>BLKR01009100.1:0-203081 GCA_011170035.1 Teleogryllus occipitalis | reverse complement strand
AAAATCGTTTACACACCGATTTACATGTGGAACAGTAATGTTTCAACCCGCCAAAATGTGAATGATTTTGAACATACCTTGAATCAGTAATTATCGTAATTTAGCCTCTACATTTACGGAAAACAAAAATACATTATACATTGAATCGTTTAAATAAGAGAGAGTCTAGTATGTTTAATTTTAATTATCAAATTGTAATTAAATTATTCAAAATTTAAATCTCGCGCAAAGCAATAATCTAGAATCCTGATTTTAAAGTTCATAACCTGCTAAACCGAAAACGATAATAGTGTACTTGAGCACTAACTCTTTTTAATAATAAAATAGAACAGACATTTCAGGCGAGATAACTGATGCCATTATTGTTGTTTGAAGATGTTTGTGCTCCAATACACTAAGAAAAATCGTTTTCACACCGATTTCCATCTCGAACAGTAATGTTTCAACCCGCCGAAATGTGAATGATTTTGAACGTACCTTGAATCAGTATTTATCGTAATTTAGCCTGTACATTTACGGAAAACAAAAATACCTTATACCTTGAGTCGTTTAAATAAGAGAGAGTGTAGTATGTTTAATTTTAATTATCAAATTGTTAATAAATTATTCAAAATTTAAATCTCGCGCGAAGCAGTAATCTAGAATCCTGATTTAAGTTCATAACCTGCTAATCCGAAAACGATAATAGTGTACTTAAGCACTAACTCCTTTTAATAATAAAATAGAACAGACAATTCAGGCGACATAAGTGAAGCCATTATTGTTCGAAGTTGTTTGTGTTCCAACACATTAAGAAAAATCGTTTTCACACCGATTTACAAGTGGAACGGTAATGTTTACACCCGCCAAAATGTGAATGATTTTAAACGTTTCTTGAACCAGTAATTATCGTAACTTAGCCTGTACATTTACGAAAAAAAAAAAATACATTATACATTGAGTCGTTTAAATAAGAGAGAGCTTAGTATGTTTAATTTTAATTATCAAATTGTAATTAAAATATTCAAAATTTAAATCTCGCGCGAAGCAATAATTTTGAATCCTGATTTTGGAGTTCATAACCTGTTAAACCGAAAACGATAATAGTGTGCTTGAGCACTAACATTTTTTAATAATAAAATAGAACAGACAAATAAGGCGACATAAGTGAAGCCATTATTGTTGTTTAAAGATGTTTGTGCTCCAATACACTAAGAAAAATTGTTTTCAGTCCGATTTACATGTGGAACAGTAATGTTTCAACCCGCCAAAATGTGAATGATATTAAACGTTCCTTTATTCAGAAATTATCGTATTTTAGCTTGTACATTTACGGAATAAATAAATACATTATACATTGAGTCGTTTAAATAAGAGAGAGTCTAGTATAATTATTTTAATTATCAAATTGGAATTAAATTTTTCAAAAATTAAATCTCGCGCGAAGCAATAATCTAGAATCCTGATTTTGAAGTTCCTAACCTGCTAAACCGAAAACGATAATAGTGTACTTGAGCACTAACTCTTTTTAATAATAAAATAGAACAGACAATTCAGGCGACATAAGTGAAGCCACTATTGTTGTTTGAAGATGTTTGTGCTCCAATACACTAAGAAAATCCGTTTTCACACCGATTTACATGTGGAACAGTAATGTTTCAACCCGCCAAAATGTGATTTTTTTTTTTATTTGAAGCTTTTCAACCTCCTTAAGGAATGTGAATGATTTTGAACGTACCTTGAATCAGTAATTATCGTAGTTTAGCCTGTACATTTACGGATAACAAAAAAACATTATACATTGAGTCGTTTAAATAAGAGAGAGTCTAGTGTGTTGAATTTTAACTATCAAATTGTAATTAAATTATTCAAAATTTAAATCTCGCGCGAAGCAATAATCTAGAATCCAGATTTTGAAGTTCATAACCTGCTTAACCGAAAACGATAATAGTGTACATCAGCACTAACACTTTTTAATAATAAAATTGACCAGACAATTGAGGTGACATAAGTGAAGCCATTATTGTTGTTTGAAGAGGTTTCTGCTCCAATACACTAAGAAAAATCGTTTCCACACAGATTTACATGTGGAACAGTAATGTTTCCACCCGCCAAAATGTGAATGATTTTGAACGTACTTTGAATCAGTAATTATTATAATTTAGCCTCTACATTTACGGAAAACAAAAATACATTATACATTAAGTCGTTTAAATAAGAGAGAGTCTAGAGTGTGTAATTTTAATTTTTAAATTAAAATTAAATATTCAAAATTTAAATCTAGCACGAAGCAATAATCTAGAATCCTGATTTTACACTTCATAACCTGCTAATCCGAAAACGATAATAGTGTATTTGAACACTAACACTTTTTAATAATAAAATAGAACAGACAATTCAGGCGACATAAGTGAAGCCATTATTGTTTGAAGATGTTTGTGCTCCAATACACTAAGAAAAATCGTTTTCACACTGATTTACAAGTGGAACAGTAATGTTTACACCCGCCAAAATGTGAATGATTTTAAACGTTTCTTGAACCAGTAATTATCGTAATTTAGCCTGTACATTTACGGAAAACAAAAATACATTTAACATTGAGTCGTTCAAATAAGAGAGAGTCTAGTGTGTTTAATTTTAATTTTTAAATTGTAATTAAATTATTCAAAATTTAAATCTCGCACGAAGCAATAATCTAGAATCCTGATTTTAAAGTTCATAACCTGCTAATCCGAAAACGATAATAGTGTATTTGAGCACTAACACTTTTTAATAATAAAATACAACAGACAATTCATGCGACATAAGTCAAGCCATTATTGTTGTTTGAAGATATTTGTGCTCCAATACACTAAGAAAAATCGTTTACACACCGATTTACATGTGGAACAGTAATGTTTCAACCCGCAAATATGTGAATGATTTTAAACGTACCCTAATAAGTAATTATCGTAATTTAGCCTGCACATTTACGGAAAAAAAAATACTTTATACATTGAGTTGTTTAAATAAGAGAGAGTGTAGTATGTTTAATTTTCATTATCAAATTGTATTTAAATTATTAAAAAATTAAATCTCGCGCGAAGCAATAATCTAGAATCCTGATTTTGAAGTTCATAACCTGCTAATCCGAAAACGATTATAGTGTACTTGAGCACTAACACTTTTTAATAATAAAATAGAACAGACAATTCAGGCGACATAAATGAAGCCATTATTGTCTTTTGAAAATGTTTGTGCTCCAATTCACTAAGAAAAATCGTTTACACACCGATTTACATGTGGAACAGTAACGTTTCAACCCGCCAAAATGTGAATGATTTTGAACGTACCTTGAATCAGTAATTATCGTAATTTAGCCTTTACATTTACGGAAAACAAAAATACATTATACATTGAGTCGTTTAAATAAGAGAGAGTCTAGTATGTTTAATTTTAATTATCAAATTGCAATTAAATTATTCAAAATTTAAATCTCGCGCGAAGCAGTAATCTAGAATCCTGATTTTGAAGTTCATAACCTGCTAAACCGAAAACGCTAATAGTGTACTTGAACACTAACACTTTTTAATAATAAAATAGAACAGACAATTCAGGCGACATATGTGAAGCCATTATTGTTTGAAGATGTTTGTGCTTCAATACACTAAGAAAAATCGTTTTCACACCGATTTACAAGTGGAACAGTAATGTTTACACCCGCCGAAATGTGAATGAATTTAAACGTTTTTTTAACCAGTAATTATCGTTTTTAGCCTGTACATTTACGGAAAACAAAAATACATTATACATTGAGTCGTTTAAATAAGAGAGAGTCTAGTATGTTTAATTTTAATTATCAAATTGTAATTCAATTATTCACAATTTAAATCTCGCGCGAAGCAATAATCTAGAATCCTGATTTTCAAGTTCATAACCTGCTAAACCGAAAACGATAATAGTGTACTTGAGCACTAACTCTTTTTAATAATAAAACAGAACAGACAATGCAGGCGACATATCTGAAGCCATTAATGTTGTTTGAAGAAATTTGAGATCCAATACACTAAGAAAAATCGTTTTCATACCGATTTACATGTGGAACAGTAATGTTTCAACCCGCCAAAATGTGAATGATTTTGAACGTACCTTGAATCAGTAATTATCGTAATTTAGCTTATACATTAACGGAAAACAAAAATACATTATAAATTGAGTCGTTCAAATAAGAGAGAGTCTAGTATGTTTAATTTTAATTATCAAATTGTAATTAAATTATTGAAAATTTAAATCTCGCGCGAAGCAATAATCTAGTATCCTGATTTTGAAGTTGATAACCTGCTAAACGGAACACGATAATAATCTACATGAGCACGAACACTTTTAAATAATAAAACAGAACAGACAATTCAGGCGACATAAGTAAAGCCATTATTGTTGTTTGAAGATGTTTGTGCTCCAATACACTAAGAAAAATCGTGTACACACCGATATACATGTGGAACAGTAACGTTTCAACCCGCCAAAATGTGAATGATTTTGAACATACCTTGAATCAGTAATTATCGTAATTTAGCCTCTACATTTACGGAAAACAAAAATACATTATACATTGAGTCGTTCAAATAAGAGAGAGTGTAGTATGTTTAATTTTAATTATCAAATTGTAATTAAATTATTCAAAATTTAAATCTCGCGCGAAGCAATAATCTAGAATCCTAATTTTGAAGTTCATAACCTGCTAAACCAAAAACGATTATAGTGTACTTGAGCACCAAACTCTTTTTAATAATAAAATACAACAGACAATTCAGGCGACATATCTGAAGCCATTATTGTTGTTTGAAGATGTTTGTGCTCCAATACACTAAGAAAAATCGTCTTCATACCGATTTACATGTAGAACAGTAATGTTTCAACCCGCCAAAATGTGAATGATTTTGAACGTACCTTGAATCAGTAATTATCGTAATTTAGCCTGTACATTTACGGAAAACAAAAATACATTATACATTGAGTCGTTCAAATAAGAGAGAGTCAAGTATGTTTAATTTTAATTATCAAATTGTAATTAAATTATTCAAAATTTAAATCTCGCGCGAAGCAATAATCTAGAATCCTGATTTTGAAGTTGATAACCTGCTAAACCGAACACGATAATAATCTACATGAGCACGAACACTTTTAAATAATAAAACAGAACAGACAATTCAGGCGACATAAGTAAAGCCATTATTGTTGTTTGAAGATGTTTGTGCTCCAATACACTAAGAAAAATCGTTTACACACCGATTTACATGAGGAACAGTAACGTTTCAACCCGCCAAAATGTGAATGATTTTAAACATACCTTGAATCAGTAATTATCGTAATTTAGCCTCTACATTTACGGAAAACAAAAATACATTATACATTGAGTCGTTCAAATAAGAGAGAGTGTAGTATGTTTAATTTTAATTATCAAATTGTAATTAAATTATTCAAAATTTAAATCTCGCGCGAAGCAATAATCTAGAATCCTCATTTTGAAGTTCATAACCTGCTAAACCAAAAACGATAATAGTGTACTTGAGCACTAACTCTTTTTAATAATAAAATACAACAGACAATTCAGGCGACATATCGGAAGCCATTATTGTTGTTTGAAGAAATTTGTGCTCCAATACACTAAGAAAAATTGTTTTCATACCGATTTACATGTGGAACAGTAATGTTTCCACCCGCCAAAATGTGAATGATTTTGAACGTACCTTGAATCAGTAATTATCGTAATTTAGCCTCTACATTTACGGAAAACAAAAATACATTATACCTTGAGTCGTTTAAATAAGAGAGAGTCTAGTGTGTTTAATTTTAATTATCAAATTGTAATTAAATTATTCAAAATTAAAATCTCGCGCGAAGCAGTAGTCTAGAATTCTGATTTTGAAGTTCATAACCTGCTAAACCGAAAACGATAATGGTGTATTTGAGCACTAACACTTTTTAATAATAAAAGGAAAAAGACAATTCAGGCGACATAAGTAAAGCCATTATTGTTGTTTGAAGATGTTTGTTCTCCAATACACTAAGAAAAATCGTTTTTACACCGATTTTCATGTGGAAAAGTAATGTTGACACACGCCAAAATATGAATGATTTTAAACGTATCTTGAAACAGTTTTTATCGTAATTTAGCCTGTACATTTACGGAAAACAAAAATACATTATACATTGAGTCGTTTAAATAAGAGAGAGTGTAGTATGTTTAATTTTAATTATCAAATTGTAATTAAATTATTCACAATTTAAATCTCGCGCGAAGCAATAATCTAGAATCCTGATTTTCAAGTTCATAACGTGCTAAACCGAAAACGATAATAGTGTACTTGAGCACTAACTCTTTTTAATAATAAAACAGAACAGACAATGCAGGCGACATATCTGAAGCCATTAATGTTGTTTGAAGAAATTTGAGCTCCAATACACTAAGAAAAATCGTATTCATACCGATTTACATGTGGAACAGTAATGTTTCAACCCGCCAAAATGTGAATGATTTTGAACGTACCTTGAATCAGTAATTATCGTAATTTAGCTTGTACATTAACGGAAAACAAAAATACATTATACATTGAGTCGTTCAAATAAGAGAGAGTCTAGTAAGTTTAATTTTAATTATCAAATTGTAATTAAATTATTCAAAATTTAAATCTCGCGCGAAGCAATAATCTAGTATCCTGATTTTCAAGTTGATAACCTGCTAAACCGAACACGATAATAATCTACATGAGCACGAACACTTTTAAATAATAAAACAGAACAGACAATTCAGGCGACATAAGTAAAGCCATTATTGTTGTTTGAAGATGTTTGTGCTCCAATACACTAAGAAAAATCGTTTACACACCGATTTACATGTGGAACAGTAACGTTTCAACCCGCCAAAATGTGAATGATTTTGAACATACCTTGAATCAGTAATTATCGTAATTTAGCCTCTACATTTACGGAAAACAAAAATACATTATACATTGAGTCGTTCAAATAAAAGAGAGTGTAGTATGTTTAATTTTAATTATCAAATTGTAATTAAATTATTCAAAATTTAAATCTCGCGCGAAGCAATAATTTAGAATCCTGATTTTGAAGTTCATAACCTGCTAAACCAAAAACGATTATAGTGTACTTGAGCACCAAATCTTTTTAATAATAAAATACAACAGACAATTCAGGCGACATATCTGAAGCCATTATTGTTGTTTGAAGATGTTTGTGCTCCAATAACCTAAGAAAAATCGTCTTCATACCGATTTACATGTAGAACAGTAATGTTTCAGCCCGCCAAAATGTGAATGATTTTGAACGTACCTTGAATCAGTAATTATCGTAATTTAGCCTGTACATTTACGGAAAACAAAAATACATTATACATTGAGACGTTCAAATAAGAGAGAGTCAAGTATGTTTAATTTTAATTATCAAATTGCAATTAAATTATTCAAAATTTAAATCTCGCGCGAAGCAATAATCTAGAATCCTGATTTTGAAGTTGATAACCTGCTAAACCGAACACGATATGAATCTACATGAGCACGAACACTTTTAAATAATAAAACAGAACAGACAATTCAGGCGACATAAGTAAAGCCATTATTGTTGTTTGAAGATGTTTGTGCTCCAATACACTAAGAAAAATCGTTTACACACCGATTTACATGAGGAACAGTAACGTTTCAACCCGCCAAAATGTGAATGATTTTAAACATACCTTGAATCAGTAATTATCGTAATTTAGCCTCTACATTTACGGAAAACAAAAATACATTATACATTGAGTCGTTCAAATAAGAGAGAGTGTAGTATGTTTAATTTTAATTATCAAATTGTAATTAAATTATTCAAAATTTAAATCTCGCGCGAAGCAATAATCTGGAATCCTCATTTTGAAGTTCATAACCTGCTAAACCAAAAACGATAATAGTGTACTTGAGCACTAACTCTTTTTAATAATAAAATACAACAGACAATTCAGGCGACATATCGGAAGCCATTATTGTTGTTTGAAGAAATTTGTGCTCCAATACACTAAGAAAAATTGTTTTCATACCGATTTACATGTGGAACAGTAATGTTTCCACCCGCCAAAATGTGAATGATTTTGAACGTACCTTGAATCAGTAATTATCGTAATTTAGCCTCTACATTTACGGAAAACAAAAATACATTATACCTTGAGTCGTTTAAATAAGAGAGAGTCTAGTGTGTTTAATTTTAATTATCAAATTGTAATTAAATTATTCAAAATTAAAATCTCGCGCGAAGCAGTAGTCTAGAATTCTGATTTTGAAGTTCATAACCTGCTAAACCGAAAACGATAATGGTGTATTTGAGCACTAACACTTTTTAATAATAAAAGGAAAAAGACAATTCAGGCGACATAAGTAAAGCCATTATTGTTGTTTGAAGATGTTTGTTCTCCAATACACTAAGAAAAATCGTTTTTACACCGATTTTCATGTGGAAAAGTAATGTTGACACACGCCAAAATATGAATGATTTTAAACGTATCTTGAAACAGTTTTTATCGTAATTTAGCCTGTACATTTACGGAAAACAAAAATACATTATACATTGAGTCGTTTAAATAAGAGAGAGTGTAGTATGTTTAATTTTAATTATCAAATTGTAATTAAATTATTCACAATTTAAATCTCGCGCGAAGCAATAATCTAGAATCCTGATTTTCAAGTTCATAACGTGCTAAACCGAAAACGATAATAGTGTACTTGAGCACTAACTCTTTTTAATAATAAAACAGAACAGACAATGCAGGCGACATATCTGAAGCCATTAATGTTGTTTGAAGAAATTTGTGCTCCAATACACTAGGAAAAATTGTTTTCATACCGATTTACATGTGGAACAGTAATGTTTCCACCCGCCAAAATGTGAATGATTTTGAACGTACCTTGAATCAGTAATTATCGTAATTTAGCCTCTACATTTACGGAAAACAAAAATACATTATACCTTGTGTCGTTTAAATAAGAGAGAGTCTAAAGTGTTTAATTTTAATTATCAAATTGTAATTAAATTATTCAAAATTAAAATCTCGCGCGAAGCAGTAGTGTAGAATTCTGATTTTGAAGTTCATAACCTGCTAAACCGAAAACGATAATGGTGTATTTGAGCACTAACACTTTTTAATAATAAAAGAAAAGAGACAATTCAGGCGACATAAGTAAAGCCATTATTGATGTTTGAAGATGTTTGTTCTCCAATACACTAAGAAAAATCGTTTTTACACCGATTTTCATGTGGAAAAGTAATGTTGACACACGCCAAAATATGAATGATTTTAAACGTATCTTGAAACAGTTTTTATCGTAATTTAGCCTGTACATTTACGGAAAACAAAAATACTTTATACATTGAGTCGTTTAAATAAGAGAGAGTGTAGTATGTTTAATTTTTATTATCAAATTGTAATTAAATTATTCACAATTTAAATCTCGCGCGAAGCAATAATCTAGAATCCTGATTTAGAAGTTCATAACCTGCTAAACCGAAAAGGATAATAGTGTACTTGAGCTGTAACTCTTTTTAATAATAAAAAAGGACAGACAATTCAGGCGACATAAGTAAAGCCATTATTGTTGTTTAAAGATGTTTGTGCTCCAATACACTAAGAAAAATCGTTTTCACACCGATTTACATGTGCAAATGTAATGTTTACACCCGCAAAAATTTGAATGATTTTAAACGTACTTTGAATCAGTAATTATCGTAACTTAGCCTATACATTTACAAAAAACAAAAATACATTATACATTTCAGTCGTTTAAATAAGAGAGAGTCTAGTATGTTTAATTTTAATTATCAAATTGTAATTAAATTATTCAAAATTTAAATCTCGCGCGAAGCAATAATCTAGAATCCTGATTTTGAAGTTCATAACCTGTTAAACCGAAAACGATAATAGTGTACTTGAGCACGAACACTTTTTTTAAATAAAATAGAACTGACAATTCAGGCGACATAAGTGAAGCCATTATTGTTGTTTGAAGATGTTTGTGCTCCAATACACTAAGAAGAATCTTTTTCACACCGATTTACATGTGGAACAGTAATGTTTCAACCCGCGAAAATGTGAATGATTTTAAACGTACCTTGAATAAGTAATTATCGTAATTTTGCGTGTACATTTACTTACAAGAAAAATACATTATACATTGAGTCATTTAAATAAGAGAGAGTCTAGTATGTTTCAATTTAATTATCAAATTGTAATTAAATTATTCAAAATTTAAATCTCGCTTGAAGCAAAAATCTAAAATCCTGATTTAGAAGTTCATAACCTGCTAAACCGAAAACGATAATAGTGTATTTGAGCACTAACACTTTTTCATAATAAAATACAACAGACAATTCATGCGACATAAGTCAAGTCATTATTGTTGTTTGAAGATATTTGTGCTGCAATACACTAAGAAAAATCGTTTACACATCGATTTACATGTGCAAAAGAAATGTTAACACCCGCAAAAATATGAATGATTTTGAACGTACCCCTAATCACTAATTGTAATTTAGCCTGTACATTTACGGAATAAAAATATACATTATACATTGAGTCGTTTAAATAAGAGAGAGTGTAGTATGTTTAATTTTAATTATTAAATTGTTAATAAATTATTCAAAATTTAAATCTCGCGCGAAGCAGTAATCTAGAATCCTGATTTAAGTTCATAACCTGCTAAACCGAAAACGCTAATAGTGTACTTGAGCACTAACACTTTTTAATATTAAAATAGAACAGACAATTCAGGCGACATAAGTAAAGCCATTATTGTTGTTTGAAGATGTTTGTGCTCCAATACACTAAGAAAAATCGTTTACACACCGATTTACATGTGGAACAGTAATGTTTCAACCCGCAAATATGTGAATGATTTTAAACGTACCCCTAATCAGTAATTATCGTAATTTAGCCTGCACATTTACGGAATAAAAAAATACTTTATACATTGAGTCGTTTAAATAAGACAGAGTGTAGTATGTTTAATTTTATTTATCAAATTGTATTTAAATTATTAAAAATTTAAATCTCGCGCGAAGCAATAATCTAGAATCCTGATTTTGAAGTTCATAACCTGCTAATCCGAAAACGATTATAGTGTAAATGAGCACTAACACTTTTTAATAATAAAATAGAACAGACAATTCAGGCGACATAAATGAAGCCATTATTGTCTTTTGAAAATGTTTGTGCTCCAATTCACTAAGAAAAATCGTTTACACACCGATTTTATGTGTGGGAACAGGTGAATCGTTTCAACCCGCCAAAATGTGAGAATGATCGATTTCGAATCGTACCTTGAATCAGTAATTATCGTAATTTAGCTCTACATTTATTGAAAACAAAAAAATATAATATATACATTGGCCGTTAAATATCAGAGATATGTAGCATGTTTAATTTTATAATTAATAAATTGTAATTAAATTATTCAAAAATTTAAATCTCGCGCGAAGCAGTAATCTAGAATCCGATTTAGAAGTTCATAACTCGCAAACGAAATATATAAATTTAGAGCTGTATCTCTTTTTAATAATAAAAGTGACAGACAATTCAGGCGACATAAGTAAAGCCATTATTGTTGTTTAAAGATGTTTGTGCTCCAATACACTAAGAAAAATCGTTTTCACACCGATTTACATGTGCAAATGTAATGTTTACACCCGCAAAAATTTGAATGATTTTAAACGTACTTTGAATCAGTAATTATCGTAACTTAGCCTATACATTTACAAAAAACAAAAATACATTATACATTTCAGTCGTTTAAATAAGAGAGAGTCTAGTATGTTTAATTTTAATTATCAAATTGTAATTAAATTATTCAAAATTTAAATCTCGCGCGAAGCAATAATCTAGAATCCTGATTTTGAAGTTCATAACCTGTTAAACCGAAAACGATAATAGTGTACTTGAGCACGAACACTTTTTTTAAATAAAATAGAACTGACAATTCAGGCGACATAAGTGAAGCCATTATTGTTGTTTGAAGATGTTTGTGCTCCAATACACTAAGAAGAATCTTTTTCACACCGATTTACATGTGGAACAGTAATGTTTCAACCCGCGAAAATGTGAATGATTTTAAACGTACCTTGAATAAGTAATTATCGTAATTTTGCGTGTACATTTACTTACAAGAAAAATACATTATACATTGAGTCATTTAAATAAGAGAGAGTCTAGTATGTTTCAATTTAATTATCAAATTGTAATTAAATTATTCAAAATTTAAATCTCGCTTGAAGCAAAAATCTAAAATCCTGATTTAGAAGTTCATAACCTGCTAAACCGAAAACGATAATAGTGTATTTGAGCACTAACACTTTTTCATAATAAAATACAACAGACAATTCATGCGACATAAGTCAAGTCATTATTGTTGTTTGAAGATATTTGTGCTGCAATACACTAAGAAAAATCGTTTACACATCGATTTACATGTGCAAAAGAAATGTTAACACCCGCAAAAATATGAATGATTTTGAACGTACCCCTAATCACTAATTGTAATTTAGCCTGTACATTTACGGAATAAAAATATACATTATACATTGAGTCGTTTAAATAAGAGAGAGTGTAGTATGTTTAATTTTAATTATTAAATTGTTAATAAATTATTCAAAATTTAAATCTCGCGCGAAGCAGTAATCTAGAATCCTGATTTAAGTTCATAACCTGCTAAACCGAAAACGCTAATAGTGTACTTGAGCACTAACACTTTTTAATATTAAAATAGAACAGACAATTCAGGCGACATAAGTAAAGCCATTATTGTTGTTTGAAGATGTTTGTGCTCCAATACACTAAGAAAAATCGTTTACACACCGATTTACATGTAGAACAGTAACGTTTCAACCCGACAAAATGTGAATGATTTTGAACATACCTTGAATCAGTAATTATCGTAATTTAGCCTCTACATTTACGGAAAACAAAATACATTATACATTGAGTCGTTCAAATAAGAGAGAGTGTAGTATGTTTAATTTTAATTATCAAATTGTAATTAAATTATTCAAAATTTAAATCTCGCGCGAAGCAATAATCTAGAATCCTGATTTTGAAGTTCATAACCTGCTAAACCAAAAACGATTATAGTGTACTTGAGAACCAACTCTTTTTAATAAAAAATACAACAGACAATTCAGGCGACATATCTGAAGCCATTATTGTTGTTTGAAGATGTTTGTGTTCCAATACACTAAGAAAAATCGTCTTCATACCGATTTACATGTAGAACAGTAATGTTTCAACCCGCCAAAATGTGAATGATTTTGAACGTACCTTGAATCAGTAATTATCGTAATTTAGCCTGTACATTTACGGAAAACAAAAATACATTATACATTGAGTCGTTCAAATAAGAGAGAGTCAAGTATGTTTAATTTTAATTATCAAATTGTAATTAAATTATTCAAAATTTAACCGCGCTGAAGCACAACTGAATCCTCTTCTGAAGTTCATAACCTGCTAAACCAAAAACGATAATAGTGTACTTGAGCACTAACTCTTTTTAATAATAAAAATACAACAGACAATTCAGGTGACATATCTGAAGCCATTGTTGTTTATAAAGGAAATTTGTGCTCCAATACACTAAGAAAATTGTTTTCATACCGATTTACATGCGTGGAATGTACGTTTCCACCCGCCAAAAATGTGAATGATTTGAATGTACCTTTGAATCAGTACTATCGTAATTTAGCCTCTACATTTACGGAAAAGAAAATACAGGTTTATACATTGAGTCGTTTAAATAAGAAAGAGTGTAGTATGTTTAATTTTAATTATCAAATTGTAATTCAATTATTCACAATTTAAATCTCGCGCGAAGCAATAATCTAGAATCCTGATTTTCAAGTTCATAACCTGCTAAACCGAAAACGATAATAGTGTACTTGAGCACTAACTCTTTTTAATAATAAAACAGAACAGACAATGCAGGCGACATATCTGAAGCCATTAATGTTGTTTGAAGAAATTTGAGCTCCAATACACTAAGAAAAATCGTTTTCATACCGATTTACACGTGGAACAGTAATGTTTCAACCCGCCAAAATGTGAATGATTTTGAACGTACCTTGAATCAGTAATTATCGTAATTTAGCCTGTACATTTACGGAAAACAAAAATACATTATACATAGAGTCGTTTAAATAAGAGAGAGTGTAGTATGTTTAATTTTAATTATCAAATTGTAATTAAATTATTCACAATTTAAATCTCGCGCGAAGCAATAATCTAGTATCCTGATTTAGAAGTTCATAACCTGCTAAACCGAAAAGGATAATAATGTACTTGAGCTGTAACTCTTTTTAAATATAAAAAAGGACAGACAATTCAGGCGACATAAGTGAAGCCCTTATTGTTGTTTAAAGATGTTTGTGCTCCAAAACATTAAGAAAAATCGTTTACACACCGATTTACATGTGGAACAATAATGTTTCAACCCGCCAAAATGTGAATGATTTTGAACGTACCTTGAATCAGTAATTATCGTAATTTAGCCTGTACATTTACGGAAAAAGAGAATACATTATACATTGAGTCGTTCAAATAAGAGAGAGTCTAGTATGTTTAATTTTAATTATCAAATTGTAATTAAATTATTCAAAATTTAAATCTCGCGCGAAGCAATAATCTAGAATCCTGATTTTGAAGTTCATAACCTGCTAAACCAAAAACGATTATAGTGTACTTGAGAACCAACTCTTTTTAATAAAAAATACAACAGACAATTCAGGCGACATATCTGAAGCCATTATTGTTGTTTGAAGATGTTTGTGTTCCAATACACTAAGAAAAATCGTCTTCATACCGATTTACATGTAGAACAGTAATGTTTCAACCCGCCAAAATGTGAATGATTTTGAACGTACCTTGAATCAGTAATTATCGTAATTTAGCCTGTACATTTACGGAAAACAAAAATACATTATACATTGAGTCGTTCAAATAAGAGAGAGTCAAGTATGTTTAATTTTAATTATCAAATTGTAATTAAATTATTCAAAATTTAAATCTCGCGCGAAGCAGTAATCTAGAATCCTGATTTAAGTTTATAACCTGCTAAACCGAACACGATAATAACCTACATGAGCACTAACACTTTTTAATAATAAAACAGAACAGACAATTCAGGCAACATAACTGAAGCCATTATTGTTGTTTGAAGAAATTTGTGCTCCAATACACTAAGAAAAATCGTTTACACACCGATTTACATGTGGAACAGTAATGTTTCAACCCGCAAATATGTGAATGATTTTAAACGTACCCCTAATCAGTAATTATCGTAATTTAGCCTGCACATTTACGGAATAAAAAAATACTTTATACATTGAGTCGTTTAAATAAGACAGAGTGTAGTATGTTTAATTTTATTTATCAAATTGTATTTAAATTATTAAAAATTTAAATCTCGCGCGAAGCAATAATCTAGAATCCTGATTTTGAAGTTCATAACCTGCTAATCCGAAAACGATTATAGTGTAAATGAGCACTAACACTTTTTAATAATAAAATAGAACAGACAATTCAGGCGACATAAATGAAGCCATTATTGTCTTTTGAAAATGTTTGTGCTCCAATTCACTAAGAAAAATCGTTTACATACCGATTTACGTGTGGAACAGTAACGTTTCAACCCGCCAAAATGTGAATGATTTTGAACGTACCTTGAATCAGTAATTATCGTAATTTAGCCTCTACATTTACGGAAAACAAAAATACATTATACATTGAGTCGTTTAAATAAGAGAGAGTGTAGTATGTTTAATTTTAATTATCAAATTGTAATTAAATTATTCAAAATTTAAATCTTGCGCGAAGCAGTAATCTAGAATCCTGATTTTGAAGTTCATAACCTGCTAAACCGAAAACGCTAATAGTGTACATGAACACTAACACTTTTTAATAATAAAATAGAACAGACAATTCAGGCGACATATGTGAAGCTATTATTGTTTGAAGATGTTTGTGCTTCAATACACTAAGAAAAATCGTTTTCACACCGATTTACAAGTGAAACAGTAATGTTTACACCCGCCAAAATGTGAATGATTTTAAACGTTTCTTGAACCATTAATTATCGTAATTTAGCCTGTACATTTACGGAAAACAAAAATACATTTTCTATTGAGTCGTTTAAATAAGAGAAAGTCTAGTGTTTTTTTATTTTAATTTTTAAATTGTAATTAAATTATTCAAAATTTAAATCTCGCACGAAGCAATAGTCTAGAATTCTGATTTTGAAGTTCATAACCTGCTAAACCGAAAACGATAATGGTGTATTTGAGCACTAACACTTTTTAATAATAAAATACAACAGACAATTCATGCGACATAAGTCAAGCCATTATTGTTGTTTGAAGATATTTGTGCTCCAATACACTAAGAAAAATCGTTTACACACCGATTTACATGTGGAACAGTAATGTTTCAACCCGCAAATATGTGAATGATTTTAAACGTACCCTAATAAGTAATTATCGTAATTTAGCCTGCACATTTACGGAATAAAAAAATACTTTATACATTGAGTCGTTTAAATAAGAGAGAGTGTAGTATGTTTAATTTTAATTATCAAATTGTATTTAAATTATTAAAAATTTAAATCTCGCGCGAAGCAATAATCTAGAATCCTGATTTTGAAGTTCATAACCTGCTAATCCGAAAACGATTATAGTGTACTTGAGCACTAACACTTTTTAATAATAAAATAGAACAGACAATTCAGGCGACATAAATGAAGCCATTATTGTCTTTTGAAAATGTTTGTGCTCCAATTCACTAAGAAAAATCGTTTACACACCGATTTACATGTGGAACAATAACGTTTCAACCCGCCAAAATGTAAATGATTTTGAACGTATCTTGAATCAGTAATTATCGTAATTTAGCCTCTACATTTACGGAAAACAAAAATACATTATACATTGAGTCGTTAAAATAAGAGAGAGTGTAGTATGTTTAATTTTAATTATCAAATTGTAATTAAATTATTCAAAATTTAAATCTCGCGCGAAGCAGTAATCTAGAATCCTGATTTTGAAGTTCATAACCTGCTAAACCGAAAACGCTAATAGTGTACTTGAACACTAACACTTTTTAATAATAAAATAGAACAGACAATTCAGGCGACATATGTGAAGCCATTATTGTTTGAAGATGTTTGTGCTTCAATACACTAGGAAAAATCGTTTTCACACCGATTTACAAGTGGAACAGTAATGTTTACACCCGCCAAAATGTGAATGAATTTAAACGTTTTTTTAACCAGTAATTATCGTTTTTAGCCTGTACATTTACGGAAAACAAAAATACATTATACATTGAGTCGTTTAAATAAGAGAGAGTCTAGTATGTTTAATTTTAATTATTAAATTGTAATTCAATTATTCACAATTTAAATCTCGCGCGAAACAATAATCTAGAATCCTGATTTTCAAGTTCATAACCTGCTAAACCGAAAACGATAATAGTGTACTTGAACACTAACACTTTTTAATAATAAAACAGAACAGACAATGCAGGCGACATATCTGAAGCCATTAATGTTGTTTGAAGAAATTTGAGCTCCAATACACTAAGAAAAATCGTTTTCATACCGATTTACTTGTGGAACAGTAATGTTCCAACCCGCCAAAATGTGAAAGATTTTGAACGTACCTTGAATCAGTAATTATCGTAATTTAGCTTGTACATAAACGGAAAACAAAAATACATTATACATTGAGTCGTTCAAATAAGAGAGAGTCTAGTATGTTTAATTTTAATTATCAAATTGTAATTAAATTATTCAAAATTTAAATCTCGCGCGAAGCAATAATCTAGTATCCTGATTTTGAAGTTGATAACCTGCTAAACCGAACACGATAATAATCTACATGAGCACGAACACTTTTAAATAATAAAACAGAACAGACATTTCAGGCGAGATAACTGAAGCCATTATTGTTGTTTGAAGATGTTTGTGCTCCAATACACTAAGAAAAATCGTTTACACACCGATTTACATGTGGAACAGTAATGTTTCAACCCGCCAAAATGTGAATGATTTTGAACATACCTTGAATCAGTAATTATCGTAATTTAGCCTCTACATTTACGGAAAACAAAAATACATTATACATTGAATCGTTTAAATAAGAGAGAGTCTAGTATGTTTAATTTTAATTATCAAATTGTAATTAAATTATTCAAAATTTAAATCTCGCGCAAAGCAATAATCTAGAATCCTGATTTTAAAGTTCATAACCTGCTAAACCGAAAACGATAATAGTGTACTTGAGCACTAACTCTTTTTAATAATAAAATAGAACAGACATTTCAGGCGAGATAACTGATGCCATTATTGTTGTTTGAAGATGTTTGTGCTCCAATACACTAAGAAAAATCGTTTTCACACCGATTTCCATCTCGAACAGTAATGTTTCAACCCGCCGAAATGTGAATGATTTTGAACGTACCTTGAATCAGTATTTATCGTAATTTAGCCTGTACATTTACGGAAAACAAAAATACCTTATACCTTGAGTCGTTTAAATAAGAGAGAGTGTAGTATGTTTAATTTTAATTATCAAATTGTTAATAAATTATTCAAAATTTAAATCTCGCGCGAAGCAGTAATCTAGAATCCTGATTTAAGTTCATAACCTGCTAATCCGAAAACGATAATAGTGTACTTAAGCACTAACTCCTTTTAATAATAAAATAGAACAGACAATTCAGGCGACATAAGTGAAGCCATTATTGTTCGAAGTTGTTTGTGTTCCAACACATTAAGAAAAATCGTTTTCACACCGATTTACAAGTGGAACGGTAATGTTTACACCCGCCAAAATGTGAATGATTTTAAACGTTTCTTGAACCAGTAATTATCGTAACTTAGCCTGTACATTTACGAAAAAAAAAAAATACATTATACATTGAGTCGTTTAAATAAGAGAGAGCTTAGTATGTTTAATTTTAATTATCAAATTGTAATTAAAATATTCAAAATTTAAATCTCGCGCGAAGCAATAATTTTGAATCCTGATTTTGGAGTTCATAACCTGTTAAACCGAAAACGATAATAGTGTGCTTGAGCACTAACATTTTTTAATAATAAAATAGAACAGACAAATAAGGCGACATAAGTGAAGCCATTATTGTTGTTTAAAGATGTTTGTGCTCCAATACACTAAGAAAAATTGTTTTCAGTCCGATTTACATGTGGAACAGTAATGTTTCAACCCGCCAAAATGTGAATGATATTAAACGTTCCTTTATTCAGAAATTATCGTATTTTAGCTTGTACATTTACGGAATAAATAAATACATTATACATTGAGTCGTTTAAATAAGAGAGAGTCTAGTATAATTATTTTAATTATCAAATTGGAATTAAATTTTTCAAAAATTAAATCTCGCGCGAAGCAATAATCTAGAATCCTGATTTTGAAGTTCCTAACCTGCTAAACCGAAAACGATAATAGTGTACTTGAGCACTAACTCTTTTTAATAATAAAATAGAACAGACAATTCAGGCGACATAAGTGAAGCCACTATTGTTGTTTGAAGATGTTTGTGCTCCAATACACTAAGAAAATCCGTTTTCACACCGATTTACATGTGGAACAGTAATGTTTCAACCCGCCAAAATGTGATTTTTTTTTTTATTTGAAGCTTTTCAACCTCCTTAAGGAATGTGAATGATTTTGAACGTACCTTGAATCAGTAATTATCGTAGTTTAGCCTGTACATTTACGGATAACAAAAAAACATTATACATTGAGTCGTTTAAATAAGAGAGAGTCTAGTGTGTTGAATTTTAACTATCAAATTGTAATTAAATTATTCAAAATTTAAATCTCGCGCGAAGCAATAATCTAGAATCCAGATTTTGAAGTTCATAACCTGCTTAACCGAAAACGATAATAGTGTACATCAGCACTAACACTTTTTAATAATAAAATTGACCAGACAATTGAGGTGACATAAGTGAAGCCATTATTGTTGTTTGAAGAGGTTTCTGCTCCAATACACTAAGAAAAATCGTTTCCACACAGATTTACATGTGGAACAGTAATGTTTCCACCCGCCAAAATGTGAATGATTTTGAACGTACTTTGAATCAGTAATTATTATAATTTAGCCTCTACATTTACGGAAAACAAAAATACATTATACATTAAGTCGTTTAAATAAGAGAGAGTCTAGAGTGTGTAATTTTAATTTTTAAATTAAAATTAAATATTCAAAATTTAAATCTAGCACGAAGCAATAATCTAGAATCCTGATTTTACACTTCATAACCTGCTAATCCGAAAACGATAATAGTGTATTTGAACACTAACACTTTTTAATAATAAAATAGAACAGACAATTCAGGCGACATAAGTGAAGCCATTATTGTTTGAAGATGTTTGTGCTCCAATACACTAAGAAAAATCGTTTTCACACTGATTTACAAGTGGAACAGTAATGTTTACACCCGCCAAAATGTGAATGATTTTAAACGTTTCTTGAACCAGTAATTATCGTAATTTAGCCTGTACATTTACGGAAAACAAAAATACATTTAACATTGAGTCGTTCAAATAAGAGAGAGTCTAGTGTGTTTAATTTTAATTTTTAAATTGTAATTAAATTATTCAAAATTTAAATCTCGCACGAAGCAATAATCTAGAATCCTGATTTTAAAGTTCATAACCTGCTAATCCGAAAACGATAATAGTGTATTTGAGCACTAACACTTTTTAATAATAAAATACAACAGACAATTCATGCGACATAAGTCAAGCCATTATTGTTGTTTGAAGATATTTGTGCTCCAATACACTAAGAAAAATCGTTTACACACCGATTTACATGTGGAACAGTAATGTTTCAACCCGCAAATATGTGAATGATTTTAAACGTACCCTAATAAGTAATTATCGTAATTTAGCCTGCACATTTACGGAAAAAAAAATACTTTATACATTGAGTTGTTTAAATAAGAGAGAGTGTAGTATGTTTAATTTTCATTATCAAATTGTATTTAAATTATTAAAAAATTAAATCTCGCGCGAAGCAATAATCTAGAATCCTGATTTTGAAGTTCATAACCTGCTAATCCGAAAACGATTATAGTGTACTTGAGCACTAACACTTTTTAATAATAAAATAGAACAGACAATTCAGGCGACATAAATGAAGCCATTATTGTCTTTTGAAAATGTTTGTGCTCCAATTCACTAAGAAAAATCGTTTACACACCGATTTACATGTGGAACAGTAACGTTTCAACCCGCCAAAATGTGAATGATTTTGAACGTACCTTGAATCAGTAATTATCGTAATTTAGCCTTTACATTTACGGAAAACAAAAATACATTATACATTGAGTCGTTAAAATAAGAGAGTCGTGCAATAATCTAGTGATTTTGAAGTTCATAACCTGCTACGATTATAGTGTACTTAACTCTTTTTAATAATTGTGCGAATTAAATTATTCAAAATTTAAATCTCGCGCGAAGCAGTAATCTAGAATCCTGATTTTGAAGTTCATAAGCCTAGCTATAACCGAAAACGCTAATAGTGTACTTGAACACTAACACTTTTTAATAATAAAATAGAACAGACAATTCAGGCGACATAAGTGAAGCCATTATTGTTTGAAGATGTGTTTGTGCCAATACACTAAGAAAAATCGTTTCACACCGATTTACATGTGGAACAGTAATGTTTCAACCCGCCAAAATGTGAATGATTTTGAACGTTACCTTGAATCAGTAATTATCGTAATTTAGCCTGTACATTTACGGAAAACAAAAATACATTATACATTGAGTCGTTCAAATAAGAGAGAGTCTAGTATGTTTAATTTTAATTATCAAATTGTAATTAAATTATTCACAATTTAAATCTCGCGCGAAGCAATAATCTAGAATCCTGATTTTCAAGTTCATAACCTGCTAAACCGAAAACGATAATAGTGTACTTGAGCACTAACTCTTTTTAATAATAAAACAGAACAGACAATGCAGGCGACATATCTGAAGCCATTAATGTTGTTTGAAGAAATTTGAGCTCCAATACACTAAGAAAAATCGTTTTCATACCGATTTACATGTGGAACAGTAATGTTTCAACCCGCCAAAATGTGAATGATTTTGAACGTACCTTGAATCAGTAATTATCGTAATTTAGCTTGTACATTAACGGAAAACAAAAATACATTATACATTGAGTCGTTCAAATAAGAGAGAGTCTAGTATGTTTAATTTTAATTATCAAATTGTAATTAAATTATTCAAAATTTAAATCTCGCGCGAAGCAATAATCTAGAATCCTGATTTTGAAGTTCATAACCTGCTAAACCGAACACGATAATAATCTACATGAGCACGAACACTTTTAAATAATAAAACAGAACAGACAATTCAGGCGACATAAGTAAAGCCATTATTGTTGTTTGAAGATGTTTGTGCTCCAATACACTAAAAAAATCGTTTACACACCGATTTACATGTGGAACAGTAACGTTTCAACCCGCCAAAATGTGAATGATTTTGAACATACCTTGAATCAGTAATTATCGTAATTTAGCCTCTACATTTACGGAAAACAAAAATACATTATACATTGAGTCGTTTAAATAAGAGAGAGTCTAGTATGTATAATTTTAATAATCAAATTGTAATTAAATTATTCACAATTTAAATCTCGCGCGAAGCAATAATCTAGAATCCATATTTTGAAGTTCATAACCTGCTAAACTTAAAACGATAATAGTGTATTTGAGCACTGACACTTTTTAATAATAAAATAGAACAGACAATTTAGGCGACATAAGTGAAGCCATTATTGTTTGAAGATGTTTGTGCTCCAATACACTAAGAAAAATCGTTTTCACACCGATTTACATGTGGAACAGTAATGTTTACACCCGCCAAAATGTGAATGATTTTGAACGTACTTTGAAGCAGTAATTATCGTTTTTAGCCTGTACATTTACGGAAAACAAAAATACATTATACATTGAGTAGTTTAAATAAGAGAGTCTAGTACGTTAGACCGTTTAATAAATACGTTATCAATGACGATCAAAACGTCTGTTTAATTCCCCCCCCCCCCCAAAAAAAATTAAACCCAAAAAAACAGTGGGTTGGTTTTTTAAAAAAACCTTGTTTTATTTTTCAACCCTGCCGGATTATATCAGCGTTGCCAAGCGTCCATATGGTTTCTAAGGCGTCGAGAGTTGTTTTTCAAAGAGCTGGTTCATTACGATATTTTGTTCTCTGTGCTTTCACAATTTTCATTGGAATGAAAGTGACACTCCCATGATACCAGTTGAGAAGCTAATACCCAGAGTGTTTCAAATAGTTTTCTTAGTGGCTGGCCTGTTCGGCTATTAATAATTGTCCAATTTGATGTCTAAGCGGTACTGGCGCATTGCTAGTCAAGTATGACTAATGTGTCGGGACACATTCCAAACAGCGTGAGAGTATCACTTCTGAATTGATTAATCAATGACTCTCTGCCTACAACTTCCTATACAGGACAAAGGCGATGGAGAGTGACCGAGTGTAGAAAGCTTCAAAATGTTTAAAATGAAGTAGAGAGTGTCAGACGCGTATGGTCTCAAGCGAAGCCAGACTCCGCCAATCATTTTCTTCTTCTTCTTCTGCTGCTGCTTCCCAAACGTCACCAAACGCTGCTTCCCACATTTTCCTGTTGCGACTGGAGCAGGTCCATCCTTTTTATATGTTACATCAATTACGTATGTTTAGGTCTAGTATGTTTGTTAGCACTTTTTTCTAGTTTGAAAATTTGTAAATCGAGAGAGAAAGGGCTGAGAAGCTTTCGCATAGATCACAACTTGCCAAATGTCCTGATGTTACGTTGCGCTCAATCATTTGGGCCAAAGCATTGTGCGAGAAAAAATATTTTAGAAATGTAGAAAGAATATATATATATATATATATATATATATATATATATATATATATATATATATAAGATATCCTTAGAGCAATACTGCGTAATTTTTTGTAGTTTGCCTACATTGTAACTCTTAGATAATATTTACATGATTTCTGACAATTAACTATTCTGTAATTGTTACTGTCGCAAACGTTCTCAAGTTTACTTGCAGAAATTCTTCCCTTGACCGAATTATTTGTTTAATTATTGTTATCTAATGTTAGCGGAGTGACAATAACCATCCGCAGGCAATAGTAATGGCTGTTTTGGTATTCGCGCTTACAGACTAAAGACGGGTGTCTATGGACGAAACACGTCAGTGTGGAGCGATAAGCGGCACTGTTAAAATTCTCATACCACGGCGTTTGACACTTTAATTTTTCATAGTGCTCTTGCTGGATCCCCGTCGCCAGCTGAGAGCCGGGAGCAATCGGCAAAACGTAGTAAGCCCTGCTGTAAGGATTCAAATTGTATGTTTGCCCATGCCAAAGAGAGAATTATAAATGGGCTTTTGATCTCCCTCGAGGGAACGAACTGCTTAAATGTGGAACAAATTTCCAGATGATATCAATATATTAATTACCCATACTTACATTAATTTTAATTAAATTAGTGTTTGAGTTTTCTACTGTCCAGAGAGGGTCGTCCCAAGTACCACGATTTTGGACATATTCACGAAGGATATGGAGTGTCATTGGACGGACATATAAAACAAAAAATAGAAGACTACTAATAAAAAATATTCATTTTTACTATTTTTTTTCCAAATAATTGGATAATACAAGTTATGTTTGTACTTCTAGTAATCAATTGATTACCTTTAGCTTTAATGCATTTCTTTATGCCGTCAGGCGTAGAGTTTATAAGTACTCCTTCGTCACTTCCTATCACATGCTTCCAATTTGAAATAGTTTTGCAATGTTTCTTGGTTTTCTATTTGTAAATTTCAGGGCCATGTTGGTCCATAGATTATCAGGGTCAGGACCGGGCTTTGGCTGGCCAGTCCATCACATCGACATCATGCCTGGCAAAACTTTCTTCAAAAAATCTTTTTACGCTCGTCATGATAGACTAAAACTATTTTTGTTCCATTAAAAAAATCCTCAATATCTAAAAATTTCCTCAATATCTCGTAAAATACATGCTATAAAATAAAAATGAATACATGCATCAATTAGCCCCATTCCCTCATGCACTTCCGCGAAAATTGCATTGCAATAACTTCAACTGTTCAAAAACTGCAGGAGGTACTAAAGTTATGTGACTCACCTTGTACACACAAATATATATTTGTGTGTGTACAGGGTTCTTTATTTCTACTTGCTTTCCAATGCTTTATTTCCACTTGCATCTCCACCGATGCGTTCCATATCTGGTCAAATTACTGCTGACGGAAATTTTTTGTTGCGTGTTGGGTAGTTGCATTTTTTCTATTCTAATACACTTCATCGGTGACTAAGTGGCAGTGCCGGACTTCGAAAATCAAGAATTTATTTCCACTTGCCTTTCCGCCAATGCAATTCCCATATCCAGTCAAAGCAGTTCTGACGGAAAGTCTGCGGAAGATATCGTTCACTGATCCGTCAGTCGTTGGTCATTACTATTTGTTTTCTTTTTTTTCTCCTCAATTTTTTCTCCCGGATAAGTTAAACAGTTTAATGAGCGCCGAATATGTAGGAACATGTGTTGACCAGATATCTGTTATCAATATTCTTTTCTTCCCTCACATTTCCTTCATCGGGATTAATTCGGTGCTGCTGTGTGGTCAATCTAGCATGATTAATGCACTGATTATCACTTCTCAATCGTCGCAATAGTTCAGTTGCGGTTTGGGGAGTAGTCGACGCGTATTGTACGTTACCACAAAATGTATCGAAGTCAAAGCGGTGATTACCAGGGGCTGTACCTCTGATTGCTTCAATGTGTGCTTGGCCAGCCTGATGTCAACTGTTTCCACCAAGGCCATGACTCGCATCATTGGCAGATTATAACTTTCTCCTGGAGTTTGTGGCGTAGCGTCGAAAAATTGAGAGATGTCGTTATTGATCATTCAGCAGTCGCACATTAAAGGAAGCAAATTTTTCCATATCATTATTGGCATACTATATGTTTACTTTCCAAAAATAATCTGGATCATCTGTGAAGAAAGGAAATCTGCCAGTTTCACTCTGCATCAATTTGTTGAAGGAACAAAAGGTTCGGTCTTCGCGAGCTAATTTACGCTTGTGTTTATAGTGTTTCTTTGAGCGGGAACAATATCAGCTCTGCAGTATTTCAATATGTGAAATCTGATCATCTTAACCCATTGTTTGCCATTGTTCGCTAGCTTCTTCAGTTACGAAACTCTACTCACATTTCGCTGAGAAATGGGGTATATCAGTGGCGTCGGGTATATTCGTGGCGTCGACCCTCTTCACTCATTAACTCAGTTCTTATTATCTCTGCGCAGGGCACCCCGAATTCTTGATATTTTTAAAAGTTCTGTTACAACTCCATAAATGTTCTATTAGCCACATACTGATTTCGAACGTTTGGAGTAATCCCACTTTAATCTGTCAGTCTAAGTTTTTGTCTTTAATCCCTTCGGCCAAGGGATCGGTGCCGTTAGATCCCAGGTTTCCCAGTCGTTCACTAAACAAGGATTCCACGATTCGCGAAGTTCATGCAGCGGCTCCGCGTTCATACTCCGACTACCTCGTGCGAAAGGCACGCCGACTGCTCTGAGATGGTACGTATATAGAATTTTTAGATACTGTGAATCATATACCGGAACAAGAAGGCATCGTCCACACACTTTTTCAGCATCCAAAAAGTAATTAACAAATTTCCGCAATGCTCGCTTTCAAGTCTAATTCATCTCTTAACGCATTCTTCAATGCAAGCCATGACGTCAAACCTCTCTCACTCTGCATAAAAAGGTTTGCTAAACTTTCAAGAGACTTCTTAGCGAATGCTAACGTCTGCACATGATTCAGATTCATTAACATTTCTGTCTCGTCAACATCTAAAATCCATTCTTTAATCGGGTATCCGTTGTTGAAACGGTCTCAACACGCTCTCAATTTCTCGAAACGTTAACGGGAAATTTTGCTGATGACGTGAAGACGTTGACCGCTCCTCACTCTTCTGCCTGAATCGGAATCTTCGTCTTTGTTCTCTTTCAAAATAAGTAAGTTTGTTCGATTAATTCAAAATAAGTTCGTTTTTAAGTAATAAGTTTTTTGGAATTTTGCTAGAATTTCTCTTCGTAGTTTTCGTACCGTTTTGTGATCGGATGCTTCACTTTCGCTTTCTTCTTCTTTGTCGTGTTTAAGATCGTATTAAATTTTAAGAAATTTCTAGAAAGTACTGACACGTTCACAGATGGGCGAAAGGCGGATAGCTCGCCTTGAGGATTGTCACCGGCAATACTAGCATAGAGGTTCGGTTGCTGGAGGACGGATTGACACGCTGCCAGTTACCGGTGTAAACACTCTTCGCTATTGTATTGGAGCCGCATGTGATGTGAATCTCCAACTCGCCATCCCGTTCAGTTCCTAATACCGTTTTGTAGTTAAGAAAGAGGAAGTATTGGTAATTGTCCATTATGTTTCTTATCTCTCATCAACTGAATTTTCTCAAGTAAATACCGCGCCCTCACCGGTAATCCTCCACTTTCACAGAGAATGATTTATCTTGGGGGACTCACAGTTGAGCGTTGATTCACGATATAAAATAGAAAAAATGCAGAATTGATCATTACAGTACTTACGTCCACCTTATTATCCTGATCTTGTGTCTTAGGGCCGGTTGTATGATGTAGAGATATCTCCAGGAATAATTATCTCTAGAATTGCTTTTTCCGAGAATAAACACCTCGTCCAGTTGTACGATTTAATTTTATTCCGGGAATAACTATCTCGTGTTTATCCGAAGAGGCGTCTGTGAAAGAGAAAGTTGGTACTGCATTCGATAGTGTTTTGTTGAAATATATATTCTTTGCTTCTCATGTTTTGCTCATTTCTGCCTTGTTTCCGCCAATTTCGAATCGCCGTGTTTCCTTCTAAACGTGTGCGCGTTGCGTTTGTGCGTCCTGGTGGAATTGTGCGATAATGTGAGTTGAAAGTTCCGATTTGAAACATTGAAGTTCCGCCTTGAAATTGCAATAGTTTCGAAGCAATTAAAGATATTCACCTCTTAAACAAAAATTATTTGGACTTGGTTTTGATAAATTAACATAACAAGTATCACACAAATTCGTCTGTGTGCAAAAGGGTAATAAAAATCACATATTTTTTAATCAACCTGTTTTGAAAAATGAGCTATTGCAGATTGGGTTGAAAAATTTATATTTGAAACTTTTTTTCCAACTTGTGACATGAAAAATACATTTCACTTTAAACAATGATTATTGTTACACTGTTGGCTTTTAGTTAATCAACCACACATTGAACTAAAAATACAAAAATGAAAAGCAGAGAGATATCCTCTGGTACATAACAATGTCTACTATCAACACTTATTATATAGTACAGTCATTAGAACTTTGCTAAAATGAGATTATTAAAAATGTCAAATTTTCATTTTTGCTACTATTTACTCATTTGGTGGTTGATATTTAATTTATAAAAATTATTGAGCAATACTTCATAACAAAGTAAACAAATCTTATATGAAAAATACAAAATATCTTATATGAAAAATATACTGGTAAAAGGTATAACACAGTAAAAATAAATAATTTTGTTTATGAATCATCATTTCATGAAAAACATTAATATTTTTATTATACTGCAGCAAGTCCAAGTGGAATTGAAGCAAACAATTATCCCAATTACTCTCAGAAAATGATTCTATTATAGTGAACTAGGCAGCTAATAAAAAAAATCACTTATTTATATAAATACAATCTACAAATATAAAATGTATATTTACCTCTTTGTCTGATGATTCAAATCATCCTTCACAAGATCCAAAACCCTTAGCACTGTGGATTTGGATTGACGAAATCTCGTTAAAAACTCGTCATCATCGTTCAATAAATCGGGCCTGGAACGAAACCTTCGTTTTCGCGAAGACAAATACACACGGAACAAGAATTCATCATCGCTATCCGAAAACTCCATTGCTACATATTGCTATATAGCTGTACACAGTACACGCGTTCTCACTGCTGCTCTATTTTTGAGGTATTTCACGTTATTCACTGAATATCTCCGCAAAAATAGTGGAATAGTTTATCATCAGTTTATTCCGTGAATAAGCACTATTCTCCCTTCGTACAACCGGCTTTCCCTTAATCCATGGAATAAAATATATCTCGGCTTTATTCCGAGTTCGTACTAATGGGCCTTAGAATCTTAAAGTTTGCGATGCGACTTCCTCAGCTTGTGTCGTTCCGGATCTTATTTTTCCGTCAAAAAATTTCCAATTGACTAGAAAATTGTCTTATTGATGAGAAGGTTAATTTTATAACCTAATTAAGCAATGTTTAATTTTTCCAGATATTTATCATAGTTTCTTCACCACTGCCTTCTTTACGTGTATGGTTGTTTTCATTTGTGGCCCTCCTCTGACTTTTTGATTCCCCTTGAAATTTTGCACATGGATTATGTGATTGAATTGAATTAACGGCAGCAGAAGATTTGCCGTTACCTAAGTACATTCCCTTTTCTGTTACATTTTTTCCGTGGCGATGTTCTTAATATCTTAAACTTGATGATTCAACTTCAACGTATATGTCGTTAACCTTCCTGGTCTTACTATTCTGTCAAAATAAAATGTCAATTTGTCTAATTGACTAGAAAATTGTCTTGTTGATGAGAAAGTTAATTTTATAACCTAATTAAAGAATGCTTAATTTTTCCATATATTTATCATAGTTGTTTCACCACTGCCTTCCTCTTTACGTGTATGATTGTTTTCATTTTTTTAGTTTGTTGCATCTACATATTTACGCAACGCGTCTCTAAGCCCTTTCAAGGGTGTTGAGCGCTTTAGCGCTGGGGGGTAATCGTCCATTCACATGCGCGGCAGGAATCCTCCATTATTTTTTAATCATGTCACGTCTTGTCGCAGTCAGTTGTCAAGAAGACCGCCATGTAGCATCTCCGCGTACGCGCCTCCTGCTACGCGCTCCTGCTTCACTACCGAGCGGCAAGAATAGGGAAGGAATTGCTATAGGGGTAGGGTTTAGGAAACTTCACAGGGGTTGGACTAGCCCTTGTGACGCAGCCAAACTCGTTTTATTGGATGGAATTTCACATGCGATTCGACGGGAATCGAACCCATTCCTCAGTGGTGAAAGGCTAGCGTCTTCGCTATGTGCCTCGAGCGCGGCTTTTTAATAAACAATTTCAGTCCTCCTTTGTGGTCCTCCTCTAACGTTTTGATTCCCCTTGAAATTTTGCACATTGATATCTGGTTGAATTGAATTAACGGCAGCAGAAGATCTGTCGTTACCTAAGTACGTTCCCTTCTCTGTTACATTTTTTCCGTGGCGATGTTCTTAATATCTTAAACTTGGTGATACAACTTCAACGTATGTGTCGTTAACCTTCCTGGTCTTACTATTCTGTCAAAATAAAATGTCAATTTGACTAATTGATTAGAAAATTGTCTTGTTGATGAGAAGGTTAATTTTATAACCTAATTAAACAATGTTTAATTTTTCCATATATTTATCATAGTTGTTTCACTACTGCCTTCCTCTTTAGGTACATGGTTGTTTTCATTTGTGGTCCTCCTCTCATTTTTTGATTGCTCTGGAAATTTTGCCCATTGATTATGTGGATGAATTGAATTAACGGCAGCAGAAGATCTGTCGTTACCTAAGTACATTCCCTTTTCTGTTACATTTTTTCCGTGGCGATGTTCTTAATATCTTAAACTTGGTGATACAACTTCAACGTATGTGTCGTTAACCTTCCTGGTCTTACTATTCTGTGAAAATAAAATGTCAAGTTGACTAATTGATTAGAAAATTGTCTTGTTGATGAGAAGGTTAATTTTATAACCTAATTAAACAATGTTTAATTTTTCCATATATTTATCATAGTTGTTTCACTACTGCCTTCCTCTTTACGTACATGGTTGTTTTCATTTGTGGTCCTCCTCTCATTTTTTGATTGCTCTGGAAATTTTGCACATTGATTATGTGGATGAATTGAATTAACGGCAGCAGAAGATCTGCCGTTACGTAAGTACATTCTCTTTTCTGTTACATTTTTTCCGTGACGATGTTCTTAATATCTTAAACTTGGTGATGCAACTTCAACGTATGTGTCGTTAACCTTCCTGGTCTTACTATTCTGTCAAAATAAAATGTCAATTTGACTAATTGACTAGAAAATTGTCTTGTTGATGAGATGGTTAATTTTATAACTTAATTAAAGAATGATTAATTTTTCCATATATTTATCATAGTTGTTTCACTACTGCCTTCTTCTTTACGTATATGGTTTTTTTCATTTGTGGTCCTTCTCTGATTTTTTGCATCCCCTTGAAATTTTGCACATTGATTATGTGGTTGAATTGAATTAAAGGCAGCAGAAGATCTGCCGTTACGTAAGTACATTCTCTTTTCTGTTACATTTTTTCCGTGACGATGTTCTTAATATCTTAAACTTGGTGATGCAACTTCAACGTATGTGTCGTTAACCTTCCTGGTCTTACTATTCTGTCAAAATAAAATGTTAATTTGACTAATTGACTAGAAAATTGTCTTGTTGATGAGATGGTTAATTTTATAACTTAATTAAACAATGTTTAATTTTTCCATATATTTATCATAGTTGTTTCACTACTGCCTTCTTCTTTACGTATATGGTTTTTTCATTTGTGGTCCTTCTCCGATTTTTTGCATCCCCTTGAAATTTTGCACATTGATTATGTGGTTGAATTGAATTAAAGGCAGCAGAAGATCTGCCGTTACGTAAGTACATTCTCTTTTCTGTTACATTTTTTCCGTGACGATGTTCTTAATTTCTTAAACTTGGTGATGCAACTTCAACGTATGTGTCGTTAACCTTCCTGGTCTTACTATTCTGTCAAAATAAAATGTCAATTTGACTAATTGACTAGAAAATTGTCTTGTTGATGAGATGGTTAATTTTATAACTTAATTAAAGAATGATTAATTTTTCCATATATTTATCATAGTTGTTTCACTACTGCCTTCTTCTTTACGTATATGGTTTTTTTCATTTGTGGTCCTTCTCTGATTTTTTGCATCCCCTTGAAATTTTGCACATTGATACTGTGGTTGAATTGAATTAAAGGCAGCAGAAGATCTGCCGTTACCTATGTACATTCCCTTTTCTGTTACATTTTTTCCGTGGCGATGTTCTTAATATCTTAAACTTGGTGATACAACTTCAACGTATGTGTCGTTAACCTTCCTCCTTACTATTCTGTGAAAATAAAATGTCAATTTGACTAATTGATTAGAAAATTGTCTTGTTGATGAGATGGTTAATTTTATAACTTAATTAAACAATGTTTAATTTTTCCATATATTTATCATAGTTGTTTCACTACTGCCTTCCTCTTTACGTACATGGTTGTTTTCATTTGTGGTCCTCCTCTAATTTTTTGATTGCTCTGGAAATTTTACACATTGATTATGTGGATGAATTGAATTAACGGCAGCAGAAGATCTGCCGTTACGTAAGTACATTCTCTTTTCTGTTACATTTTTTCCGTGACGATGTTCTTAATATCTTAAACTTGGTGATGCACCTTCAACGTATGTGTCGTTAACCCTCCTGGTCTTACTATTCTGTCAAAATAAAATGTCGATTTGTCTAAGTGACTAGAAAATTGTTTTGTTGATGAGAAGGTTAAATTTATAACATGATCTAACAATATTTAATTATTACGTATGTTTGTCATTTTTTTCACTACCGCCTTCTTGTTTACGCGTAGCGTGGTTTTCATTTGTGATTCCTCTTCATTAACTTCTCATGTAAGTCTTGGTGCTATTGACAAATCTACGCATACTGGCTATTGTCTTGTTTTTCATATTCTTACTTTGTTTGCACCAAATGAAAATATAAGAGACGCATTCAACAGAAATAAAAAGGTGTATTACAAATTAATTGGGTGTACTTACAAGATACAGAAGTAACTGTGTAAGGCAGGGCTCATCAGAAAGACGGTTTGAGAGCAAAGACCCATCGGCAGTGCCATCGGCGGTGAGAGGTAGAAGGGATGAGGCGGAAAGATCAGTTTCACACAAGACGTCATTGCAAAATGTGTTATGCAAGAGGAAGCAGGCGGCTGTCATAATAGTCCGATAATTTTTTTAAATAAATTGAAATAACGATTTTTTTCAAAACTTGGAGATAGTATAAAATGTTCGGATTGTCATTATCATTGTTAGAGTATAATCTAAAGAGTCATTACACAGTGAATCATGTATCGGAATACAAGTACACCGATGAAGAACGTATATTTCGAAAATAGATTTCATAAATTTCTGATATAGAATGGGATATCAATTTTGCTTTACCAGTTTCAATGTTGACTGCCTAAATCTCGATTTACATTTGGAAATAATAGATATTCAAAATGATACAGATTTGAAAGGCAAATTCCTACACAAGAAGAGCTATATTATTTTTACAAAAACATTCCGCCGAGACAGTTCCCTCAGCTCTACAAGCATGCTGCCCAAATGTTAAGTATATTTGGATCTACGTAGTCGAATCGATATTATCATCATGGTCAAGACTTACTTGAATGATATGGTCCCCTCTAATTGTTTTCCGACGTATTCCTCCAAGCCAGGTGTAATACATTCTTGGATCGTAGAAAGAAAATATTTTTATGTCTTATTTACTTGGCTCATTTGATATGTAATGCCTAATGGGGCAATTTCTTAAGAAGGCCTTAATTTTTCATCAATGGTGACGTATTCGAAAGGAGTAAAAGTTGTTTGACAGTTACAGATAAAGAAAATTCCTAATGAGTGCTATCTTGCCATATTTCAGCCGTTCGTCTCTTATTGACTTGTCATCGACCCGTATGGCATCAAATTTTTTATCTTGTTCCGCATCAGTGTTACCAGTCTGAACTTCTACTTCATCTAAATTTTCTTCATATTCTTCATCATATTCACTACCGTCTAACGTCTCCATAAACAAGTCTCGTAATTTCCTAAGTTTATCTGCCTACCTTTCATAGAAACTCATTCTAAAAGGAGAAATAAATAAATAAATTGTAACTTTATTTACTGATGAAGTGTTTACCACAAGAAGCATTCCAACAATGGATCCGACTCGATTTCTGATTACTCCGAAACGTCTACACTATCAACAAGAATAATTTAAAACTACCGTTTGTAGAAAGGTACAGAAAAAATTGATTCCTATATAATATTAAAAAGTAAAAGAAAAATAAGGAGAGGAAGGCAGTCTTGTTTTTAGCTTTTAGATATCTATGACTGCTTCGGTGAACCGCCTCCTCGTGGTGCCTCCTGAATAACGCTAAAGGTTCACCAAGCTAGTGTAACATTGCTTCCACTTCCACTTGTGTTACACTTCTGTTATCTTTCCTAATAGGTCTCTCTTGACCCCTTGCTGTATCTTCGACCCCGACGCTATTAGGTTACGAGGGCTAGGGTGTCATTCTTTTCTCTATCTTCACTTTTCTTAACTTTCTTCACTTTCATTCTTTTCTCGTTCCTCTTAACTTATCTTCTTTATTTTCTTCTTCAGCTTTTCATTTTCACCCACATTGATGGGTTTGACAAGGGTGGGAGTTGTCTTTCTCTGCCTAGGGGAAGGAAACCCCCGAAGATAAATCAATCCCGACCAGAGGCTTTGAGATAGCAGTCCTACAACTGGCCAGACCTGCATGTGGGTCAGTAGCCCTATCAGGTAAATCAATTACTAAACTCTTCCAGAACCATAGCCGGACTCACCATATGACAACAAATACGCGAGAAAACTGAAAAGAATATGGATTAGCGGAACGACTACAAATATGTGGGTGGAATGTTAGATCTATAAACTTCAAAGAAGAAGAATTAGTAACTTTACAAAGAGAAAAGAACATTGATATATCATTGATCTCAGAAACAAAGAAGAAATTAATAGGAACAATGAATATAGGGGAATATACAATGATATATAGTGAAGTCACAAGTAGAACATGCAACATCAGGTGTAGCTATAATTCTAAATCAGAAATGGGCCAAAAGAGTACAATATTATAACTGGATCTCCAATTGACTAGTAAATGTGCGGTGTAAGGTATACAGAGGATTCATTTCCTTCATTTGACTACGCACCAGAAGAGGGAAAGAAACAGGAAACCGAAGAGTTTTATTATCTTCTTCAAAAAAGTATGTGAGAAATAAATAAGAATGACTATTTAACAATTGGAGGAGACTTAAATGCTAGAATTGGAAAATTGCAAATAGATGATGTGATTGGTAAATGTAATGAGGATAATGTGCTAAATTATAATGGAAAAACTATGCGAGATTTTACTTACTTCAATAACCTAAAAAGTATGAATACCTTCTTTCCACACAAACGAATACATAAGTACACATGGGTAGCACAATTGATTACATCTTAGCAATTGAAAAGACAAAAAGACTTTTCACTGACGTAAGAGTATATAAAAGATGGGATATGTACAGTGACCATTTTGCATTGTTGGTAAATTGAAACTCTACAAAAGATGGTATAGAATGAAGAAAAAATGGTTTCATCTGATAACAAGCAGTGGAAAGTCTATTTACTTCAAGAAAACTCTATAAAACAATTGTACCAACAGCGACTGGATGAAATAAGTGGAAAATACCCTGTAATTCAAGATGTCGAAGAAGAATGGAAACGTTTTAAAACAGTGATAGAGACTTCAGCAATGGAAGCAACTGGTACTTCTCAAAAAATGAAAAGTTAAAGGCTACAAATATGGAATAAGGAGATACAGGAGGCTGTGAATACAAAGAGAAAGGCATATTTGAAATATCTAAGAGATAGAGACCCCGTGTCAAAAGAAGAGTATTCTATTGCATCAAACTACGCAAGAAGTCTTACAAGGAAGGCACAACAAGAAAGCTGGGATAGATACGTAGCTGACCTGGAGCATGATATACATGGGCCCCAGACAATGAGCTATAAAGTAATGCAACATTTGAATAGAGAGGTGAAAGATACACCAAATATTGAAGTTGTGAAACATGACCAAATTCCTCTCTTATTATAAACGTTTATGGACAGAACCTGGTTACGAAAACAACAGACAGGAACCCTTAGAAACAGAAAGGGAAATTGATGAAATAGAATATGAGGAACTGGATGATGCCTTAAAAAAAATAAAAAATAGAAAGCGAGTGGAAGCGATGGTATTAAAGGCGAAATGATCAAATATGCCTCAGAAAATTTAAAGAAACGGCTCTTACACTTTCTCAATCTATGTTGGAAGAAAGTGCTTATACCGCGAGTGGAAAATTGCAGTAATAAGTCCTATCTTTACGAAAGAGGACCAGTCGTCATGTAAAAATTATAGAGGAATAAGTATTTTAAATGTTGCTTACAAGATCTATTAAAAAATAATCGCATCCAGAGTTAGTAATATTGCGGAGACGATGTTATTAAAAGAACAAAATGGTTTTAGGAAGAGTAGGTCTTGCTCCGATAATATTTTCATTGTCAAGCAGATCATTGAGAAACAGATAATTTAATAAAAGAACACACTTGCTCTTCATAGATTATTCCAAAGCTTTTGACACCGTAAACAGAAGTACACTATTTAATGTATTGCATCGTAAAGGTCTCCCACCACAGCTGATTTCGGTTATTAGGAACATGTATAGTAACTCATAAATTTGTATCAAAGGCCAAGAGAATAAAAAAGAGATAAACCAAGGAGTAAGGCAAGGATGTAGTCTGTCCCCAATTCTTTTTAATTAATATTTAGATGCATTAAATATGTGGATATCCAGACTGAAATCTTATAGCCATGCCATGGGACAAGAAAGAAATTAAATTATTCGCGGATGACCAACTTATAATAGCAAATGATGAATATAGCCTCCAGAAAGCACTGTTTGAATTACAAAATGTAACGGAAATGTACAATCTCTGTATATCCGCAACAAAAATAAAAGTCATGGCCTTTGAAGGGATGGAACCAATTAGATCCAAATTAGTTGTATACAATTCACCTATAGAACAAGTTTCAATTTCTTGGGATACAAAATGTCATACAGAGGGGAAACAGATATACAAGGGAAAATTGAAAGACTAAATCGTATGAAAGGAACAATCCTGAGAACCCTGAAAAAGAAAGTCAGAAAGGAAACCTTGATTAAATTCTATAATGTATTAAGTATCCCAACGTGTTTATATGGAAGTGAAAATTGGACAATGACCAAAACAGATAGTACAAGACTACAAATTGCTGAAATGAGATTTCTGAGATCAGTAGCTGGTTATAAGCTGATGGATAAGAAAAGGAATTTATAAATTCGTAAAGAACTTGGTGTAAACTTGAAGAGAAAGTTAATTACTATCGAAATTCCTGGACGCAGCACATTGAAAGGATGGAAAAAATCGACTGCCAAAAATAATTCTAAAATACCGCCCACAAGGACGAAGAAATCCTGGCCGTCCGAAGAACAGATGGGGTGACCAGACGGGAACGGAGGCGTAACAGACAGCGCCTATATATCTAAAAGAGAAGAAGAAGAAGAAAAAAAAATAAAAAGTAAAAAAAAAAAAAACAAAAAAACAATTTGGTGCGGATTCGTTGCCGAATTATAGAAAACTTATTTGTAACGGTAAACGAACGAACAGATTTGATTTTTCTCTATCTCTCTAACAAATATAAACTCACCCTAAGCTCTACTACCACTACAAGGAAAAGGAAAGCTCAACAAAACGTGCGCATAGTGAAGCTACATTTACGTCCAAAAGCAAAGCGTTATCTCATCTTTGCCGCGCCGTAAAGAGATCACCATGTTCCTCACGCAATTCTTCAAAAGCGGCCTCTGATGCTTTCAGCGCCACAGCGAATCAATCGCAAAATACCGCATCAAGTGTTTAAAGTGTTCTATGTCAATCCATCTTGAGGCACATGCCATCTTTGGGGATTCACAGTTGAGCGTTGATTCACGATATAAAATAGAAAAATGTAGAATTCATAATTAAGTACTTATGTCTACCTTACTATCCTAATCTTGTGTCTTAGTATCTTAAAGTTTGCGATTCGACATCCTCAGCTTAAGTGTCGTTCCGAGCCTTATTCTTCCGTCAAAATAAAATGTCTTAATTGACTAGAAAATTGTCGTGTTGATGAGAAGGTGAATTTTATAACCTGATTAAACAATGTTTAATTTTTCAATATATTGATCATCGATTTTTCACTATTGCCTTCTTCTTTACGTGTATGATTGTTTTCATTTGTGGTCCTCCTCTTGAGTTTTTCATTCCCCTTGAAATTTTGCGCGTTGATTAGAAGGTTGAGTTGAATAAACGGCAGCAGAAGATCTGCCGTTACCTAAGAACATTCCCTTTTCTGTTACAATTTGTTTCGTGACGATGTTCTTGGTATCTTAAACTTTGGGATGCGACTTCCTCCACTTATATGTCGTTGACCTTCCTGGTCTTACTATTCCGTTAAAATAAAATGTCAATTTGTCTAATTGCCTAGAAAATTGTCTTGTTAATGAGACCTGATCTAACAATGTTTAATTTTTCCATTTATCTTTGTTTTTTTCAACTACTGCCTTCTTTACGTGTATCGTTGTTTTCATTTGTGACTCCTGTGACATTTTTTGCTCCTTGAAATTTTGCATGTTGATTAGACGGTGGTATTGAATTAAAGGCAGCTGAAGAGCTGCCATTACTTAAGAACATTTGCTTTTCTGTTACGTAGGGGCACGAGTTGGCCAGATTTCGGTTATCAATATTTTTATTTTCCCTCAAATTTACTTCCTCGGGATCAATTTGGTTCTGTTGTGTGGTCAATCAAGCATGAGTAATGCACTTATCACTTTTCAGTTCGTCGCAATAATTCAGTTGCGATTTGGGGTGTGGTCTACACACATTTTTTATTCTACGTTACCACATTTTTCTGGAAGTCAAAGCGCCGATTTCCAGCGGCTTTGCCTTAGGAAATGCAACGTGTGCTTGGTCAGCGTGATGTCAGCTTCTATTTCCGCCAAAGCCATGACTCCCATTATTGGCGAATGAAAACTTTCTCCTAGAGTCTGTGGCGTGGCATCGAAAAATTGGGAGATGGCGTTTGCCGTTTAGCAGTCGCACATTAAAGGAAGCAAATTTTTCTATATCATTATTGGTATACTATACCTTTACTTTCCAAAAATAGTCTAGACTATCTATGAAGAAAGAAAATCTTCTGCCAGTTTTACTTAGCATCATTTTGTTGAGGGCGCGAAAGGTTTGGTCTTCGCGAGCTCATTCATGCTTATGTGTTTATCGGATTTCATTGAGCGGGAATAGTGTCAGCTTTGCAGTATTTCAATATGTGTAAATCTCATCATCTTAACCCACTGTTTACCAGTACTCGCTAGCTTGTTCAGTTACCGAAGTCTACCTTATATTTCGCTCAGAAATAGGGGGTATCTGTAAGTCTTCGTGGCGTGAACCCTCTCCAAACATTAAATCAGTTCCTTTCTTATCTCTGCGCAGCGCACCCTGAGTTCTTAATATTTGATATTAAATTAAGTTCTGTTACGATTCGTATCAACGTTCTATTTTAACCACATAAAGATTTTGAACGTTAGGAGTTATCCCGCTTTAATCTATTCAGTCATCGTCAGTCGTAATTTTTGCCTTTTATCCCCCCGGCCAGGGGTTCGGTGCTGTTAGATCCCAGTTTTCCCGGCCAGGGTTTCGGTCACCAAACAAGGAATCCATGTTTCCCGAAATTCATGCAGAGGCTCCGCGTGCGCATTGCTGCTTCCACGTGCGAAATGTAGGCCGACTGCCTTGAGACATACATAGAATTTTTAAAAACCTTCAATCAGATACCGGAACAAGGAGTCATCGTCAACATCGCGTTGGCGAGCAATCCCTTTCGTTACCAGAAAGTATTTAAGTAAGGGTTTCTCTCGATTTTTTCTTTGTCCAAAGAGCAGTTAATGGGAATCCGCCGTGCTCGCTTTCACGTCAAATACATCTCCCACCGCTTTTATTAATATAGGCCATGACGTCAAACTTTTCTACCTTTGGATAAAAACCTTTGCTTAACTTTAAAGAGACTTCTTCGCGAAAACGAATTTCTGCAGCTGATTCAGATTCATTAATATTTCTGTCTCAACATCTGAAAACCAATTTTTTATTAGGCATTCTTCGTTTAAACTGTTACAAGGCGCCGTCTATTTCTCGAAACGACGACGCGAAATTTTGCTGATGACGTAAACACACTGACCGCTCCTCGCTCCGTTACCGGCGTAAACATGCTTTTGCTTTGCTTTGCCTCGTATGATAAGAATCGACTACACTATTTAAGATCGAAAAGAAATAATCATTTAAAAATACCGTTTGTGGAAAGGTACTGAAAACGTTTTTCCTAAGGTGAAAAATATTAAAAGGTTAAAGTAAAATAATTTGGTGCGGAAGTGTACGCGCGAGCACTGCAGGTTTAAGAAAGGGGAGGAATTGGTAATTGTGCATAATGTTTGTTATTTTTCATTATCTATGTTTTCTCATATCTGTGCCGCGCTCTCAAGAGTTTTCCAGGTTCCTCGTGCAATTCTTCAAATGCTGCGTCTTTGATGGTTTCAACGCCTCAGCGCAATCGCAAAATATCACATGAAGTGTTTAAAGGATTCCACATCAATCCGTCTTGAGACACATACCGTCTTGGAGGATTAACAGCCGAGTGCTGAATCACGATATAAAATAGATAAATGCAGAATAGATAATTAGAATACTTATGTCTATCTTACTATCCTAATCTTCTATCTTGGTATCTTAACCTTTCGTTGCGACTTCCTCGGCTTAAATGTTGATCTTCCGGGTCTTACTATTCCGTCAATCAAAATGTCAATTTGTCTAATTGACTAGAAAATTGTCTTGTTGATGAGAAGGTTATTTTTATAGCCTGATCTAACAATGTTTAATATTTTCATTTATTTATCTTAATTTTTCTCTGCCGCCTTCTTCGTTTTCTCTTTTCGTCCTCCTCTGACTTTTCATTCCCCTTCAAATTTTGTACAAAACAATCTACAATTTCCAAATTGGAGTTTTTAAAAAGTTTCATATAGAAACACGTTCTGATATGAGTTGCCTATCCTTAGCTGATAAAACCAGCCAAATGTAAGTTCCATTTGACAACGTAAAATATATTAGGGTTGATTTTCCAAAATCAACTACATCTTATTTTTCTTACAACAAATCGTAAAAGCATATTGATTTTTCCTATTCCTTTCTGTACATTTATCTTTATAATACTTACATCCGTTTTCAGTGATTTGCATACTTTAGCTTAAATACTTAATCGGTTAATCGGTAGCAGCCCGTCTACAACTTTGTATATGATTATAAAGAAATGGAAAAAATGCGAACCAAAAGACTCCAAAAAAAGTAGGAATCTTACCGTTTTTCAGTTCTATTTTAGAGGCCTCTTTTTGATATTCTTCGAAACATATTCTTCTCTAAACTTCGCGACGCAGAATACTCAAATTGTGACTTGTTTTTACCCTGCTTTTAGAAATGTTGTGTGTTTATTAGTGATTACTGAATGTATATTCGATTCACAAGAAGAGAGTTGATCACAAAACACAAATTTTAAGAAACTTCTGAAGAAATTCATGTTTCAATTCCTTTATTGAATCAAGAAAGTGCCACATCTCACAATGAGTTAACAGCTGTTATTCTCTATCATTAAAAAGGTAACAATAAAATGGATTTTATCAAATACTACTTTTATACTGTATCAATGTATTCTATATTCTTTGAAACTTAACTACGGTGAAACACATTTCCCCCTTCCATTTTCCCACACATTTTTCCTGTTCTATTGGAATGACATCTGGGATGAATTCAAGTATTTATCTGGGATGTTTCTAGCCCGTACGTCGCAAAAGATTTCACAGATGTTAGGTGAATGAGAGCTCGCTTCGAAGACTGTCTCCGGCGTCAAGAGCTTTGAGCTGGAGGACGCATTGATGCGCTGTCCATTACGGACTTGAAGTTATAAGTTTACAAAAGTAATTACATCATTTAGAAAATGATTTGTTTAGTCACGTTACCTTTTTAAGCAACAAAATCTCAAGACAAAATATCTGCCTCATCACTATTGCAGTCGTCTAAGAACCAGAAACTTTCACATCCTTCAAATCAGATGATTTCTATCATTGCAACCTTATCTAGTAGAACAAAAGATTGATTTTCCTCAACGAACTACGATTTATTGTTCTTTATAATTATCGTCGTTTTCACTATCATTTTCGTCTTCACATGCATCATTCTTCATTTTGGTCCTGCACTTCTTCATCCCCACTGAAATTTTCCGGCTACATTGGCAGTTTTCGTCTTTAATTTGTCGCCACCTACGAACATTTCCTTTGGTGCAACAATATTTTCTTCGGGTCTATCTTCATAGACTCATCGTCATTAATATTGTGTTTATAGTAGTAGGCATCATTGAGAGTTCGCATGATCTAGCATTAGATTGCAAACCCACACATCTCCGTACATCTTCCCAGATAGTGAGAAATTCAGTCAAAAGATTTCCGTTGTTGGTGGGGGAGTTTTTTGCTTTCATTTGTATATTCTAAGCCTCCATAATATACCTACGTAACACTGGAGACAAAGCGGCACTGACTGCAAATATAAAAGCACCAAGCACCAGAAATAATTTTGCAGAGACTGTCGAATATTTATGAGTGCTGCCATCACTTTGATCATTTCTACCATCACCTCCCTCATCGGTCAAAAAATGACCTTGCTGTGCGACTAGTCCTGCTTATACGTGCGTCGAAAGTATCTCTAGCGTTTTACGGGGTCCTGAGACAAGTTTTTTATAGTGTCAAAAAGGCGCTGTTGAGCTGCCACTAGGGAAGGACAAGACGTCGAATATCTTCTCGCAGACATACTCACAAGTTTTCTGTTGTACGCTAGCCAGTTGTCCACTAATTAAATAAATTCCCTACGTCCTTTAACTGAGTCAAAGCAGCGCTGCTGTATTGTCACTCAAGCATTGAACTTACTTTAATTAATTTCTTAATGACAATTATTTACTGTATATTTTTATTTTATTGAAAAAAACACGAGAGTGGATGTCACATTTTTTCACAGTATTGGTAATAGTAGACACGTGTTTTCTTCAAAATCGAAAAATTTAATTCTTGTACACATTCTGAACTAATATCAGAATGCCGTTTATCAAGTTGATTCACTATACCCTCGTCGTTGGAATCTCAACATGCAGATATCTGGCTGGCTCTTACAAATAAAACGGTGGTAATCGAACATTCCTATTCTTACAATGAACTAACGATTTATTAATATATTTTCAAATTGATGAGATATTGCCACTTGCTTGTCTGGATTCTCTTATTTTCCTTAAGGGATCGTGTCACGTGAACTACGATTGTCGCCGCGATTTAAACGGGTCCAATCATTCAAGCGATAAAATGTTATACGACTATTTGCATAAGAAAATTTTGTGTCCACGACACCCCGCGCAACGAACGAGGTGCGTCCGTTCTCTAGGGCAAGTAGAATCTAATTTTCTTTACGTCATGGTCATTTTCCTGTGGAAATGTTGGGGCATTATCTGCAAAAGTAGTAATTAGAGGCAACAAAGACCTTTATGGAATCCTTTCCACATCACACAGTGAATTTAATTTAACATAATTCATCGCCTGTGCCAATAAAGTATCAAATACCATAAAATCTCAAATAGTTGTGATTGAATTTAATGGTATTAATACCTTTAAATCACGAGACTTCTTTAATGTAGCAATCAAAAGAATCTTTGATGGAAGAATTTTCGTGTTGTTTAATTCAGTTGGCGGAACAGTTTGAACATCTGGAAAAAGTATCTCAAAACTGTTATAGATATATGGTATTTTCATAGAACTGTGAAGAGCGTCAATAATTATTTGCCGTCGCCTTTTTTATTTTGTTGTGGGACTTTCACGTACATCAATTTCCCATCTAGAGTTGTAAGAAATATTGATAAAAAGATGATACAGTTATGATTGTCGGAAGATTTGGATTGCAGGTTTGCCATTTCGTGCTTCATTCTTCTCAGCCTATACGTTTTAAATAGTTTCAAGCAGAGCATCCGCATGGTGAATGGAGAATTTTCAGAAGCTCAGAAACGATTTAATGTGTGCCGGATACGTAGGAGTACGAGAGGGCCAGATATTGGTTATCAGTATTTTTTTCTTCTTCGGATCAATTCGGCGCTGCTGTGTGGTGAATCTAGCGTGATTATTGCCCTGATTATCATATTTCAAAGATCGTCGCAATAGTTCAGTTGCGGTTGGAGGAGTGGTGTACGCACATTTGTTTTATTTTACATTACGACGAATTTTATTGAAGTGAAAGTGGCGATGCCAATAGGTATTTGCCTTAGATAGCAGCAATGTGTGCTTGGCCACCATGATGTCAGCTTCTCTTTCCAATAGGGCCATGACTCCCTTTATTGACGAATGGTAATTTCCTCCTAAGGAGAGGACTCTTCGAAAAATTGAAAGTTGGCTTTGTTGAACCTTTAACAGTCGACCATTACCGCCAGCAATTTTTTTCATTCCCTTATAGTTATACAATATTAATACTTTCCAGAAATAATACATATCATCTGTGAAGAAAGGAAGTTTTCTGCCGGTTTATCTCTGCATTAATTTGCTAAAGCGCAAAAGGTTCGGTCTTTGCCAGCTCGTTCATTCTAATGTGTTTATTGTGTTCCAGTGAGCGGGAAGAGTGTCAACTCTGCAGTATTTCAATATGTGTAAGTCTGATCATCTTAACCTATTGTTTACCAATACTCACTATATTCTTCAGTTACAAAAATCTACCATTTCGTTCTGAGAAAGGGATATCAGTAATTCTTTGTGGCGTCGACCCTCTTCACGTAATAACTCACTATTATCTCCGCACAGCGCACCCCAAGTTCGTAATTAGTTTAAAGTTCTGTTAATTCGATGAAAGTTCTATTTTAGCCATATAGTGCTTTGGAATGCTTGGAGTAATTCCTCTTTAATGTAGTCATAGTGGTATTTTTTAACTTTTATCTCTTCGTCCAGGGGGTCGGTACCGTTAGATCCTACGATTCCCAGACGGTCACCAAACAACGAACCCACGATCTTAGAAATGCATTAAGCGGCTCCGTGTTCACACTCCAGCTGCCGCGTGCGAAACGTACGCCGACCGCTCTGAGATGTCACGTGCATAGAATTTATAGAAATCGTCATCGTCAAAAATCAAATACCGGAACATGTCGTCATCGCTTAATCTCTTTTGTCACAAGAAAGTATTCGAATAAGCCTTTCTCTCAAATTTTTGTTGACCATGACGTCAAACATCTCTCATTCTGAATAAAAAGCTTTGCTAAACTTCCAAGAGACTTCTTCGCGTTACCATTTGTAGAAGATTCAGATTAATTATCACTGCTGTCTCGTCAACATCTGAAATCCACTTTTAATTCGTTATCCGTCGTTGAAACGGTCTGAAGGCGCCCATCATTTCTCGAAACATCAACGCGATACTTTACTGATGACGTGAGCACACATAGAAGCTCAATAGAAACCTTCGTCTTTGTTTTTTCTCAAGTATGTAACCTTTTTTCGAATTTTTATAGTGACTTCACTTACTTTTCGTGTGTTTTGTGATCGGATTATACTTTATTTCCACTTGCCTCGCCGCCTCCCCGTTACGTATCCAGTCGTAGCACTGCGTTTGTTGCGCGTTGGCGAGTATATATCTTCTTATCTGATGCACTTGACCAATGTGTATGTGGCAGTGCTGGGGTCGAAAAATAAGTATTTCCACTTATCTTTCCGCCAATGCGTTACGTATCCGGTCTAAGGAGTTCTGCCGGAAGAGCTTGGGAAGATATCGCTCACAGATCGGTCAATTGTTGGCCATCACTTGTTATATTTTCTTCGCTTTTCGTCCCGAATAAAATTGGCAATTTCTCGTTGTCAGACAGTCATGTACAATGCCTCAAAACTTGGTTGACATCGCGTCGGAAAATTTGGATTTTAAGTGTGCCATTATACGTTATCTCTCACTAAACAACATTATCTCTCTCACTCTGGATAAAAGGCTTTGCTAAACTTTCAGGGGACTTCTTCGCGAAAACGAACGTCAGCAACTGATTCAGATTCATTATCGTTTCATTCTCGTCAACATCTGAAATCAATTTTTTAATCTGTTATTCTTCACTTAAACGGCCACACGGCGCCACAAATTTCTCAAAACGTCAACGCGAAACTTTGCCGATGTCGTGATGACCTGTATGTTTTCGTGAATATCTCAATGTTTACCGCAAGAAACTTTCCAACAATGGATTCGACAACGATAACTTAATTTCTGATTACTCCGAAAAAAATACACTATTTAAAACCGAAAAGAAAGAATCATTTAAAACTACCATTTGTAGAAAGGTACTGAAAACTCGTAAATCCTATGGTGAGAAATATTAAAAAGTAAAAGTGAAATAATGTGGTGCGAATTCAAGAGTCCACACAGGAGCACTGCTGGTTTAAGAAAGGGTAGGGGAATGGGTAGTTGTGCATAATGATTGTTATTTCTCACCATATATTGTCTCATCTCTGTGCCGCGCCTTCAAGAGTTCTCCAAGTTCCTTGCGCAATTCTTCAAATGCGGACTCAGATATAGGGCCACAGCGATCCTGTCGCAAAATATCGTATGAAGTTTTTAAAGTGTTCCATGTCAATCCGTCGTGAGGCACATACTGTCTTGGGGGATTTACATGTGAACGTTGATTTCGGATAAAAAATAGCAATATGCAAAGTTGATAATTAGAGTACTTAGTTCTTACTATCCTATTATTCTATCTTAGTATCTTAACTTTGCGATCGACTTCCTCAGCTTAAATGTCGGTTGTTTTCTGTGCCTTACTATTCTGCCAATATAAAATGACAATTTGTCTAAATGTCTGGAAAATGGTCTTGATGAGAAGGTAAGTCAGCCTGAACTAACAATGTTTTTTTTCATATTAGCTTTTCACTTCCGCCTTTATCTTTACGTACATCATATTTTTCCTTCTTGGTCATCCTCCGACTTTTTCGTTCCCTCCTGTGAAAATTTGCATGTTGATTTTTTTGTGTCAATCTTCATCACAGGCTACGATTCATTAACAAAAACATTTACTTATTTATTGTATTTATTCGTTTATTTTACGTAAAAAACGGTTAAAACCGTGTATGACGTGCTATGGGGAGAAGTGAATTCCGTGCATTGCCGTTTTCAAAATTCTAATTCTGTGATCCCTACACTAAGTCATATACTACTTCAATTTTGAATTAAAAAAAAATAAAAGCAAAAAGCATAAAAATATAACAAGAAACTTACTAAAAACATTTACTTGACGTTCTCTTCGTTCAATGTTCGCATCATCGAGTGGTACACTGCTAACCCATATATCTCCGTACATCCTCTCCTCAGGTAGTGTGCGGCGGAGTGAAAAAAGTAGTTCGTTATTTCGTATTTCAAATGAGAATAGTCTAGACAGGAAACGTTAACGCTTCGCAGTACATGTCCAAGTTGAGGACCAGACTCGGGTCTCCGCACCTCGTGATTAACATAAAGTGTTCTGTTCCTATGCAACGAATTTACGATTGCATTTTGTGCGAAAAGATATTTAGGAAGTTTTGCCTCAAATAAGAAGAGTAGTAAATATGGATATATTTTTAAAAAAAGCACTCACATTGAAACTTACGATCAATTGAATGACATTCTTGTAAATGTTTCGTTGCATTTCATTAAAAACATATTTAAAATTTCAATAATGCTTTACAACCTACATGCAGGGCGCTAAGTACGTATCTACACCGGAAGATCAGGTACTTTCTGTCGAAACCTTTTAACTTTCTCTGAATGCGCTTTCTTCATAGTGGCGCATTCTGTGGGGTTGAACGGCTTCATTGAGATCACCGGACTCCTCTAAATTAACATAAAATCTTAATGATGGAAAAATCCTTCACCGTTCCAACAATACTATTCCGTTATTAAAACTGTTTGATAACCTGCAAAGAATATTTTGAAACAATGACTTTAATGCAATCGTTTATTGCATGCGTGAAGAAGATATGTATATAATTTACGAATGTTGTTTTCATCTTCTGTGGAAACATTAGAATCCACCAATTTCAAAACTGGAGTTTTTAAAGATTTCCACAATGAAACGTGTTCTGATTTCAGTTGCATTTCCTCGCCGACAAAATCAGTTGAATGGGAGTTCCATTTGACTACGTATAACATTTGGATTGAATTTCCAAAATTAATTGCATCTCGTTTTTCTTACAACAACAAATGTTAAAAATATATTCATGTTTTTTTCCTTCGACATTTCTCTACATATATCTTTTAAATTCTTACATTTCTTCTTAGCTATTGACATATTTCAACTTATGCTGAATTGTTTAAATGTATCACAAAAGTTGTTTTAATTGTTTGCATTTCTGTATTATACTTATTTGTTTGCTGACTTCACATGAAATACGCAAAAAAGTCTGCAAGAATAATACCAAAACGCAGTAAAACATTTATACATAATTCTGAACCATTTTAGTTCCAAAACAAAATATCTCGAAACAAAACATTGTCATCTTTTCGAATGGTCCGCTGTGTCTTGTTTCCCCTCTACACCCACGCGTTTTGGATTGGGGTCGAGGTGACGCGACCAGACCAACTGTCGGAAAGTCCCAAGGCACCTGTATCAATGTGTTGGAAACTGTTGCATAGCAGGGGAAGGTCATGTTGCCTTCCATTACGCCCATACTCTCATTTTCTTTGCAATTTCCAGACCTGTTCGGCTTATTTCGTATGGTTGCAAGACGTGCTATTTTTGTTCTTGATTTAACGTTTGAAAAGGATTGATTTACTTCATAAATCATTGCAACGTTATCTAATAGATTAATTTTTTTTTTTGCCTCCGCAAACAACGATTTCTTGTTTCTTATAATTATCGCCGTTTTTCGTATATCTTATAATTATACAATTTCTTATATTATTATATTTCTTATCTTATATTATTGATATATATATATATAAAATTATACAATTTCAATGTCGAATAATTATACAACAACTCTTACAATTGTATATATAATTATACAATTTCGTTTTTCTTATAATTATCGCCACCTTCGGCTTTACATGTATTATTGTTCATTTACGTCCTCCCCTGACTTCTTTTCGCCCTAAAATATTGCTGCTGTTTTGGCAGCTTTCGTCTTTAATTTGTCAGCACCTACTAACATTTCCTTTGATGCAATAATATTTTCATCACGGCCTGCTTCTTAGACTACTCGTCATTAAGCTTCTATTAGCATTAACAGGCATCGTTTAAAGTTTGCATGATCGAGTTGTAGATTGCGAACTCATACATCTCTCTACATTTTCCAAGATAGTGCGGGATTCAATTAAAAAATAGTTTGCAATTCCGTAGTTGCTAAATGGAATAATCAAAATGACACATATTTCACTCGTTACAAAGAAATATGTTTCCTTTGTATTTTTATCCCGGGGTCTTTAAAAGATTTCAGTTGTTAGTAAGGGAGTTTTTTCTTTCATTTGTATATCTAGGCCTACATAATTTACACTGGAGTCAAAACGAAACTGACAAGTAGCAAATATAAAAGCTCCAAGCACCAGAAATAATTATCCAGAGAATATCGAATATGTATGAGTAGAGCAAGTTAGTAGTCGGCCATGACTTTGATATATACCATCACGTCCCGGAAATCAATCAAAAAATGACCTTAATGTGCGACTACACGCTTACACATGCATAGAAACCATCTCTACTGTTTTCCTGGGCTCTGAAACAAGTATTATATAGTGTCAAAAAGGCGCTGCTGAGCTGCCGCACGCACTTTGGCGCGCCGCTTTGGCACGCACAAGACTTCGGTTATCTACTCGCAGACACAATCACAAGTTTTCAGTTGAACGCTAGCCAGTTGTCGACTAATTAAATAACTTTTCTGCCTTCTTTCACTGAGTCACAGGTAAGTCACGGTGCCGTATCATTATTCAATCATGGAATTTACATTACTTAATTACTTGAAGACTTAAATACTGGATTATTTTTATTTGATCACAAAAAACACGAGAGTAGAGATCACACTTTTTCACGGTATTGAGAACCGTAGTCACGTGTTGCCTTCAAAATCGGTAAATTTAATTCTTGTAAAGATTCTGAGCTAATATCAGGATGCCTTTTAGCTAGATGATTCACCTAACCCCCCAGAGTTTGAAGCTCAACAAGCAGATACGACTCTTACAAATAAAGCTGTAGTAATCTTACATTCCTATTCCTACAATGAGCTAACGATGCATTAATATATTTTCAAAATGATGAGATATTAGTACCTATTAGTCTGAATCCTTTTATCATGTGCAAATTCTTTAGAAAAACTTGCTGTAAAAACGATTGAGGCAATGGTGACTAGTTCATTTAACACACAAGTTTAAAATAATAAAAAAAACAGATGAAGGTGATTAGTATGAAACTTCTAAACATGGGAACTTTTAAAGTAGGTCAGAAAATTGATCTTTTAGAAAGTTGGGTATTGCAAAACTTTCATATTCTAGAGCATTAAGTTCAGAGAATGTATACGGAATATTCCAATGCTGTCTGAGGACATCGACTGCGACTTGATCAGTTGTTAGTCATCACTTGTTCCTTTTCCTTTCCACGTCCTTCGTTCAGATTAAATCAATTGTTTATGTCGGAGGCAGAGGAAGTCAACTGTGGCGAGAGTCGGATATTTTTTATTGTTCATACAGTTTTACAATATGTCGTTCTATTTTTATAATTTTATCAAGATATAATGGAATACAATTTCATCGCCATGTTCCTCTTTTTTCTATCTCTTCTGACTTCGTCATTTAGACCCTTTCCTTTTCAAATTTCTTGCATTTCCCCAAACCATGTAATATTGGGACTCCCTCTTTTTCTCCTCCCTAGAGGAAAACATTTAAAACCTAAATGATGTAACCTACATTTATCCACTCTTTTTAAATGGACATACCAATTCAGTTTTCTAAATTTTATGGGATCGAATATTGTATGGATTTAAATAATTTTCTTTCTGATTACTATGTTTCTAATTTTGTCTAATTGTGAATATCTTGTTGATCTCAAAAAGTCAATTTATAACGTCAATAATTTCTTTATCAATTTAATATTCAATGTCCAACCTCAGGCTCCATATGTAACCACACTCTATATAATTGATAGAAAAATTCTCATTTTTGTATTACGTGATTCATTCTTGTGCCTAATATCTTTTCTCTTATATCTTGTCCAACGTTGTAATTGCATTTCTTCCTTGATTTATTTTATGTGTAATATCTTGCTCATCACTTACCCTTTTATGTATTTTAACACCTAAATACTTAAACTCATTATATCCTCTCAGTTTGGCCTTTCCGTTATGCAATATTAGATGTTCTGTATCACATCCACAATTCATGTAAAACATTTTTTCCATATTGTCATTTAATCTCCATTTTTCTAATTCTTATCTCAATTTCCTGATCATATATTCTGCATCTTCAGTATCCTGAGCTATCAAAACTCGATCGTTCTTATTCATCTATTGCAGTTTTGCAAACGTTTACATAAAAAGTAAGCGAATGCATCAAATAAATACCTTTTTATTGCTATCGGTTTGGTGAAAGGTGTCGCTGCGGACCACTAAGCGACTCTCGTCGGCGTGACAGCCTCGGCCGCACGTTTCGCATGCGCTACACCAACTCGCAACTGATGATGATGTTGGGAGTTGTGTATAATTCTTCGACTTCCGATGACCTCACGATTCAAATGATTTCCCTTCACTGGGTATTTGTAAAGGATGTTCAAATTTTCTTTACCTCGAGGTTTCCATTTTCTCATTTGTTTTGACTTTTCTTCTGTGGAATAAATATCGCCGAGCGGCGGAAGTTTCAGGAGTCCGCCAATGTTATCCGATTTCCATAAGGAAGCTTGTCAGCTTCTCTCCCGTTCGTGAAGTCATTCGAACTAAGATTGTTTCTGAATTTCTAACGGGTCACTCATTCAAGCGATGATAGGTTTTTCTAGTGCAAATGGTCGTATTACATGTGTTCACGACACCTCGTGCAATAAGCGACGTGTGTCCGTTCTCTATGATACCCACAAGCTGATGTTGTTTATTACGTCCATTCCATTTTCCATTGGAAATATTGGGACATTATCTACAAAAGTAGTAACCATAAAAAAGCATATCATAGGGAAATTTCATTTTCTTTGCATCAATGAAGTGTGGTTTCGGTAATTTTTGAAAATAAAACAGAGGCAACAAATAACTTCATAGAATCCTTTCCACATCTCATAGCGTATTTTGTAGAATTTATTTTACATAATTCATCGCCTGTGCTATTCATAAAGTATCAAATACCATAAAACCTCAAATACCTATGGTTAAATTTAAAGGTTTCAAAACCTTTAGATCACGTAATTTTGTAATACACCATAACTCAAGTTATTGTGTGTACATTAGAATTTTATGTTTTCAGTATGTGACATCAAATGAAAAAAAAGCTAACCGTTTAGTCATTAATCCAAGAGAACGCAGCTCCTCAGATTAGCGGGAGACATCAATACATGAACCGAGGAATCGGGTAGTTAGACAACGGGCAAGCGAGTTCGAGCTTTACTACAGTTTTTTCTCTTCTGAAAGCAGTGCTCTCTAATACCAGACGTATACATTCCACAGAGGTAGTGTTGGATCTGGTAGACTTAACGTTAATCAGAAGTAGGTTGCTGAGAACGTTAGGTTTTTGGAGTCAAATAACACTATACAGTGATCACAAGCTAAAACGTGGCGCAAAGTCAATGTAAACTAAGAGATTTTGGATGAAGATGTTAAGTCACACACGGTCAAGTGGAGATGACGAAAATTATAGTGCCACTTAACTGATGAAGTATTCCATCAGGCAATTAAGATGGGCGGCAGAATTGCGGAATTGGTAATACGAAAACTCAGGGATCAGATAGTATCCCCGGCGTTTCCTTCAAGTCAGCGATATCTGCATGTAGTGACGTTTTCGCTAATCTTTAATATCCATTTTCTTGTAACAAGACAAAATATAAAATATTCTTTCTGCCCAAGAAATTCCAGAACACTATTTCAACATTGTTTCTTGTGAACAGCATTTGTAATTAAGTTCCCACAGTGGAAAATTGTAATTTTGAAAACCAAATTTCAAAACTCACATCCCAGACATTATGAGTATATTCGATTATTTAATTGTTCTCTTATAATGTTATAAAACACAATAATTTTCACTTCGTTTGACATTATTCAGCACCTTTTTCTATCACAATTCAATTTTACAAGCCAATTTTTTTCGTTCTTTCACACTTCTGGATTTTTTCTAAAGAGTTTTAAAACAAACAATTTTTCATATTTCTGTCTGAGTGAAAGGATACTTGCCGAGAGATAGTTTTATCAACTTCGAGATTATGTCGAAAGGCCGTTGTTTTATCGGACGTTGTGCATGATCTATACCTCTCGGAAGTTTTTTGAGCATATTGTAAATATCAGATTGAAAGATGTAGAGAAAGAAGGTGGACTTTTCAGAAAGCTAGAAGCACTAGCCGTAGAGTGTGTAATACTTGTTTGCACACTCGTCGTTTACTGTCTCAGTTGAATGTGGAATAAATAATACTTTTAAGATTAATAGAAAAAGTTGAGTGTTACACCGCGTCGAGAGATCCGGTGACGCCTCTCGCGTTCGTTTTCCATTGTTGCCTGTTCGTCCACCGACGACGCGTAGGGCGCACTCATGACAGTCGTTCTAAATCGATATTCTTAATGTCAGTGCCAGAACTTGCTTTCTCGTACCTAGCGGTCTAGCCGACAAGAATGATCGGAGCTGAGTGCCTATGTGTAGCGCTCTAGAGCTGTGGTATCATCGAGCGTTAAAAATTCCTTCAAGTTGGCAAGGTTAAGGGACACTCATGAGACGTACCATCAAATCAATACGCCAAAGTACATGAGAATTGAATTTGAATAACTGTTACAGAAATGTAGTATTTAATGAGGGTGTTATCACCAATGTTACACATCACCGCTAGGGGTTCAGAAGGTTAAGTGCTGGGTCGGAAAAGAGACTGACAATTGATTACACAAACGAATTTCTAAGTACTGATTACGGAGTACAATTATTAATTACTAATTGCAGTCGGCGAGGAAGAGATCACGGAGGGACGCGGGTTAGAGTGCGCGAAATCGGAGGGCCTACACCGAGAAAGCAAGAACGATATCATTTTTTTAACTGCTTCAAAACTTTTTCTAGGAAGACACGATTGTGTTTGTAGGGTCGACAATTGTTGGCTATCACACGTTTCCTCTCTTCCTATATTTTTCCATTGAGATCGAGGAGGCGCAACCATGCTTCCAGTTGAGAAGATTCAAAGCTTTGGAATCACTGTGCTGTAGAGTTATTTTTGATGCGGGAGGGTAGGTTGTCGGTCATTACTTGCGTTCCATAATGTTCTTCACTATTTCCAGAGCTCTTTGGATGTTTTCTGTTATTGTATCGAATTATTTTTAAATATATTTAACGGTTATAAAAATTAAAACTGTCGGTAATTTACTACGGAGAAAAGTGAACTCCTACTATTCTTAGAGACAAGGACGCACTACCTGGACACAAACCGCGATGTTCAAGACGCCAGAAATGCTTTTCCAGAAATTAAGAAATTTCTTGGAATTGTGAGTATATCTGAGTTGCTGGCCATTTATAATATCTCTAATTTCTTGCCTTTCATGGGTGTTCATATTGTGTTACCAGTTGGTGATATGGACAGATACAATGCAGTTTTGGACAGATTCCATGAATTATTACATACGTTAACATTCTACAGGCTACCAATGCATTAATGACAATATAGGAGAGGGGCGGCCACGCGAGCGCGTCAGCGTTGTCCGATGTACATCTCTTTGTCGGCAAGATGCCTTAATAGAAGTATATTGGCGAGGGAAGTACGTAGCGATTCGGAAAAATGTTTTATACATTTTGCGGTCGGTGGCAGGTAGTGAAGCGATGGGGTGTGAAAGCCGCAGCGCGCCGGGGTGGGCCCAGCCCTTCTAATGACGTCTTAGCCGGCAACCGGGGCGGCGCCGGAGCCGCGGTCGGCAGCCGGAGCATCGGCCAGTGCTCGCGACGGTCGGAGGCTCAAGGAGGAGTTTGTTTTGAAAGTACGTGCTCCGGCGGAGGTGACGGGGCCGCGGGAAAGAGGCCCGGGCGAAGACACTCAGCGTAAATGACTTTTTGTCCATTTGTATTTTGTGCTTTCAATACGCGGCTGCGTGCTGGAATGCTATGAGAGCGGGCTCTGTGAGGGTGGGCGAAATCATGTCTAAACAGCGAGTGGCCGCGCGGGTAGAAGCAATTAGGGGCTGCGCCCTGGTACCGATTAGATTGCGAAATTCAACAGCCTTTCCTTCTTAGCGTAGCATTTCCTTAATAGCATTGGCGTTTTCTTCGCGCCATGCCCTAAGTGCAACTTCCCTGCTGGCTTGAGGGGAACAGGGAGCCAATCATAAACTTGGGCGCGAAATGTTAAAGCTGTTCCACCTCGCGATGCTAATTCCTCAGCTTATAGCTCGTATCTCTCTCTTCACCGAGGGTTGAAAATGGAAAGACTCTGCATATGGAAAAGAACTCCACATATGGAAAAGAACTCCACATTTCTTCAGCTATATAATTAGAGGCATCGTTATATTCTTCGAACGCGTTGAAACTTTGCCAAGCGGAATACTAAAATTCTTAGTTTCACTCTCCGTTTCGAAATATTATGGGTTTATTTTTGATGAATTTAAGCATACTCAATTCCCAATCGGAGAGGTTGGTCACAATACACATACACTTTAAGAAACTTTTAAAGAAATTCAGTTTTCAATTCCTTTATTGAATAAAAAAGTGCTACTTCTCACAATAATTTAACAGTGATACACTCTTGAATTGAAAATTTAACAATAAAATGGATTTCATCAAATACCGCTTTGAAATAAACTGAACGGCCGTGATAAGTGCCAGACCTGTTTAATTGAACAATTCCCAATCAGTAGAAAAGTATTATTGATTATGCAACTTAAATGAATTCTTATACTACATAAGAATATATCATTTTTATATGAAACCTGTTGTCTGATGTTATCCGTCTTTGCAAGGCTTCCGAAATAAATTTCGAGTATTTACCTATTCCCGCACATTCAAGTGAAATTTTGGTCCTGGCGCGCCAGTAACTCCTCCAAGCGGCCACCAAGGTGCAGTAAAGTCTGGTATACTATGTATACTATATGTATGTGTGTGTACATATATGTATGTATGTATATATATATATATATATATATATATATATATATATATATATATATACACACACATTAGCATTAATGCATACATTACGTGTTGGTTGCATGTATTTAAGTTTTCAGAAACTTTTGTTTTATTGTTCTGATTCCTTATGTTCTTTTGTAAATATATGGCTCCATCGAAAGGCAATTGCTGTAGTTTTGTTTACCGCAGCAATAATGCGTTCAAACAACATGATCTTTCATTTTGTAGTGTGTAGTGATGGTGCATTTTTATATTTTTATTCACACTGATTAACGGTTTTCGCTTAGAACATGAAAACTACGGAATTTTAAAAAAGATGTTCCTATGCACTATCTATTATTACCGTACTTTTATTATATGTGTTCTTATAGTGTATAGAAACGTTTTTCCTATACAGTATACACATAATATTACTTTTGGTACGTATTATGCCAAATAAGTATTTTTCATTACATGAACGATTTAGGTGCTATAACGCGTTAAATTGTAAAAAAAATCGCTATATTCTGCCAAAAGAATTTATTATCGCATATGACTCAAAATACACGCACTTACAAAGAAACACGTTCCTCCCAAAAAACTTTTTCCGCCAGACGAAAGATGTAGAAATAGTTCATCTAATGAAACTTTTTTCTAACAGTGCGAATGTTAACGATAATACGAAAAAGATAATTTTACAGAATGATAGAGAATAACTTCTATTATTTCCCGTCGAACTATTTGTCTGCGCAGGAGTTTACTAGTATATTTTAAGATCGGTAACGCTTAACTTGCAGAACTTGGAAAGGAAAATAGAAAATACTTAATTATGAGTAATTTAAGGTCCTAACTATTAAGGGATATGGTAGATTGATTGTACAGATGTATTAAATGAAATATTAGAAATATGGAGTATATGAAAGCAATTGTGTGTATATATATATATATATATATATATATATATATATATATATATACTTAGGAATTTTCTCATTTTTAATTTAGATTTGTGTTATCTATAAATATTATTTACATAGAGTTTAGTTCTTGTACCTACTGTATTCACGAAAACACGAATTTCCTTGTGGTGAACCTGGGCACAAAAAGGAAACAGGAAAAGTCTTCCCTAATGCCATCAACTGTGAAGTTTAAATACAATGTGTTTTGACGATGTCTTAAAGATAATAACTGTTAATAAATAAATGTGAGTGAAATATAATGAAATGCAATTAGTTCCTTTTTGTGGCTGTTGCATACAATTTTTTCATACATAAACTCTCGTTTCTTGTGAACTTGTACACCGTAGAAACTGTTTCCACCTGCAGAAATCCCAAACAAATATTCACTTAATTTCCATACTCTGGTGTATGTAGAGCCACGAAACAAAACAATCCCTTCTGAAAAGTGATGCATGAGTGAAAACATGATGATCTGATCCAGGATTGACTGCAAGTTCGGTTACTGTATTGAGACTTGTGAAATGATGTCCGCTGAATTATGTTAGACTGTGTAGTTCGGTGGAAATGTTCTGCTGAAGTCTTCGGTAACGTGGCCTCTGTATCTGTTGCGACACGGAAAATATAGTTTCTCACTGCAAACTGCGATGTCGGCGCATGTTTTTTGTCAACTGGTACAAACGATAGGAAGAAGTTATATAGAAAATATTTTGGAGTCATTATTTTTCAAAAATCCGATGTTTTTCTTCTGATCTCGATTTTATTCGTTCATGTTGCTCCATGTTTCGTTTGAGTAGGCCAGCAAGTTTCTTTCTTTTTTGTTTCAGCAGATCTTGTGTCAATGGCAGTCGGGGTAAGAATCAGAGGTTGTGTCGGAGCTGAAATTTCAAGAAGTGCTTGTGAAAGAGCTCCGTCGAGAACACTTCTGATTCCTTGTTGGATGTTCGACTCACACTTTCCAACTACTTCCGGTGTATCATCGATGCCACAATTTTGCGGTGGGGTTTCACTAGCGTCGTTTAGGTTCCCTTCTCGTGTTTTATTTGCCATTGTAGAAATCCCAATTGTTTTTTTCCATCGTTTTTACAAATTGAGCAAGAACGGTCTCGAATATCGTACTGGAAGTATCACTAGCTGTGTCGAAAGTAATGCAACCGTTGTTTATGTCGGAACCCACAAGAGAACAGTGGGAATCAATTGAAGTTTGTTTAGATTGAAAATTTCTACATTGCATTGGCGCTATTGATGGAAAACATTTGAGAACGGTAAAACTTTTGAGAATTTGATGCGACCGTATCCTAAACTAATACAAATTACGAATACGAATTAAATTACTTACAATTTCGAATACGAATTAAATTACTTACAATTACGAAAAAATACAATTACAGTCAGTTGCAGACTTTCAAGAGCACGCCAAACCGTAGAATGCAAATTTGGCATACTTGCTCCACGTTTCCGATTTTTTTCTAGCACCATTTGAAATTAAAGTGAAGTGTATTATCAGTGTTGTTAAGGTAGTTTGTTGTTGCACAATTATTTAAGGAATTGTTGTGTAAAGTAAGGAATTGTCAAAAGTGAGGAAATGTTGGGAAAAGTGTATATTTTGAATTATTTATAATTTTATATTTATATTATAATTTGTTTATTGTATTATCTAATTTATTAATATAATAAAAAATTGTATCCGATATATATCTAAGTATGAGTGTAATAATCAAATTGCTCTCGAGCTGGAATCGCCCTCCCCCTTCCGGAGCAGATGTGAAATCCCGCCTCTGTTCATCACTATCAACTTTCAGTAAGATCCGAAAGCTGTGTTATAACTAGGGGCGGATTTTGATGAACTAAAACATCACCAAAAGTGATCAATAAAATGTTCTTAAAGTGCTTGAAAATGCCTTAAAACCTAAAAAGAAATGACGTAAAATATGTTATCAAAAGCAATTCGGATGAACAACTGAAGCTATTGGATATGCTACTGATGTAATCGAGGCTTCTTCCATTCGTTCCGGTGAACTCCGCTTGAAAACCTTTGGTTTGGATTGTTATTTACCAGGAAATCTCTGTCTTTAGGGTTATCCCGAAATCGGCCAAACCGGCAAAGGCGCTGATAATGTCACAAGATTTAGATCACAACGGTTGCCAGAACAATTTCTGAGCAAACAAATCGAAGAGGCTACTGAATAATTATGTGAAAAACATTTGTTGCATCTCGAAAATATTACTTGAAGCAAGTACCATTAAAAGTGACGTTAAAATCGATAAAATCAGCAAAAATGCATTAGAAATGACGTCAAAGTTAAAAAATGACTTGTTAGTTGAAATCGACAAAAATGCAAAATAATTCCCTATAAAAATGGCTTTTTCCCTTTTAGTTTTCCACTATTTACGTTTTCTATTGCTTGGTGCATTTTAACTTCATCATAGGTTTGTAAACCTTAGATATTGTAATTTTTTTTGTCTACGTGGCAGTCTCTCTAAAAACAAGACAAAGTAAATTAATTCTCAAAGTTACAGTGCAAGTACGGCGACAACAAAAGAGTAATTTTGTATTAAATGTAATTAATCAATGTTTACAATTTATAAGTCATATGCTTTAGAAATGATATATAAACTCACAAATGTTAGTTGTTTCAATGTAAGAATTTCTTCTCAAAGTATATAAATATGGGAGCAAGATATATACGCATAAGATTTTTATAATAATGAATTATTAAGTCACGACATAGCATGCCTAAGATATGACATATTTACTTATCTCTGTCGTTGATTTCAACACAACCCAAAATTAATGAAGTTTCGATTACGAGATTTGGCTGCGTCACAATACACCATACATTTTTACGGACATTTTAGGCTACAACTGTAACCCGATGTAACAAATGATTGTATACAATGTTTCTGAAAGAGGTACCTAACTATGGAAACACAGTCAGCAAGTAAATTTATGATACAGACTATTTAAATTTACTATTTAATTTTAATTTACAATTAATTGACTATTTAAATTTTTCGAAGTTGTGACAATGTTTCACTCCTGGCAGTTACCCGTCGTTATCTTATTTCTTAAAAAAAAAATACGCCTACTTTATGCATTTAAGTACACATCTTCAATTCATGCCCAAAAAATTCAAAAATACAGTTTTCAGATACAAAATGCATTTAAAATACGTCTTTCAAATACAAGTATGTACATACTGCCCAACCCTGTCTATCCTCACGTTCATTGTGAGAGGTGCTGGGCGGACACTCCTTCGTGTCCAATGCAGGGTCTGTACTCTCCAAAACTTATCTGTGTTATTTCGTGTTGGCAAGGGCCATCAATGTTTCCTTTCCGTTCTTATGTTTTTCATCCGACTTCAACTGAAACAAAGAAGAAATTAAAAGGCTCAAAATATGTAGGGAATTATGCAATGTTCTACAGTGGTGTAGAGGAAAACATGAGAGCTTCAAAAGGAGTAACTATATTGTAACCGCTCATAAGTCGGTTACATTGTTTAAATAGCGCGCGACAATGTTAAACTACGACCAAAGCAGTAATAGTACCGCTGAACTACAAGGGGGTGCGCCAGCAAGAAAGGATATTCTGTATCAGATTCTGAGTAAAAGTTCTGAACGCATTCACGTAGTAGAAATCAACATCCAATCAGGAATCGCCTTGAAGAATTTATAACGGCGCGATCAGCACCGCAGGGAAAAACGTTTTTTTCTGCTATGAACCTTCGGACGGAACAGACCAGTACTGTCTTGCGGTGTGCGATCTGATACTGAAGGAGAGGAGATCCAACAAATTATAACCAACAGAAGCTTTATAAAAAGCTTCTTTTTTTATTGCAAGTTATATTTCGCTTGAACATTCCAAGTAAGGAATAACGTATATTCGTCGGAGACCGCCGTCGAGCTGTGTTACTTCGCGGGGTCGGCGTGCAACAAATCGACGAGGGACGGTTTTTCACGACGTAAGAGGCTACTTCGACCTTGGACGCAACGGGACCATCGCCGTCGTCTAGAGTGGCAGGAACGTGTCATCGCGGCGACGTCGTGAGTCAAAAAGACCAGATTTTAAAACTTCGACAAAATCCCTTTTAAAAGAACAGTTGAAAGGAGGGGAAATCACGCATAAGAATATATAGAATTCACCTCACGCCCAGACAGAGTTAGTCAGGCATTTAAATTATCGGCTATTAAGGGTAACTTTTCAGTATTTTTCCATCGTAACGAGAATTCAGATAAATTGTTCATGCAAAAAGGTGTAAAATTTATTCTTTTAATTCTTTTGTTTAACTACTATATTTGTTCTTCTAATGAATATTCTTTTCTGCAATTCATGATTTAAATTGTTTTTAATTAAATAGTAAAAAGGTTAATAAGTTGCGTGACAGTAAAACCGCTTATTAAAGGGATCTCATTCATTGTACCAGTTTATTTAAAAGGTATATGCAAAGTGTATATTGCACATGTAAATTTTCTTTCAGCAGGGTATGTGATTTGATTTTTTTTGTGAATTGTATAAAGGTATTTCATTGTGTTTGTGTAAAAGTGAAAGATTATATTGGGTCATTCAAAGTATTTTACATATAGAAAAGGTACAACTGCAGTTGATCAATATTTAGGAAATTGCTGAACACTGCAGCAAGTAATATGAATTTCTAGGTAATGTGTAAATTCTTAACGAAATTGTATCAGAAGATTTGGTAGAATATATGAAAACTTCGTTAAAGTTAAAAGTCAACTTGCCTGTATTTATTTTAATATTCAAAAGCAGAATAAAAGATGAACCCACTCCTGTAGGACGATTAGGACATAAGAAAATCTTCCTAAATTTTGATGTGACATTGATTTACCAGGTCAAAGGTCATGAAGTAACATTAAGTTATTAGAGTGATCCGCTCATTTGTATCCCATAGTAGGGAGCGGTCACATATTTGGTGAATACGCGAGGTTCGAAATTGATATAACCTCGTCATATAGTATTCCTAAAATAAGTGAAAGGTCACACATTTCTAGATAAGAAATGGGAACCTCAGATTAAAGAATATGAATATGTGAATTATAGAATTCTTACAATCAGATTAAAACATGATCGCGGTCACCTGGACATCATAGGCGCATATGCCCCAGTGGGAGGATGCTCGAAAGAACTGGAAGAGGAAACTGTCAGTTTTTATTCAACGCTCCAAAAAACTATAGAGAAATACAATCAAACATGCGAAGTACTCATTATGGGTGATATGAATGCCAGAGTGGGAAACAAAGCAGTCCACGGATCTATAGGAACATTTGGAGAGGAAACAATAAATAAGAATGGAATGAAACTTCGAGAATTCGCAGTTTTTAACAATTTAAAAGTGACAAACACCTTTTTCCGCAAGAAACTAATTCACAAGTTTACATGGGCCAATGGAAACTGCAGATCATTAATAGATTATGTAATTGCTAACCAGAGAATATCAAAACAAGTAATGGATACAAATGTGTTGAGAGGTTATGACATCTACTCAGACCATTATCTAGTAGTATCTCGCATCAAGATGTATCCAAGATGGCGAAAAGGAAAGAAAAACTCTCCAAATGATGATGCAGAGAAAGTTTATAAAGTGCATGTTCTAGAAGAGAAAGCACGAGGGAATTGTACCAACGTAGACTGAAGGAACACTTACATCTAAATCCTTTAAGTAACAATGTGGAAGAAATATGAGCTAATTTGAAAATGTCTCTGATTAAGGCTGCTAAGGAAGCCCTAGGGATGAAAAAGAAATTAAGAAGTAAGAGAAGGTTAAAAATCTGGTCGACAGAAATAGAAGAATTAGTTAAAATAAAGAAAAAATGTTATAATAAATATCTAAGTAACCCGCCACACGTTAATAAACAAGAGTACCACATCGCAAGAAATCAAGCAAAAAATGCAATAAAGAAAGCCCACAATGCATCTTGGGAAAGATTTATTGCAAATATTGAACATGATACATGGAAGACAGTCTTTAGCGTACAAAGTTATGAAGTCCCTAAATAGATCTATAAAAGAGGATGTAAATTTCAAAAGCATAGAAATAGACAAGTGGGCTAAATAGATCTCTGTGGTACGATGACAAAGAAAACGCTGCTGTTAACCACAGAGCAAAATATCCAGAAGTTGACATCACATGGGAGGAGCTGACAATTGCTTTAAAAGGATTAAAAAATAGGAAGGCACCCGGACCAAACGGAATCAACAGCGAATTACTGAAGTATGGAGGTCAGACGTTGCATAAACACCTCTTAAAACTGTTTAATGTGTGCTGGAGGCAGCTTGAGATTCCTCAAGAATGGTTACAGGCGAAAGTGGTGTTCCTATACAAGAAAGGTGATAGAACTAACACCCAGAATTATCGAGGAATAAGTGTGCTAGACACTACCTACAAAGTATACGCTAGAATTCTGAATCAACGACTAAAGGCAATAGCCGAAGCACTTCCCTCAGAAGAGCAAACGGGATTCAGAAAAAGCCGTTCATCTACAGATGCAATATTTACCTTAAAGCGATTGATAGAAGAGCGAAGAGAACATAACAAAGAAACGCATCTTGCTTTTATAGATCTTGAAAAAGCTTTTGACAACGTTCGACGCATTCTTCTATGGGAAATATTAGAACGGAGAGGTTACCCAAGACACCGTATCGAAGCTATAAAGATTGTATACAAAGAAACTTCGATCATCTTAGGAAACTGTAAACCTAATATAATTGTCCCTACAAATAAAGGAGTAAAGCAAGGCTGTTCAATATCACCAACACTTTTTAACATATATCTGGACGACATATACAGAATATGGAAAAATAAAGTCGATTGAGGTGTACAATTAAAAGGCTCTTTTTACATCAATTCAATGTTATACGCTGACAAAGTGGTGATACAAGAGACTGAAAACAAGCTCCAAATGTCCATTTTTATCTTAAAGAAAACACTTGAAGAATATGGACTTCAAATGTCCGCTCAAAAATCAAAAGTCATGGCATTCCGAGGCAAATATCCAGTAAGATCTAAAATAACAATAGGAAACTATAATTTAGAACAAGTTAGCAACTTCAAGTACTTAGGCTGTGACATATTCTATAATACAGATCGTGACGTGGAAGATAAACTAGTAAAATTCCGAAATGTTTGTGGAACGATACATAAATATATGTTAGAAACCGAACACGAAAGGAGACACGGCTTAAGTTTTACAAGACAATTGCAGTCCCCACACTCATGTATACCAGCGATACATTGGTGAACACGAAAAAAATCAAAAATAAAATACAAACGGCGGAAATGAAATTTCTCCGAAATACACTAGGGTGTTCGCTACTTGACAAGAAACAGAATTCTGAAATAAGAGAAGTTTTAAAAGTCAAAGAATTATATGAAATAATTCTCGAAAATAAGTTAAAATGGTACAATCATGTATCGAGAATGTCAACATACCGACTTCCATTCATAGCTATGAACTATAGAACAGAAGGAAGAAGGGACATTGGCAGACCGAGAAAAAAAATGGGTGCCGGAACAGGTCACATGACCTAAACCCTGTCGGGAAGAAGAAGAAATCCTAATAGAAAACAACTAGAACTTATAATACGATATACAGGAAGTGAAATGACGGGGGTACTAGCAATATTTCTTACAGTAGTTGAATATTGCGACCATGAAACAGAATGTTGTAAAAATATATCTGAAACGACCATGCACGTAACAAGGGCATTTTCAGACTATGGAGTTAAACAGCATCGAATCATCACTTTCTACTTAAAGTGAAAATGTATCGACGACATAAACAAGAGAAAGCCAATTGGAATTGAACAAGTTTGCCATGCGTTCACAATGACGTAATAAAATGAAATGAAGCAATTTTATATTTATACGGTCTAGACGCTTGAATCTATTATTTATTTAGAACTACTTTATTTTTAATAGCGATAGTAGTGGCAATCTCCCATTCCGGCGCCCTGTCAGTAAGAGTCTCCCTGCGGATACGAGAATCCCCACGCCGAGTTGTGTTGACGTCACGCTCAGCTATGTTAACGCCAGGGGTGCCTTTTCGGCCTAGTGTGAACCGGTAGGAACGTAGCATTAGCAACAGGCTCTCTGACATGACCTTAGCCTGCATTCAACGTTATGCATCCGGTGTGGAGATGTGATGGGATGCATGGCAGACCCTGGAAAATGGCGGCGGCGGCGTGTCTGCCGACCTTCTACGTTACGTGTCATTCTCCAAGTGGGAAATTTTAGTTCTCTTTTTAACATTTTACAATTTTTTCAGTGACTCTTCGTTCCGACCAACTTCATAGCTGGTTTACAAATCTCGTCGTCCCGTCGCCATTCCGCTTGAACATGTGTACCAAATTTCGGGAATGATTCTCTTCAGGGCTACCGACGTGGCTCTTATGTACATCTCCGTACTGCTTTTCTTAAATCACCTGCACTGTGTTCGTGCTGAGGTGTCCGCGGGTCTATCTCGGTTCTAATGGCAAGGAAAACTTTCCAGAATCCAAAAGCATCTTTCAACCAAATTATTCACGAATCCGAACATACTTTAGCACTCATCGCAAAGAATCTGATTCGTCCTTATGCCATTAAACTACAGAGATTTTAGGAAGCAACAATTCTTTAAAAGTAGATATTCAGCTTTTGGTAAACATTACAACGAGCTTACTGTACCTATAGTCATTGAGTTGGCCAACGCTGTCAACACCTCTCAACCTATAGTAATACAGAGGCTTACAGCAGATATGGATGTATTTTTGACCACTTGTGTGAGCAGACCGCCTGGTCCATACATCACAATGGCGTTGAGTGCGGGGTGAATTGAAACATTTGCTTTGGGATGGCACGGTCATGAGATTCAATAATACATATTATTTGTTTAACATGAAAACAAGCATCAGTCATATTTTTAAAAACACAATAGCCCTTATTTTATAAGTTCCGTGCCGACGAGTAAACAATTATCCCCAGGCGGAGCAGAAAACAGTTTTAAGACGGAAAATGTACAGGTTTTTTTACTGTGATATTGCCAGAAAATTCAGAAATAAACGGAATAATGTCTATGCACAATTCGTTGATTCTTCCTGATGTTGGTAAATGTATGAGGTATCGGACATTGCCCTTTCTTCGCGCAGTGTTATCGTCACGTCAAGCAAAGTATAACACTTTCTTCATAGCATATGCCGTCTTGGCAAAGAAACTTTCACTTCGATCCCAGAAACCTCTTACTGTTTTAGGTCTCGATCAGCTGATTCCACTTTGTTAGACGTCAGAAAGCCTTGGTGCTTTTCAATTCCCATTGTCACATTCACAAATGGTCCACATGTCTGGAAAGACTTTTTTAAGAAATATTCTGTTATATTGCATTACCCTGGTTGCATTACCGGTCACAAATTTTGCATTTTCCTGGCGGGGTTTGTCTGGGCAGCCATCAGGCTTCTCTGCTAAGCCACGCTCTTCACGACCTCTGACAGAGACTGAACTTTCATAATTACTCTTTCCTTTATCTCTTGGTTCCGGCTCGGCTTCTTCCGGATGGGTTGCAGAGAAAGGCTGTTAGCCGCGGACAGTACGTTCTGTACCCGAGAGTTTACGTTCAAGACTGGCCGTTTGAAGCCAGTCTTGAACGTAATAATTGGACTTGGATTATGACATCGCAGTGCATAATATTTTCTTCACATCTAATTGATAATTAACATTTCTTTTAAAAATAGTAATGGAGGTCATAATAGAATCTTGAGAAAATTTCACCATACACAGATCTGTGTACTTCTGTGGAATTACAGAATAGTGCTGACATAATTACTAAAAGAATTTATTCTCAAGAAACAATAAAAATAAAACATTTCAGGTTATAAATGATTTATTATGTGATTTCTGATAACTCAATTATTATTAAATATAGATCTACAATCTGATTTCTTTCCATTACCTTTGCATTTAAATAGCATTTTCTTCGCGGCATGCTTAAATTGCAACCTATGTGCTGGCTTGATTGGTACAATGATCCCATCACAAACGAGTGCAAATGTTCCACCTCGCGATGTTAGTTCAGCGTGAAAATCGTTGACCGTCGTATCTCTATTCATCGCGGGTTGAGAACGAAAAGACTCTGCAAACGTAAAGAATCTTACACTTTTTCAGTTATACCATTACTGATCTCTTTTAGATGTTGATCAAACATCTTGAAACTTCACCACGCGAAACACTCGAATTCCGACTTGGTTTTGCATCGCAAATCGAAATGGTATGGGTTCATTGTTGATAAATGAATGTGTAGTTCTTTTCTAATAGGGGGAATGGCAACAAAACACATCTTAAGAAGCTTACAAAGATATTCGATTTTCCGTTTCTTTATTAATTCAAAAAAGTGCTACTTCTCACAATGACTTACCAGCTGATACGTTCTTGCATTTAAAATGTAACAGTAAAATTGATTCCATGTTTACCACTTTACAATAAAACGAACGACCGCGACTGTGTCCTTTTTAATTTAGTTCGAAATCAGTAAAAAGTATTATTAATTATGCGATTTAAAAAATACTTTTACTGTATCAAAATATACTTTTCTCTTTGAAACAACTAGTGAGTAACACGTATTCCCTACCTCTACGTCTGTATCCTATCATCGAATCGCTTCCGCGATGAATTCAAGTATTTTCCTGAGATATTTGTAAAACGCACCCCGCAAAAGAAGTTCGCAGATGGCGGGTGAAATGCTTCAATTCACTTGCTTTTCACTTCACTTCAATTGATCAATTCACTTGCTCTTCAATTGGGCTACGCAGAAAAATACACTTGATAGCAAATGTAACCGCTTGTGAATGAATATTATTGCCGTTTTAAACTTAGCATCACTCTCCCTGTTTGAAAATAAAATTAATAGCTTCATCAGGGCTGTCTAGTTTTTTATACAATTGCCAAGTTACAACTGAGTAATGCATACAACAACAAAAAACAAAAAACATCCCAATAGAAAAAGTGCACGTTCTATAAATCACTGCATTATAACCATGAATTTTAAATGCCTTATTTATCATACATTCACAATTCCCCCTACTAACAGAATTGTTCCGTGTAAAATATTATGGCATGGTACACTTTATCATATATGTTAGTAGTAGTATTAACTACAGTACAGATGACAGCAAAAAATCTCAATAACCCTCTGTATAAATCAACTTACATAAATGAACAACCAGAACTTCAATTTTAAATATAATTAAAAGCTTACTTTCATGCACAAAAAATAATAATGCCCTTTTGCAAAGAAAAAACTGCATAGCCTACTACTTAAAATGTAATACCACAAAAAATCAGAAAACCTTGTCAAACCCTTGGTATGTCTATCGAATTCCATTCAAATTCACAAACTACAATAGGCTCCGTTTTCATATTGAGGATTTCCGACATAAGTATGCGGCTTAAGTTTTGCTGACCACCGGAAAGTCAATATCCATTATTTGTTTATCAATTACTTGTACCGTGATGCCCCTTTTACTTCGACAGCATTTCTTCCCAGTCTGAATACAATCACATGCTGGTATACACATTGCAGTAATTATCTGCCCTCGTTTGATGTCTGATTTATTCTGACACGTTCGTATTTGAATCATTGATAATACCGCCTATTCTTGTATCCGCTCATTCCACGTGCGTTTACCTTTTTTTCAGCGAAGAGACGAAGGTATCTTCTCGCTTCCGGCGCGCCCTCTTTTGCTTCTCTGAGTGGCCCCGTAACTCGCACTGTCCCTCAACACTTGCACCCAACTTGATACTACCTTCTATTTGGAGTTTCTGCCTCTATATTTACACCCCGCTCTTTTTTTATTTCTAACTGCAACCTCATTTCTTACTTCTGAGTAAGTGGATTGTTGCGTTGGCACCGTTCCGAATTTTTCAATATACACCTCTGAATCTTTATCACCGGTAACTACACAACCAATACTATCACTATTATTCTTATTACTCGCGATATTTCCTTCAAAGTAGTATCATCGTCTGAAAAAAATATCGATTTCCCTTCGAATTACTGCATACAAGCAAACAGTATTACATGTTACTTTATCATTCTCTTTTGTAACTAGATCTTTACCATTAACAAATTTCTCGTCTTTGTGCTCTTCGCCATACTCACTAATTCCCTTTTCATGTAAACTGTGCCTGAAATCTTCTAGTTTATTGATCGTTTAACAGAAGTTTCGATATGTTCCCATGAATATTTTCAACCAGAGTTTGTTCACTCTGGCAGTGTTCTTTACGTCTACCATTTTTTCGAACTCCCTATAATTTTTTTTACTCGAATCGTAGCATCATTTGACGACATCTGGCGTTACGCGTCCAATCCTATTTGTATCCTATCCCAATTCACTTCAAATGTTATGTGCACTATAGTTCTGTTATACTCACTTTCGCTTTGTGTCGCTTACCGTCCCGCGATTTTTCGTCACCAGGAGATTCACCGATGTGGCCCACTTCCGCAGCTGTACGCTGTGTCGATAGCCGGGCGACCTTTTCTGGACTGCCACTTCGTTCGAACGGTTGTGCTGCATTAGCAGCTACGCGGCATTTAGCCATACCTGCCGGGCAAACTTGCTAGAGGCTGCCGCTTCCTCATGTCGTCCTTTCCCGACTCGCTCCGGGATGTCACTTCTGCACTATGGCGGCCTACAGCCTTGTGTCACACTTATGGCGACTTTTCGTCGGCTGCTTCTTTCCAAACCTATGCAGCTGCCCGTGACTGTTGTGCGGCCTAGCTTCGCCTACCCAGCGACCCGAGATCTGCCTCTCCTGAGGCGTCGGCCTCGTACACTTGGTTCCGTACTCGCGCCCGCTGTGGCGCGTCCAAGCCCAATGCCATTTTCTCATGCACTCATGTGGCTGCCATTTGTTCATCGAACTGCCTCTGTTGCTCCTCTAACCGCCACTTCTTTCGTTCCTGAGCTTGCCGCAATTGTTACTTCAACCGCCACTGATGTTGCTATTGTTGCTCGGTTTTCGTTATCTCCATTGTTAAGGCGCCGTTTACCTCGCGAGCCTGTATAGATATCGCCAATGTTGCTTACTCTCACTTCAACAATCACGAACACATTTGGCCTCGTCGCATTTTGATGTTCGGCTGCGCTGGCGCTGGAGCACCGTTCTCACTTGAATAAACAAAGGCAGTTTATGCTCGTCGATACTTTTATCTTCTGGAGAATAAAAGTTAGTCTGCACTTCAACAACGGTTTATTCAGAACTAAACTTTGTTACAATTACAACACAACCAAAATTCTCCAAAAGCTGTACAGCGTGATGTTTTCTCATCACGTCCCGGCGTCACCGACCGTACGGGGCGAGGGCCTCAACTGCTGATCCTCCTTGCTCCCTCTGCAAGGGCCACGGCCCCAGTTCGGCCGCCTCTTGTGTGGGTGGGTATCTCTCCCAGTCCCGCGTAGTCGCCGCCACCGAGCGGGCCACCGAGCGCCCTGCGACTCAGCTCGCGTTGGTTCGCGTGGCCTCTCACCAGGTAACCTAGATGCTCCTCTCGGCGACTTGCCGCAACTAGGCAGACTCCGTCTCTCACGTACGGCACTCACTCGGAACTCGAACGTAACACGAACTGGAACCGAACTGAAACGGTAACTGTCTTGCGGGCCCGTTAAATTGCAGGCGCCTCCGCCGAGGGAGACTCGCGACCCGCCTCCCCTGGGCGCCGGTGATGTGTCTCCCGGCAGCGCCTTGGCCTCTAGCGGCACAACGGAGAGCGCTCTGCATATGGAAAATTTCAGGATTCGCCACACTTTTGAAAATGCACCAGTATTGGAACACGTGGAACACGTGCGACACGCAGGTGCTGGTAAACGACGATTCACTTTAACCTACACACAAATACGCTAATCAATCAATTGAAATTACACTGGTAGAATCTTATTTGATATTTTTACATCAATACTGATGGGGGGATTCACACACTCGCCGCGATTTAAATTCATAAATGCTTATAATCAACTTTTTTAAATGATCGTGTTTTATTAAAAGTGAACACAATGCTAAATAATGTGGGAGAATAATGTGAACATTCTCAATATACTTAATGAATCAGCGACAGATGAATTCTAATACTGAAATTTGGAATCAATAAATGTTATACTTGTGATGTTAGTGATACTTGAATTTTTTTAATGACCTCTAGCGGACATTTCCAGAAGTTTCACACAAGCATGTGGTGAAGAGTGCGCCTGCTGGCAAGAGTTGAAGTTACTTATACATATGTAAGGCCGGCCTAAACTTCTGTCCAAACACCAAGCCACCCTACTCAATGCGCATGCGTGCTCACATCCCCGCGCCCCGTTCCTGGCCAACAGCTGTCTTACGGCGCTAGGCGCAGCAGACCCGCAGCACCGGGCGGCGGCGAAGACACATCGCAGTGCATAATATTTTCTTCACATCTAATTGATAATTAACATTTCTTTTAAAAATAGTAATGAAGGTCATAATAGAATCTTGAGAAAATTTCACCATAGACAGATCTGTGTACTTCTGTGGAATTACAGAATAGTGCTGACATAATTAATAAAAGAATTTATTTTTCTCAAGAAACAATAAAAATAAAACATTTCAGGTTATAAATGATTTATTATGTGATTACTGATAACTCAATTATTATTAAATATAGATCTACAATCTGATTTCTTTCCATTACCTTTGCATTTAAATAGCATTTTCTTCGCGGCATGCTTAAATTGCAACCTTTGTGCTGGCTTGATGGGTACAATGATCCCATCACAAACGAGTGCAAATGTTCACAGTTTCACCTCGCGTTGTTAGTTCAGCGTGAAAATTGTTGACCGTCGTATCTCTCTCTCTTCATCACGGGTTGAGAACGAAAAGACTCTGCAAACGTAAAGAATCTTACACTTTTTCAGTTATACCATTACTGATCTCTTTTAGATGTTGATCAAACATCTTGAAACTTCACCACGCGAAACACTCGAATTCCGACTTGGTTTTGCATCGCAAATCGAAATGGTATGGGTTCATTGTTGATAAATGAATGTGTAGTTCTTTTCTAATAGGGGGAATGGCAACAAAACACATCTTAAGAAGCTTACAAAGATATTCGATTTTCCGTTTCTTTATTAATTCAAAAAAGTGCTACTTCTCACAATGACTTACCAGCTGATACGTTCTTGCATTTAAAATGTAACAGTAAAATTGATTCCATGTTTACCACTTTACAATAGAACGAACGACCGCGACTGTGCCCTGTTTAATTTAGTTCGAAATCAGTAAAAAGTATTATTAATTATGCGATTTAAAAAATACTTTTACTGTATCAAAATATACTTTTCTCTTTGAAACAACTAGTGAATAACACGTATTCCCTACCTCTACGTCTGTTTCCTATCATCGAATCGCTTCCGCGATGAATTCAAGTATTTTCCTGAGATATTTGTAAAACGCACCCCGCAAAAGAAGTTCGCAGATGGCGGGTGAAATGATGGTAGTTCGACTCGACTGAAGGATTGTCTCCAGTGTCAATAACTTTGAGTTCCGATTGCTTGAGAACGACGTGCTTAGATCTCTCTTTCCGCCGCGAAAACGTTTTGCTGTTGCTTAGTGAAGTCATAAAAGTATTTAATATTTATCTCATAAACCATGGAGATCTTTTAAACTAATTTTAAAAATCAAAGACCCACTAACAAATTTCACAAAACTCAAACTAGTTCGCAACATTACTGCGTATCCCATTTCACTCGTCCCTACACCTGTTTCATCTACATTTACATCATTTTGAAATGGCTTCCGTGATGCATTTCAAATATTAACATGGGATATTTCTCGCAAGCACAATCACATCCACAGATGCCTCATGAAAGCCGGGTGAAATAGAGTTGCCTAGAAGGTTGACTCCGGCGTGAAGGGCTTTGAGGTTTCGTTGTTCTGACGCACTGCTGCGCGGTTTGTTACCGTCTTGAAACTCATTGCTGTTGCTTCTGAGCCCCGTGTGATTAGTGAATCCCCATATCGCCAGCTTGTGCTAATACTAATTCTTCTAATTTCTCAACAAAATACGAGGTATTTGTAACTGAATGGGGGAGCTCGGTTACCAATACCCCGTGTTTCGTTAAGAAAGAGGAGGTATTGTAATTGTCCATAATGCCGTCTCTCACCTCTCATGAGCACAGTCGTCTCATCTCTGTGCCGCGCTCTCAGAATTCTACATGTTCTTATCGCCATTCTTAAAATGAGCTCTTTCTGATGGAATAAGGACCACTTCCTCAGCTTTTATGTCGTTGACCAGCCGGAATTATTACTGGGCACTCTATTACGTCAATGTAAAATGGAGATTTGTATTATATTCTGTAACATTGTCCTGATGATAAGTACAATATTGTTGCCTGATTGAAAAGTATTTTCTTGTTCTTTATAATTATCATCGATTTTGTCGCTGCCGCGTTCATCTTGACATTAACATTTTCTGTGTGTTTTGTTGTTCTTTTTAAGCCTTTCATGATTTTTCCAGCTCCCCTAAAATTTTGCGCGATCAGTAGCGGATTTGGCCACTTATCTGTCGCTACCTAAAACCATGTCTTTTTTTACGAGATTTATTCGTGGATATCTTCGTAAGCTACTCATCATTAAAAATCATTCATTTGTAGTTACCATGTTCAGTTTCCTTTTTTTATTTTCCTTGGAAACTTCCTCATACACAAATATTACATATGGAGTCTCGTCAAGCTTACAACCTCGTCAAGGTTTACTTTATATTTAGTTCGAATCATTTGACTTACTCTTCAATTGGGCTACGCAGAAAAATACGCTGGACAGCAAATGTACCCGCTTGTGAATGAATATTGTTGCAATTTCAAACTTAGCATCACTCTCCCTGTTTGAAAATAAAATTAACAGCTTCATCAGGGCTGTCTAGTTTTTTTATACAATTGCCAAGTTACAACTGAGTAATGCAGAGCAGAAAAAACAACAACATTCCAATGCAGAAAGTGCACGTTCTATAAATCACTGCAATATAACCATGAATTTTAAATGCTTAATTTATCATACATCCACAATTCCCCCTACTAACAGAATTGTTCCGTGTAAAATATTATGGCATGGTACTCTTTATCCTATATATATTAGTAGATATAACTCAACTAAAGAACACAGCAAACATGTCTGCTCGTGATCAACACTTATTGTTGTCCTCTCGGGTAGCGCCGAGTATCTGCCTCCCCTTCGTTCGCCATAAACCCGTCTTGTCCACCATAAATCCAAGCTCCCACTTGAAAAGCTCAAGGCGTCGGATATATACCCGGTAAGATAGTCGAATGGTTTCTGTTGTAGGCTGTCCACTTTTCGGCCATTAAAGTAAGTATCCTTGGGCCTTCATCTTAATCCAAGAGATGCTGTTGCTTTGCCCGCCAAACATGTAACTCTTACTCTATAGCTGTCGGAGGATACGGGTTACGAATCGGTCAATTGTTGGTCATCTCTTCTTCCCTTGTTTTTTACGTCCTCTTTCCAAATTAAATCGATGGTTCTGCGGGGTCAGTCGTTCATGTCTAACGTATGAAAGTACAGTTTTCTGTGATTCTCGGGAAATTTCTTTTGGTAGTTTTCCAATGGTTAGTTTTCACTCTATTTGTTTATTTTATTTATTTTACGTCAAAAACCGGTAAAAATAGCGTGACACGCTACTGGGAGAAGTGAATTCTGTGCACGTTTTCATAATTCTGTGATCTCTATCCTAAGCCATATTCAAGTTCAATTTTGTATACAGAAATAAATGACCGTTTTTTGTAAAGATTGTTAGCAAAATATTCTCTCTGATGTAATATAATTTTATTGCAACGGTAAATCCACAATAGATTTGGGTTCTTATCTCTCACCATGTCCATCGTGAAGGAATACTTCCTGCCGCGACAGCATGGAGAACGATAATTTGAATAACTATAGCTTTCACTTAATTCCAGAAGACGTGTACAGACAATGGGGTCACATCGCGGTTGCAGATGTTATCGCGAACCTGTGAAAAATCCTGAACATATTTAAATATCAATGTACTCATATAAAGCCTTTAAAACCAACGTTCGCGTATAAAATATGATCTAAGAATTTTTTTTGCTCTTGCCAAGAAACATTTTAATAGTAATTCTTCCTTTGATGAAAATTTATGTATAACATGGCAAGAACTGGATGTCAATATAAAGTTGTGTTCACACAAAAATCCCAGTGACTGATGATAAGATAGTAATGACAAATAGTAAAAATTAGTGATACTCATTCCAACTCCCATTTGACATACCACATGAAGATACTTTCATTCGCGCTGAGAGTTTCCCAATAGTTTGTTTTTCAGTTTGTTTCATGTTTGTTTTTCTCAAATAGTTTAATGGTTTTCTTTGGTAGATTGCCACTTGACTACAAAACAGTTTTAGAAGAAAACCATAAATAGTAGTTTGACTTATTAACTTTTCTAGTAAGTCCTGGTGATATTGAAAATCTACTCATACTGGCTATAGTCTTAATTTTTATACACCTCCTTTGGGTGCGGCAAATGAAAATATAAGAGACAGAACAGAGCAAACCTTCAAAGTAGTTTTAATAATTGGATATATTTATAAGATAGAGAAGTAACAGTGTATGAATTCAAATTCTGTGAGCCAATGGCAACAAGATAATTATAAATGAGCTTTTGATCTCCCTTGAGGGCATAAACAGCTTAAGATGTCGAACCAAATTCCAGATATTCGAGTGTACATATATAAATGTATGTGCATGCAATTTTAATTACTTGTCAAGAAATTCACCATTAGACTTTGATGACTCTCTACCAGCTTGAACTAAGAAACTTTTAGTGAAGTATTACGTTCATGAACTAGTTGGGAAAAACATAAGTGCTATAAAATACATGTATAAAATACTTTATTTGGAATAACAATAGTATATTTCCGCTTGCCTCTCCGCCTATTCGTTCCTGTTCATTTCGGCTAGTCGTGTTTTGCATCCTCTCTGCTCACATGTTTTACAACGGGGGCAATGGGGCATTGTCAAGCTGCCACTTCAGAGATGTTCGAAATTTTTTTCCAAGAGACAATCGTAAGGTGTCTAATGTTGGTGACAAGTTGTCGGCCATTAAACATTTAATTACAGCGGCATTCCACGTTTTCAGTTAACAAAGTCCCAAAATTCGGTACGCAATTTCCAAAAAGCTTAGGAAGATATCGGTCAATTGTTGGCCATCACTTGTTATTTTTCCTTTCCTTCTCCTCCCGGTTAAAATGGGCAATTTATCGTAGTCAGACATTGATGCTCAACGTCTGGGAAGTCAGGTGACAGTGCTTTGGAAGATTTGGGTTAAACATTTGCAAGTTGTTGCAACATTAATGCTTAGCACACACGTTTTATGTAGACTCAAGTAGTGCTTCCGTATGGCGAATGGAGAATTTATAGAACTTCGAAAACGATTTATTGAGCCCCGGATTCTTAGGGGAACGAGAGAGCCAGATATCGGTTATGAAATTTTTTCTTCCCCCACATTTCCTTCATCGTGACCAATTCGGTACTCCTGTGTGGCAAATAGAGCACGATCAATGCACTGGTAATTAGAAGTTAGTAATTAGTTTTCAATGATCGTCGCAATAGTTCACGTTTGGTTCGGGGAATTGTTCACCGACATTTTTTAAATTCTATGTTACCACGAATGTTATCGAAATCAAAGCGACGATTCCCAGGGACTTTGCCTTTGATATCTTCAGTTTGTGCTTGGCCAGCTTGATGACAGCTTGTATTTCCTCCATGGCCATTACTCCCTTCATTGGCGAATGAAAACCTTCTCCTAGAGTCATGTTAATGTGTTCGTGTTCCAATGAGCGCAGAAAAGAGTGTCGTTTCTGTAATATTTCAATATCTTTTCACTTTAACCCATTGTTTACCAGTACTCGCCAGCTTCTTGAATTACCGAAATCTATCTCACATTTCTTTCAGAAAAAGGCGGTATCAGTAAGTGTACATGGCGTCGACCATCCATTCATTAACTCGGTTCTTATTATCTCTACGCAGCACATCTCGGGTTCTTCTTTTTAAGTTCTGTTACAACTCGTATCAACGGTCTATTTTAGCCACACACTGGCGTTGAAGGTTTCTAACATACTTTAAGTCTAGTCAGTCATCGTCGATCGTAGATTTTGCCTTTTTTCCTTCAGCCAGGGGGTTGGTGCCGTCAGATCCCAGGTTTTCCAGACGGTCACCAAACAACGAACCCACGATTTTAGAAATGCATGCAGCGGCTCTGGTTGCACACTCTGGTTGCCGCGTATGAACGCAGGCCGACTGCCCTAAGATGGGACGTACATAGACGTTTTTCTTTTATCCAAAGTTTCAAATCAGAAACAGACATTTTGTATTTTGATTTCTTTCTTTTTAGACCAAGTAAATTCTTGGCTTAACGATATGCTAAGGGTCTAAAGAGAAGAAACGAGTGCGAGGAATTTTTGTACCTGTGCAAAATTTCCCGGAAAACGTATGAAAAACGCGCAATAGACGATTGCTACTGCACACTCCTACTGATACCAATTGCAACTGTACACTGTGTTAATTACAATTTGTGAGTGTTATATACTAAATGGCACGGCATAAACACGCACAATTTAGAAAAATGATCCCTAGTTAGAGGGGCTAATATTCCTGTAACTCAGATGATTCGAATTCACAATTTTAAATGATTTTATAGAAAGACAAAATGTATTCCCTATTGTCAAAAAGTCATCTCTAGTATTATACGCTTACCACGAAATATATTGTTTTAAAATACGAGGAAGTTCGAATATATTTGAGAATTCATAGGTGGCGAAATCCACCTTTGTCTTGGTGCAGAATGACATCATTTACTGGTAAGAAATCTGAAAAATTATATCCAAAATTAACGTGCATCAAATTTCAAAAGGCCACTTAACAGGTATGAAAGTTCATTAGTTATCTTTGTAAAATTTTACAATTCTTTCCGCTACTTTTCGTTCAAGCCAATCTCCCGTATCGTGGAATTACATGACTCCCGTTGCCCCACTCCTTGAACTTGAGTACCAATGTTCGGGAAGGGCTACGGAGGCACCCCTTTGTACGTCTCCGCATTGGTTTTTTAAATCGCATGTACTGTGTAGGTTTTGAGGTACCTGCTGGTCTATCTCAATTCTAGTGGCCAGGAAAATCTTCTAGAATCCAAAAGCATCTCTTAAAACATATTCCTGTAAACATACCTCAGCATTCATGGCAAAGAATCTGATTCCTCATTATACAATTTAACTACGGGAATTTTAAGAAGCTATCTCTTCATCGAGGTTTGAGAACAAAAGGACTCTTCAAACATGTAAGAATCTTACTCTTTTTTAGTTACACAATTAGAGTTCTCTTTTTGATCTTCAAACTTCTTGAAACATCGCCACGTGGAATACTCAAATTGTGACTTGGTTTCGCACTGGAAATGGAAATGATATGGGTTTATTGTTGATAAATGATTGTCTATTCCATTTCTAATAGTGTAGGATGGCTAAAAAATACATACATTTTAAGAAGTTTTTAAAAATATTCGATTTTCAATTTCTTTATTAATTCAAAAAAGTGCTACTTCTCACAATGACTTAGAAGCTGATACACTCTTGCATTTAAAATGTAACAGTAAAATCGATTCCATCAAATACCACTTTAAAATAGAATGAATGACCTCGATTGGGCCCTGTTTAATTGAGGACGACCTGCTTAGCTGTCTCTTGCCGCCACGAAAACGTTTTGCTGTTGCTTAGTGAAGTCATAAAAGTATTTAATATTTATTTCATAAACCATGTAGATATTTTAAACTAATTTTAATAATCAAAGACCCACTAACAAATTTTACAAAACTCAGAGTAGTTCACAACATTACTGCGTAACCCATTTCACCCTTCCCTACACCTGTCTCATCTACATCTAGATCATTTTGAAATGGCTTCCGTGATGAATTTCAAGTATTTACACGGGATATTTCTCGAAAGCACAACCACATCCACAGATGAAAGCGTCAGAGTTGCCTAGAAGATTGCCTCCGGCGTGAAGGGCTTTGAGGTTTCGTTGTTCTGACGCACTGCTGCGCGGTTTGTTACCGTCTTGAAACTCATTGCTGTTGCTTCTGAGCAGCGTGCGATTTGTGAATCCCCATATCGCCAGCTTGTGCCAATACTAATTCTTCCAATTTCTTAACAAAATACGAGGTATTTGTAACTGAATGGGGGAGCTCGGTTACCAATACCCCGTGTTTCGTTAAGAAAGAGGAGGTATTGTAATTGTCCATAATGCCGTCTCTCACCTCTCATTAATACAGTCTTCGCATCTCTGTGCCGCGCTCTCAGAATTCTACATGTTCTTATTGCCATTCTTAAAGTGAGCTCTTTCTGATGGAATAAGGGCCACTTCCTCAGGTTTAATGTCGTTGACCAGCCAAAATTAGTACTTGGCACTCTTACGTCGAAATGGAGTGGCGATAAGTCGTTTAGACTATACCATTTTCTTATTGATGAGAAGTACAAAATTTTTGCTTGATGGAATAGAGTTTTCTTGTTCTTTATAATTATCATCGGTTTTGTCACTGCCGCCTTCATCTTGACATATTTTTTTTCATTCACTCTAAAATTTTGCGTTATCAGTAGCGGATTCATCTGTCGACACCTAAGAACATTCCCTTTTGTTTTACCAGATTTTTCGTCTTCGTAACCTATGCTTCATTAAAAACATTGATTTGTGATTGGCATTGTTCCGTTTTCTTTTCCTGATCCGTTATCTTCCTTGGGAAATTCCTCATACACAATATTACATCTGGAGTCTGGTTAAGCTTACAACCTCGTGAATCTTTAGTTTATATTTAGTTCGAATCATTTTCACTTTGTCTCCAATTTGCACCTGACCTAAGATGTACTTGTTTACGAATGAATATTATTGCCGCTTTAAACTCTCCCTGTTGAAAAATAAAGTTAACTAACAACTTTTTCAGAATTTTCTACTTATTTATAGTTGCCAACTAACAACTGAGTAATGCACACATCTCACAACAGAAGCTTAAAAAATACCAGTGCAAAAAATGTAACTCGTCCTTTACATTACTGCATTATAACCATCAACTTTAAATGCCTAATTTATCATACATCCACAATTCCCCCTACTAATAGAATTGTTCTCTTAAAATATTATGGCATGGTATACTTTATGTTATATGTCTTAGTAGTGTTAACTACAGTAAAGATCACACAGATCACAAAAATTCTCAATAATTCACTGTGCAAATAAACTTAGCCTGTTTGAAAGCCTAAGTACAGGCAACCGCTTGGCATATCCTTTGAAATAGCAAAATATCGCAGAGAAGCGCGCCTTGGCGCGTGCCGCCACTTCTCCCCCGTCGCCTCTTTCTACGCCCTTCAGTATATTACCGGTAGCCGCTTTTCTACTCTGTCTTCCCTCACGATCGACACTTATTGTTATCTCCTCGACTGGCGCCGAGTCTCGAACACCCCTTCGTTCGCCATAAATCTGCCTGGCCCGGAGCGCCGGCGCTGCGCCTCGCGTGTTCGTGGTCAGCTTTCGCCGATTCGCTGGGGACGCTCCGAGGAGCTTCTTTTGTTAGAAACGCCGTCCCTTCTCGCACGTGCGACCTAAAACACTTCTTTTCATATCCATTTCTTAGTATTGATTCTGATTCGCATGTGTGATACATCACAATACACACAGAACCTCCGATATGTTACTATGAATATTCTCAACCCGAATTTGTTCACACCTACAGTGTTGTTTACGGATACCATTTTTTAGGAACTCCCTATGAATATTTGTGCTCAAATTCACCTGACCAATCCTAGCATCATTTAACGACATCTGGAGGTAAGTGTACAATCCTATTTGTATCCTATCCCAATTCACCTCAAATTTTATGTTGTCTAAATTAAGCCAACTTTCACTTTCGTGCCGCCGCTTACCGTCCCGTGATTCTTCTTCACCAGCAGATTCACCGATGTTGTCCACTTCCGCACTATTGCGCTGTGCCGATGGCCGGGCGACCTTTTCGTGGCTGCCACGACGCTCGCCCGGTTACGCCACAGAGAGGAATATATAAAAGGAATCCACAGACTCCAATAGCTCCCAGTTTAAGGTAATAATGAAGGATGGAAGGAGGAGACTTTTACAACAACCAGAGTACTGAGACAGGGGTGTGGGCTATCACCATGCCTGTTTAACATATATGCCAACCACATGATCAAAAATCGGACACAAAAAAGCGAAAGTAAAAGTGAAATGGAAGAGTTACAAATCAAATTATTTTCTTTTTGGTGTGCCAAGTAAATTAGATAAACACCGCCATTTCCTCTGATGGGATCTTCAACACCTGAAGGTGTCCCTAATAATTTTGATGCAGATAAATAAATATGCAGGAAATGAATCACTGATTACACGAACGCGGTAAGTCCACATTGGATGAAAAACAAGTTAATGGCAGCCTTCTTTGGATGTAGCTCCATCAGACAATACCCCAAAACAATCAAAGTTCCCATTTCCAAGTGTGGAAACAGAGATTGGTTTTTTGAGCTGAGTGCAAAAATACTGATGTCCAGGACTTCAGTTATTTTTCTTCTCAATTGTTGTCACTACAGTAATCTGTGGTACTACTGTTTAGAAGAAATCAATGCATTGCTTTTGTTAGTAATGTTACAAAACTGGAGGAAGAAATTTGTACCAATAGTTATGTGAAGAAGAGTAACACATTCTTCCGAATATTGAAGAATTAGTACACTATCCAGGAATCAAAGTAACTTGTGGTAAACATAGACGGGAATTTCATTTTGCACTTGGTGGTGGACGGAAAGAAAAAAAAAACACATATCAAGAAGGGGTGGCCAGAAATTTGCCTGCTTTCCTGTTGATGCCTCAATGTGATATTTTATAAGGGCTTTAAAACCAGGTGGTATTGTAAAAGCAATGGAATTCATGATTGTGCTTTAAAACAATAACTGCTCTTCAAAACTTGATTATTTGAATAAACCATAATTGCCAGATGATAGATATTTCAATGATGGAAAATTGGCTACAGGGGACAAGAAAATGGAAGACATCAAAAAACACAGTGTTTGCTCTGATAATGAAAGTGCGTCATCCTACATGAATGTAATATTAACTTGGCCTACTGAAGATGTGCAAGAATCATAGGATGTAAATACAATACTGTAAATATTCAATACAAATTTGTTTGGTTACTTCTCCTACAAATAGCATTAATTGCAAAACAATCGAACATGTTTTGCAAGAAACATAGGAACCCTATCCAGTCTTATAAAATAAACATAGGAATTTTATTTTGTATTTTTATAATATTTTTGGACCTAAAAATACTATATTCATTGATTGTCCTGCTGAATCTCTTGTACCTAGGAATGGGGTACCCTCCTGACCTTGCTCGAATAATACAACAGACCACTTGTCAAAGGAAAAGAATAAAGTTTCTGAACATCACTTGCAATACACATCTTGTAAAGTAAATAGTGCTAGAATTTGTATTTTGAATCATGTATACTATCCCACATTAGGGATGGTCACAGTGCAAGATACATGTTTCAATCCATTTAATCTTTCTGATCACTATTTTAAGAAGAGAAAATCCTTATGACGCATAAACTGTGGTTACTAGTGAAACGTGATTTAGAGGAGTCATTAGATTTCTGAATTTGTGATTCATATAAAAAAACCATGCTTCTTCTGTGGATTAAGTGCACAATACAAAAATTATTAAAAATATTTGTCTCCATATTATAGATTTTGTAGAATGTGCAGAGTGGCATTTTTTTGCAATGTTATATGGTAAAAGACCATGTGATGACATTGGAGGAACTGTTAAGAGACTTGCCACTCGAGCCAGTCTACAACCAGGTCAGATCCAATGACAATGCTGAAGGAACTTTTTGATTGGGCAGAAAGAAGTATTTCTAATATTTTGTTTATTTTTTGTTCTTTAGATACACACAGTTCTCACAGTGAACATATAAAGTTTGGGTATCAAAACTTAAATCCTGTAACCGGAACTTTAAAAATGCATTCTTTCACTTTTTTGTCAGTAACTGAAGCTACAGTGAAACTTACTTTCTTGCACTATAAATGGTGAGTGTATTTGAAGTGAATTGTGAGGAACAAGAACATTTTAAATTTTTCAGTAAAAACATGAATGAATAACCAAATATAATCATGAAGTTGCACCACCTCAAGAAGTATTTAACTACTGCATCATCTAAAGGAAATGCCGGCCAGTAATGCAAGAAATGTGACTGTTGCAGAAATCCACCATACATTGGTTCATACAAAATTCATATTTTTTAAAGTTACTGAGATTCCACTTGAATTTTTTCTGGTGATGACTATCAAGCTCTAATGCATTTATAAGTATTTTTTTAAATTTTTAGCTCATCAAGTTTAAACAAATTTTAAATTTTCAAAATTTAAGTTAAAAAAAGAATTGAAAATCAGGAAATGAAATATTTTGCAAAATAAAAAAAAATCAAGTTTTAAATGGGATATGAACAGAGTTTCTATAATTAGTGTATTCAAGTTCGTGATTCTTTAAAGGTAGTCAGCATGTAATTTTTAGCAAATTTCAACAGTCAGTATTTCCAATAATAATAAAGTTAGAAAAAATAAAAATATACACGTTAATTTACTTGATCCATACAATAAATAAAAAATAATTAAAAATAACCTCAACAGCCAGATTGCGCTGAAGAGGCACCCATTCTTCAGGGGTAAAGTGAAGACTTTTCTCTGTGCTAAGAAGAAGAAAGTCCTTAATGGCTAAAAGGCAGTTGAGGCAGCCCTTCTCATGGGGTTAATTCATAAGAGAGGATGCTGGGGTCCCCTAAGAAGGCAGCCCCTTCACCCATCACACCCAACGTTGGGTTGGTAGCCCAACTTGGGGAACTTATCTTACTCAAAAGCTCCAAAGGAATTGCCAGACAGAAATGAAGACGACCTCAGTAATAAATAAAGGATGAACAAATAAAGGGATCTCGGAAACACTATGTATAGCAGTATGGAATGTCAGAGGGATTACAAATAAATAGAATTAGAAAAACAACTGATTGAAATGGATGTAGATTTTGTGGCTCTATCTGAAACTAAAAGGAAATTAGAAGGTACAATGCAACTAGAAAAGTATATGATCTGTAGTAGAATAATATAGATCTATAATAGAATAATATCATACACATTTATAAACAAAAAAATACGAACTCTACGAATTAACGTAGAAAGAGGATACATGATTATAATAGCAATGTACATTCCAGAGGAAGGAAGGAAATATAAAACAATTGAATTTTATGAAAGTTTGCAAGAGGGTAATAAATCAAATTAACAAGAATGATAGTTTTGGGAGATTATAATGCCAAAGTTGGAAATAATCCCATTCTTAATATAATTGGAACAGAAGGTGAACAAATTTTAAATCAAAACGGACATACATTAATAGAATTTGCAGTATTCAATGAATTAGGAGTAACAAATACATTTTCAAGACACCGAAATATCCATAAATATACACGGACTGCAAGAGGAAGTGCTTCTATTATAGATTATGTACTGGCAAACAAACAAATGTGGGTTTTAGTAAATGACACAAGAGTGTTTAAGGGTCCAGATATCTCAACAAACCATTTTCTAGTCATCTCAATATTACAACTACCCAAAAGATGGAACACCTTACTTAATAAACTAGAAAATACCATTGAAACATTCAAAGTACACCTTTTTCAAGATCAAAGCATCAGAATGCCATATCAAACAAGATTGAATAAAAAATTATATTTTACACCCACTAGTAATAACATAAATGAGGAATGAAGAAATATTAAACAGATATTGACCAACACTGCATTCGAATCATTAGGTAAAAGAAAAAAGAAATATATAAAAATAGTTAGGCTTACAGTTTGGGTAGAAGAAATTCAACAACTAATAGATGAAAAGAAAGAAGCCTATTTAAAAACATTAAAATCACCTAATAGTTTGGATTTAAAAATATAATATAGAAATAAATCTGCTCTAGTGAGAAATAATGTAAGAAAAATTAAACGTCAAAGTTGGGAGAGATATATAGAAAATTTAGAACATAATCTACATGGAAAGCAAGATAATGCATATAAAATAATAAAAGAATTAAACAAAGAAAAAGAAGATACTTTAAGAATGAACCCCATACCAGAAAAAGAAGCTTAAATTATTGTAAAAACCTTTGGACGAATGATGAAATTGATGCAGTATTAGTAGTATCCATTGACAATGTAGACAACATTGATATGCAAGAACTCGAAGAAGTACTCAAAGCTAGTAAAAATAAAAAATCTGCAGGTTCAGATGACCTGAATGTTGAATAAATGTATGCACCCTTACAGTTTAAACAAAGATAAATAGCTTTCATAAAGACATGTTGGCATGAAGGATATGTACAGATGAATGGAATGAAGCATATATCTGTCCTATATATAAAAAGGGAGACAGAACATTATGTAGCAATTATAGAGTTTATAAGCTTATTAAACTCTTGCTATAAAATGTATGCTAATATACTAAGAATATACTAATTTATGCTAATATACTAAGAAGACTAAAACCAATAATGGAAAAGAAATTCTCAGATGCTCAACATGGATTTAGGAGAGGAAGATCTTGCAGTGACTGTATATTAACAATTACCCAATTAACAGAGAAAAGATAAGAACAAATTTTACCAACATTCTACCTGTCCATTGACTATGAGAAGGCTGTTGATAAAGTTAGGAGGACACTACTATGGAAAACATTAAAAAAGAAAGGAGTACCAAAACATCTAATAAGAGCTATACAGAGCCTATATAGTGCCGCAATCATTAACCAAGGTGTAAGACAAGGGTATCCATTGTCACCTACTTTATTTAACATATATATTTATGAAATCATAAATGAGTTGCTAAAAATTTTGAACAGACAATTTATAGTAAATAATGTAAATATACCATAGTATTGTTTGCAGATGAGATAATACAGCTAAGCAATAAAACATAACAATATCAACAGACAAAACTAAAATCATGGCGTCTAGGGGTTGTGAGCCAATAAGAACAAAAATAGCCCTTGGAAAAAAGTAATAGAACAGGTAAATGCATTTAATTACCTTGGCTTTAAAATAACATAAAAATAATTATTTACAAGTAAAATTAAACAGATACAGACTTCTGTGGCACTATAGCACGGACTTTAGAAAATAAAGTTAGAAAAGAAACTATAATGAAACTCTACAAAACAATGGCCCTGCCCATGCTCTTATACTGAAGTGAATGTTGGACATTAACTAAAGACCAAATTAGAAAATGAGAATCAGCTGAAATGAAGTTTCTTCGAACCATAGCAGGCTATACTACTTATGAAAGCAAGATAAGTGAAGAAATTAGAAATAAACTAAAAAATTTTAAGTGTAAGTGATATTATCAAAGAAATAGAGAAAAATGGAAAAATCATGTATTAAGAATGCCCAAAGAAAGAATAGTCAAACTTGCCTTAAACTACAAGCCAAAAGGGAGAAGAAATGTGGGAAGACCACTGAGAAGAGATGGAGTGAGCAGTTTTCAGGAGCCGGAACAGACTGAACAAGTCTAATCCTTGCAGTTGATGATGATGATGATGATGATTAAAAATATGAAGGTTAAATTTTGGTCTTTTCTGTGCGATTTGTTGTGGAATGGCTTAGTAGTGTAATATAGCGAAGCACTTTTTTTTTAAAAATTTGTTGCGTCTACAACTTGATGCAACGCGTCTCCAAGCCCCTTACGGGGCGACACTCAGCACTTTAGAACAAAATTATTGGCCTTCATTTTATTGGATGAGTCAAATAATTAGTTTTCTTAGCAAATTAATATCCAGTTCTGAAGTGACTTTTAAATTTGGCTAGTTATTTTATTAAATGCATACTTTTCTGGATTGCTTCAAAATTTAGGGTTATATTCTTCAAATACTATTGATTATTTTCACACACACATAGATCACTACCATCACCACTTGTAAAATTGCCTATACCAATTCAGAAATTGAAAACAGCAGGATTACTTCTATTGAAGCCATTAAATATTGTTGAAGATATTACAATGTTTTTGAAATTAGTGTTTGGACATGCAAGTGTGACTGCCAAGGAAAAATTATATAAACCAATAAACTCAAATTCTGATTTAAAACTTCTATGAAATTTAAAGAAAAAAAATTGTGATTCAAGAGCAGAAAATGCAGAATTTGACCTCACATTGGCTCAGATTTCATCGTACAAATATGCTTCAATTACATCTGATGATGTAGAAGAATGTTCAAAAAGATTCATTTCTCACAAAAGGATGAATTTGACTGAGTAAAATTTTAAAAAATAGTTTCTTGTTCCTGTTACAAAAGGCACTGAAAAAAATACCAAGCTAAAATTTGTTTGGGCATGTTTTGTCAAATTTTATCTGGCATATGTATGCAGGTCTCAGCATTTTAAAGGGCATGAGAATCATGCCTAGTAATATTGAATTGTTTTATTTCAAGAGAAAAGTATTTTGTTCACTTGGCTAGGGAAATGTTTCCGAAAATTATCAAGGTCAACACAATTACCACAGTAATGACATTTCCTTGCCCAAGAATCATTAACTCAAACTGAGATATTTTGGTACTGGTAATTTTGAAGATGGATAATGGCCAAAATCATTGCATGTTTGAGAATGCAGTGTTATCCATACTATATGTCACAAACAGCACACTGTGGAGAGCCCTAAATTATGAAAAACATGAAACCTTTTTTCCTTGGAAAGCAAAGTAAAAATTAATAATCTGTCAACAGAAAATTACAGATTGTCATACTCCATAAACTTGATTCGGAAATCTAGTTGTAAAACGATGTCTGGAAAAACCAGCATTTTGAAGTTAATGACATTTTCCTAGTGGGAATGTGAATTTTTTATATTACTCAAACTCATTTGTAGTCATTCTGAGAGCACTACTACATAGTACACATTGAAACTACAACAGAATTATAACACAAGTTATATTACCTAATGAGAATTTTAAAATAACTTGCCTGGTCAAAAATGATACACATTAAAAAATTGAACCATTAATGTATATACATTTTGTGAATGTTAAATATGAATGAAATCACAAAAGTCCATGATGCTAGCAAAATTAGCAAAATGTATATTGGCATCACCTTCAAATATATGATCATGATCTTGTCATAGAATGCAATAGGCATTTACAATTAACAATATCCGTGAATATCTGCATCAAACCGTCACCTGTTTCAATGACCAATTTCCAGGACTTTCTGTGACCTATTTGCATCACCTGTGCCAAAAACTACCTGAAAAATAAAATTAATACAATAGTATTTGAAAATATAATTAAAGTTATAATTATTGAAAAATAAAAAATAGAAAGTGTTTTACAGCAGTTTATCTTTATTTTTAGGAATGCATTATTATTTTGTTCAATTATTTACAGAACGTGATAGACTTTAGTCTTAACTTAAACATGGTAATCAAACTTCTGAACACTTATAACATATGGGAATACTACACAACAATTAATTCTACAATTTCTAGTTGCCATTAATGACACTTCAAGACTATATTAAAATTATTTCAATGAATTGGCAACATAGTAAATATTATTTTTTTACACTTTAATACGAATTTGGAATGCTTAATTGAGTATTAAAAACTAATCAAATAACAAACTTTTTTTAATAGGTACTTTTTGACTATTAAAAAAGGCACAAATTAATGCAAAATAATGAGTTTGGAAGCCAAGCCCTCTATATTCACTTAACAACATAAGAATTTGAATTAAAAGGATTTAAACCGATGATGTAAAACGAAATAATTGTTTATCTTGTTCGACATAAGCTTTTAGAGGAATTTTACAATTAACATTAAAATAACTTTGAGCTGGATTAATGGCCAAGTTTTGTACATTATAACCAATGGAAATGCACATAAACTAATATATGCCTATTATTACAACTCATGATAGAAATATATACGTCCCTAAAAGTTACAATTCCATTCCACCATTCTCTTTTAATCTTGGTCGACAATTCTTGCTTGATTTCAAACAGGCGGTGTAAATGAAGGTATCATTTCTTTCGAACTTCATTCGCCCGTTTACTCCCAATGATATTATATTTTCACTTCAAAGAGGTAATTTAGACTCTGTAGTCTGGCGCCTATTAAAAGATATCCACCAATATCCTTTAGATTATAATTCACACTGATGCAGCACGATAAGTTTCAATACGGTACTTACCAGTGAACTCTTAGTAAGTTCAGCGATTTACTTCACCAACGACGCATTCCTGAAAGGCCAGTCATTCTCTTAGACCTTCCAAAATGAACTGAATAGCATGTCCTCGCAGGCCGATCGACGGCGCGGCGCCGCGGTCCGACGAGCCGGGTCCCACGCTCACTTCTGACACTCGTCAATCAGCATCGCTGATATCAGAGGTACTTATCGCCCAGCAACACGCATGCAGTCCACAATGATCTCCTTCTTCGTTGCAGTAATTTTGATGCAAGGTTAATTTAACAAACGATGACTCAAATTAGTTCTTATGTAGAAAACCTACACATTTACTTCTTTATATCGGGATTTTTCTTAGGATGAACGGATAATAATGCGTTGGCCAGGCTGCAGGAAGCTTAGGCGTGCGCGCATCTTCCTGCCCCCCTCCCCCCACTTCCACAGAGCCCCTCAAGGCCAGGGACTGGTAGCTGATAAATACATAACGTAATTAGTTTGCTCGACATTTATATTTACAACATGTGTAACAACGCAGACGAAAAATAATATAATATTAAAGTTTGTCTGAAACTTCGTTTCCGTTTTGAGCAAGAATGACAGACATGTTTTCTTTGCTTGATAAAGTCATAATTATCGTATCATGCTTCTATTATGTAATTGAAATAATGTGATTTATATACACACATTTGTTTAACAGATTTTGAATGTTTTTAAATGTATATTTGCAATACGTAATTAATCTGACAAGGTACCTGGCCACTGTCTACTGCTCTGCAACATGATTAGGCTTGATGAGGCCGACAGGCCCGTTTATGAAGAAACATCACCCTCTCAGTGTATTTAGAGATATTTATGTTCACAATAGTTTACCCTTATATAGAGTTAAAATGCAGGTGACGAACACATCTTTTGTATTCAGCTTCAGAGACCAGTTCGAAAGCTAACCCCATGCAAGCGTGTTCTATTACGGCAGCGAGAATACCATCAGGTTATTAACACTTATGACAAAGTTGTTGTACAAATTAACACGAGTTAAAATAAAATATTTAGTCCAAGCGAATACTCAATATTTGTTAATCATTGAAGTAAAAAATAAATAAGAAATTCTAAAAAATGTGTTATAAGTGCATTATAATTCTACGGTCAAATACCATTCAAAATCAAGTTGCTGCATTTCGCTGCAACTACGTCGCTGGTTCGTGTTTCAATAAAGGAGTTTTTAAGACGTTTAATAATGATGCGCTTATGATATTGTCATAATCGTTACAATTTATAAATAAAAACAATTACTTTTCTTTGTATAGCTTTCTTTCTCACAATTGTCAAAATTCACTTACATTACCGATTTTGAAAATAAATTTTCAATTTGTTTTATTTGTATTTGTCCCAAATTTGAGTGGTAATTTTATTTCTTGAAATTTCCGCCATTCCGTTCAGTTACTAAATCACTTTTTTTAGTTAATATAAGAGAACTGTTGTTGATAACCCATAATGTTTCTTATCGCCCATCAACTGTTCTCTAATATCTGCGCGCGTCCTGCCGAGTCATCCTCTACTTTCGAAGAGGAATACTTCATCCTCTTTTATGATCATATGTACGTACATGTAACGCTAGTGAGAATCACAAATAATTCTCTACGCATGTGCCATTTTGTGTCATGACGCACGCGCCATTTTGTGTCATCGATATCTACATGAAGGTTTGAGTAATGCATACTTGGCTGTTCATTACCGACGTGAAAACTCTTCGCTGTTGCTATGAGACCTCGTGTGATGTGATATCTAACTCACCGTTCCATTCAGTTACTAATCCCGTTTTTTTCTTAAGAAATGGGATTAGTAATTGTCCATTATGTTTCTTACCTCTTGTCAACTAGGTTCTCTTATGTCTAACATGTAAATTAGTGCTTTGAAGTGCTTTTATCTTACTATACAAAGATTATTATTTATGCATCAATAAAAATATAATGAGAGCTTCATGGTTCTGTGACCTCACGGCCAATACAAAGAAGCATTAGAATTTCAAGAAACAACTTTCAATAACTCAAATGATACAAGCAAAACATGTTTCATTTAGTAACATGAGTATTTTTCATCTAATTGAAACGTATACTTGAATTTTATCCTTGCATACCCGGACAAGTACTAAGAAAATATATTCGTTATATACCCAAAGTATTTTATTAATTTGAAAACTTGTTCGTATTTTTAAAAATCTGACTACATAACGTGTTTACTGCAGTTAAGAACAGAATTTATCCACCTTTTCTGCGGGCCCACAGTACGAGTTTTTCTGTCCAAAATCATCGTTTTTTTCGCAGCAATGCATAACTTCTCTATACTACATATGTTACTCCGTATACAAGATAGTAATGTATACATACCGTACCGTATCCGTACGTATACAAGAAAGTAAAAATTAGAAGACAGATTACACGAGTTTTTCTTATTTCATAGCATTCTTGAGAATGAAGATTTTTGTGTGCCAATCTTTACTTAAATCATTTTTCACTTTAAAGAATAATTTGAATCTCTTCTTCAGAAAAAGAAACTATGCATTAGCTACGGAGGGCAACAAAACGATGCAAGATTGATAATTATGTTCGCTGAAATTTCTTTTGGAATCATGTTTATTTTGTACAATTTATCTGTTAACTGAAAAGAGTGCCAATTGTTTTAAAAGTTTACTTATTGGTACGATTTGTGTGTGTGTGTGTGTGTTTGCACAGAATTGACAGTGCCTATGTAAAAGCATTTTGTGGTTTACTAGCTCAATATAACTTAGTGTTGTTGAAACTTAAGCTTTGTTTCCTTTATCTACATAAATGTTGGAAATTATAATTGATTCGGCATAAAAATAATAATATAACATTTATTCAATATGCATTGAGAAATTCAATATGCATCAATGGAAAGTCAAACGATTCGAGCTATTTCCAATTACGTTATTTTTAAAACACATTTACATTTTTCGTAATTCTTTTATCATAGTGTATTGGAACAATAACAATGTGATTTTCGAAGTTTTGAATCCGTAATATTCCGTTAAAAGAGCGTTAAGAGACAGTTTTAAATGACCGCTTCCACATTTGCCTACAATATGGCGGAGAGCGCAATGTTCAGTTTGTTACGCTAGTGCTCGCCTCTCACCATAGGAGTAGTGGGCAAAACGGGAGTTCCCTTTGACTAAGTATAATATTTGGTTTGATTTTCCAAAATGAAGTGCATCTTATTTTACTTTCAAAAAACAAGTTGTAAAAACATTCATATTTTTTCTTCTTTTTTCTGTACATTTATCTTCATAATTCTTCAATATGTTTTCAACAATTGACATACTTTAACTGCTGCTGCATTGTATACATATATCACAAAAAGTGATTTTCATTGTTTACATTTCTGTATTACACATATTTGTTTGCTTATCTCACATTCGCAAAATCATCTCCACGAATAAAGCCAAAATGCGACGAAACATATGCCACAATTTCGTTCCATTCTAGTTCAAAAACAAAATACAACGAAACAAAACTTCTTTTGAAACTACGCCATTTTATTCACTAACGACCTAATTTGAATATCAATGTAAATGATCACAGTCATCCTCTTTCTTTTCTTCTCATCCTCTCAGATTGCTTTAGTCTTGAGTTTGAAAAAACGGCGTCGTGCCATTGTGCATTTTTGTGTCCGATGTATGGGAAAAAGGAGTGGGGTGTTTTGTTTCAATCACCGAAGAATTAAGTAAAACTCAACCTTTTTGGGTTTTTGAGATATCTAAAAGCAGAGGCTTTTTATTTTGTACCTCAAAAGAGGAATAATCCATACGAATCCAGATCTTTAATTCGTTTCACTCAAGCCATTTCTTTCACATTTCTATTACATATACTTTTACGGTCACGTTATGGCATACACTAGGCGAGCGTCACACATCGCATACAACTGCGTCTGGACGAGCTACATACCCGTCTGGGAAGCGTCACGCTCCTGCGGGTAGGGGCAACTTCCCCAGACTACGCTCGCAATTCCCCTCAAAATCCAGAAAGGGGTCTACAAGCGCAGACTGTGGCTATGAGATACTATGCGCTCTAAATATCAGGACGAATGGTAGTGACTCAGTGTATTATTACCCCCCAAGTATTCCCTTTTTAAATTTATTTGACTTGGTTTTGTCAGAAATCTTTAAGAGCTGTTGGTGAAATGTAAAGGAGTAGTTTAAATCACGTTTTCCTGAGCTGAACTAAGTCTGGTTACTCGCCGAGTTGTTGGACAGCCGTATCGCCTACACGCCTTGATGGTTGAGGTTATCAGAGCGACGCAATTCTGCCCGCGCCGGCGCATCGTGTTGTAACCGAGCCCATACAATTCCGTGAACGGACGTTCAGGACATAGGAAATGATGAAAGCGGTCGCAGCTGCCATTGTATTGTATGCGACGCTTAACCTTTAATTACCTGCGCTGGCGACCCTTCCTTACGACAATACTTGCATTATATTCATTATCTTTTCCGCTAACGTTTCTTCTGAGTTTCTTTAAGAGTTTGAGTTTGTGTTTCAACTGCTCCGTTGCAAGACGTAGGGGTAAGTTAGCTAAATTTTATCTAATACCTTTTCGGCGCACTGTGTGCGCCGCGCGAGTAATAATGTAAAGACACACAAGAATGAATTCTTCTCAATGTAGATGTTGAAATCAATTATTACGTATGATGGCATGAAATATGGAGAAAATATATTGTGTAAAATATTATTATATATCTTTATAATCACTCGTTGATATTAACAGGTAAAATATCATTAAAAATAGTAAAATGAATCTGGATATATATTTCTGGTAGAACGCGACGGAACCGCCATCCGTTACCTCGAGAACGAAGTAGGAAAACAAAAGCAGAGGACCAACAATTCGCGACTTCGATTCTTAGTTCGCCCAACTTTCCTAAACTCAAAATTAAATAATTGTCTGTTTCATCGCATCACATCCACGAATGTAACAAAATTATTAGTAAAAACAAGAAAATATATTGTTCTATATTTTTCTATTATTATGTTATTATTATTGTTACATTATTATATTATTATTATCTCCGCACATTTTTTGAACCCTCATTTCGCTAGATGCGAGGGGAATGGAGAATTTGATTATTTTGTTGACAGGACAATTATATGAAATCTGCAGCTCGTTTTCCGATGCAAAATAGTTTCTATTACAGAGGAGCAAAAATTACATGGTACGGGCTTGAGGGAAATAAGCGTATTTGTATTGTTTATAGAGGTTTATTGATGTAGAAAAGAATTTGGAGTGAAATTTTCAATTGCGAGGTGTAAAAGAAGTGAGGGAGTAGTTGAAATCAGTTTTGTAAACATGAAATTAAAAAGTGAGATATAGATATTGAGTGAATTTTCTGATATAACATGCTAATTCAATTGCCAATCATTGACATAATTTTTTTCTCGAAACTAATATTGAATTAATCATTGTTAAATAGGTCTACAACTTAGAGAATAGTTTCTGTACTCACATCTAAAATAGGTACTATTTCCTAACCTTATTATTAACATTGGCCCAATAAAAATAAGAAATCATAGAATTGACTGTGAATGATTGTCACAATACAGCATCTGTGCGAACAAAACATATCTAAAACAAGAATAACGTGGTACGTGCTTAAGGGAAATAAGCGTATTTATTTGTTTATAGAGGTTTCATGATGTAGAAATGAATATGTAAATGCTATCCAATCAGGTTCAACGTTCAAACAATGAATTGTGAGTTGAAATGATAACCGATTGATTGTCAGACTGTAAGCAAACAATAATTTCTTATGAACGTTTATGAAAAGGCAATACAATTTACGTGATCGTATATGCTATTTTTTACCAATAAGTTGAGCTTAAAATAATCTCATAATAGTATAATAAAGAATCATATGTATTTAGCTGATGGGCAGTTGAATATTTTTTTTTCTTTTTTTAAAATGTATTTCCTTTTGTTTCGCATGTTTCCCTTTCAAGGATTTTCATAATTGCAATTAATTGACATTAAAAGTTGGTCACCCTAACGCGTCGAGGGCAAAACATTAATAAAAGTGAAGACAAATTTTGGACAAATTATTATTTTAATTCAATGTGTATGATATATTTTATGAGGGTCTTGATCTTTTGGGAATCTGAATATATATCGGCGAGGAAAATTGTATGAAAGGTCTAAGCTAAATCATTTTTCAAGAAAATCATTTAGAGAGTCGAAAGTTTATTTAATTTATATTTTTATTAGATCTGCAGTGCCTAATCGTGGCAACCGACGACCATACAATTCCGTGAATGGATATTTCAGAGCATAGAATCAAATATAAAAGGGCCCTGGCCGACATTGGAGGACGGATCCATGAAACGGGAATTCCATTTTTGTTTAATTTTCTGAGAGTTTTCTCATACATTGATATTCTCTACGGACTTTCGAGAAATTTCCATAAATAAACATGATCTGGTTCGAAATGCGTACTTTGGTCGGGTAGAACAAGTAAATGGGAGTTCCATTTGACTACTAAAAATATTTGTTTGAATTTTCCAAAATGAATTGTAACTTCTTTATGCAATGTTTAAATATTGTAAACACATTCTTCCTTTTGTCTTTGTACTTTTGTATCCATTCGTCTAAAATATTTTAAAACTTTATCCCAACGATTCAATTCCATTATTTCAGACTCATTTTAACTTACTGAGAGTTTCAGTAAAAGTAACTATAACGTAACATATTTGTTACCTCAAAATATTTTAGTTTTTCCTTATTTGATTTGGTTTTATCAACAATTTTTAAAATCTATCAGGTGACATATAATGGAGTAGTTTAAATCACGTTCTCTTGAGCAGAGTTCAGGGTAGATAATCGCCGTGTACAGGCCTAGCATCACTACTCGACGCCGACAATTGTTTGCTATTTCTTGATTCCTCTCGACCCATACTTTTTCTTTGGGGGCCGATTAGGCGCAACCAAGCCTCCAGTTAAGAAGATCCATGGCGTTGACATCACTGTGCCAGAGAGTTGCTTTTGATGCTGGAGCTCTGTCAGCCCTGCCTTCATGTGCATGCCTACTTCAATGTTCTTCTCTATTTGCAGAGCTCCTTGGATATTTTCTGTTATTGTGTCGTGTAAAGTTATATATTAATATATTTAACGTTAAAAAATCAAAACTGTATGTGATTTACTACGGAGAAAAAGTGGATGGTTGTTTTCCTTGAAGGCGAAAAAGCGCTGCGGGAGCGCAACTCCAGATGTTCAAGACGCCAGAAAACCTTTCCCAGTGATTCAAAAAGTTTTGTATTGCGGGCTTGTGAGCTCCCGGTCATTTCTTATATCATCGCTAATTTTTCATAGGTGTCAATTTTGTGTTGTCGGTGGTGATTTGGACAAATATATTGCGGGTTTGGACAGATACAATTGATTATTTTGTGCGTTATCATTTTTCGGCCTACCAATTCATTAACGACAACTCGAAAGGGGTCTCTTTGTTTACCACTAAATATCTTTGTGTTGGTTTTTCAAGAGATGACACTCCATGGGACACATATTTAATAAGAAATTCAAAAGAAATTATCACGGTCCACCGTGAATTATCGCGTATTTTCACGAAATCCGCACTCGACCACTGATAATGTTGTATAATTGCAATCTGCTAAAAGTGCGAAAACCCATTGCTACCAACCAAACCTTGTTTGAGTCATATTTAACTATAATCCAGAATTAATTCAACACGATATAAAAAAATTCCTCTTTGTCATAACCTCAATACTGTCACTTTGAAAGACGTAAGTGTTCTGCTTGGTTTCCAGATCTTGGTGCGTGACACACACATGAAGTACAAGTTTCATGATGATCATAAAGAAATTAACTTGGCTAGAAATAAATGTGTTATGACGTGTGCGGCACGGTGATCGTTTTAAGAGCCCTTAAATGTACTAATGAATTATGAAAGGTGTGTGACGCTGAAATGTACATCGAGAGTGCGGCAAGCGTCGCCACAGAGGACATGCATTTGTGTAGGATGTGTGCAGAAATCACGTTAAGTGTTTACGTTGTGTGCTTTATGTGTACAAATACTTTGAAACAATCTGTTCTGGACATTGGTCTGCTGAACAATACAACCGTATATTGCTAAGGCGCACAGGAGCAGTGCACTAAACGTAAAGCAGATAGTGCCCAGCTGCTCTATGGTGCGCCACAACACGGATGTTCGGCAAGGAGACTGACGAAACGTTTTCTTTGCGGGCTGGTGATTCGGCGGACATTATGTATATAGGTGTTGGGTCGGCCAGTTGTTGACCAATCGTATTTTCTCTCCGTTTTTCTCTTTCCATCCGGATTTAAGTGGTGCTGGCTAGCTGACAGAGTCGATTTCTAGAGACGATCTATTTTTTTGACAGCATCATAATATTCTGTTTGGAGGTTTGCCAGGTATTCATTAACTTTTATACACTATGCTCTCATCTTTTTTATCGGGGTTAAAAGATGCTCCCACGCTGGAGGGAGAGAGACATTTGAGAACCCGAGGTGTCGAAAATCTGTTCCGAGATTTGTCATCTAGCAATAATCGCACTCAGAGAAATGAATAGTCACGATATTGCCAGTGCGCCAAGCTTCCAGAGAGTGTCGAAATGTTTTTGTTAATGACTGGCCAGTTGTCAGCCATTAAACAGTCTATTCTCACGTCCTTCATTGGAGTCAAGCGGCTTTGCCGCATTGCCTCTCCAGAATGACCAATGCGTCGACACATTCCAAAAAGCGTCACACTATCGCTTCCGACTCGGTCAATTGATGGCCATTATTTCCTCGTTTTCTTTCCCACGTCCCTTCCCCGGTTAAATCGTCGGTTCCGAGTTGTCAGTCTTTCATGTGAAAATCAGTTGCCAACGAGGGCGAAAAGATATGTTTGCCGATTTGCCATTCGTTATACATAAATCGATGTCACTCCCATTACAACTTTGTACACATGGTGAAAACGGCAGGGCGCGACGAAGTGTAGAAAGCTCAAACACTTCTATAATAAATCAAAGGATGTGTCAGTTGTGTATGCCACGAGGTAAGCCAGAAGCCCTATTGTTTTCCCTCACGTGCCACAACGCCGATCCCACTTCTTTCAGTTGAAGCTTGAGTTTCTCGCCATTTTTATATTCTACGCCAACATGATATCCAATGAGAGAAAAATCATACTAACATAATTGTACGCTTCAAGTGCCAGAAACCATTTTCCAGAGAATGTCTACAGTTTCTCTGACACACTGTTGAGTTGTCGACCATTACCTGTATATGATTTTTTTCTTGGCGTCCTGAATCGGTTTAAAAATGAACTTCCGGCGCAGCCACTATTGCATATCCATGAGTGGAAACACTTTATAGGGCTCTGTGGATACCGTTTGCTACGAGTCGGTTATGTTTTGTGTATCAGCTTGCTGCCAGTCAACCCAACACGTTTTTAGTTGGTGCGGATGAAGTGCTGCGCGGCGGAGAATCAAGAACCTCCAAGTGCCAGAGATCATTTCCCAAAGAGCGTCAGAGTGTTGTGCTGAAATGTTGGCGATTACCTCTAGGATATCTACCCTCGCTTACATCAATGGGGTCAAATTGGCGTCGGAGAGATGATACTTGTTCACGTCCTGCGTGAAAATCCTGACTCTAAAGCTCTTGGGATGACCCAGCTTCCGGATCGACCATTTGTTGGGCAACACCAGTTTCCTTTGCGTACACTTTTCATGAATGTAGAGGAGGCGATGCTGGTCTGCATGTTGACAAGTTTTAATATTTCGGAGTTACTGTCCCAGATGGAGGAATTATTTAATTTCCGGCAAAGGATATTGTAAGGCATTTCGTGCAAGTTTTTTACTTTAACGTCCGTGTCAGTCTCTTCAACAAATAGGAAATTGTGGTTGAGTTTCGGCTGCTTTATATTAATTGGTATGTCAAAATATAACTAAAAATATGACATGTTGGATGAGACTTGCACATTTGTTTGCCATCAATCGTGATAATCGGTATCAAAGCCGCATTGCCTAGCAAATTGTTGAGACGATCCAATCGCCTCAAATTATTTCCCAGAAGACTAGCAAAATACTTGTTACGATCTCGTGCGTTGCCGATTATGACTTATATCAAGGTCAACTTGGCGTTGCTGTACTTGATGGGCGGTTCCTGTACTTGAATACGTTTGCGAAAATTGGAGGATGAATCGCTTGGACACACGGAAAATTGAGGCTGCTAAAATGAGATTTCTAAGATCTCTTGCAGAACTTACGCTTCTAGACCACATAATAAGCGAAGACATCAAAAGCGTACTAAAATGTTTCAAACTCAATATTAGAATCCAAGTGCGAAAAGAGAAAACCTTGCATCAACGGATGACTGGTGAGAGACTACCAAATATGCTCCTCCACTACGCACCCGAAGGAACTCGAGATCCAGTAGACCTAGAAGACGATGGAGAAACGACCTTTTTTGCGACGGAACAGTTCATTCGGCCTATTCCTTTACGACGACGACGACGATGATGATGATGAACTTCGCACTGCTGAGCGACTAACCCACCATGTCCGAAGTGTTGATATTCAGCTTTCAAATATCAATTGAAGATATCACTTGAAACATGGGGAGTGTTCCATCTTCATTTGTATATTCTAGGCCAACGTGATTTTCATTTTGGTTCACAACGGCTCGGCCGTGTAGCGAGTCTCAATTCTCGAAGCACCAGAATTACATTTTCAGTGACTGTAGAAGAAGACTGATAAATTGTGGGCATTTACTCATCATTTCTACCCTCACGTCCTTCATCGATTAAAAGATGGCCTTGCTGTGTGACGACTGTATACGCATGCATGGAAATAGTGTTTTAGATATTTTATCGGTTCCTCAAACCCGTTTTTGGCGGAGTCAATGATCCGCTGACGATCTGTCACTTGGAAGCTCAAGACATCGGATATCTACTCAAAGACAAATACAAAGTTTCTGATGTATGCTAGGCAGTTGTCGACCCTTAAAATAACTGCCCTATGTCCTTTATCTGAGAAATGTATTTGGTCTTGCAAGGACAGAAATATTTCATGTGAAAGATGACAAGAACTGTGAAAGCAATGGAAAGTTTTTAAAGACAATATTGAGCACATAAAAATTCCAGTGGTTGATGAAAAGACTAATAGCATGCAAGAATTATATTTATTCCCGCACATTCCAACTCCCATTTGACATACAACATGGAGACATTTTTATTCGTCTTGGAGATATTACCAAACATTTGTTTAAAAAAGGATTGAAATTTTTAATGTTTGGTCAGGTGGATTGCCACATAAGCTTAAAATAATTATTGCAGGAAACCATTAATTGAGTGTTGAGTGTTTACTAACTTCTCAAATACGTCCTATTGTTGAATTTAATCCTACTGGTTGTAGTCTTGTTGAAATAATTCCTACTGTTAGTTTGCCAAAGGAAAATATAACAGGCATTGAAGGAGAAAAAACAAAAAAAAATGTTGTTTAACTTATTGTGTACTTTGTGAAGATACACAGTATATTGTGAAACAAGACAGTATTTTGTGAAGATATAGAAGTAACTGTTTTTGGATTCATATGCTACGGAATCCCGTGGTAATCTGAATATTGCAAAAGTGCTTTTGGTCTCCCACAGGGAAATGATTTTGTGAACAAATGGAATCAAACTCAGATGATACCGATTTTTAATTACAAACGTTCCTCCAAATGAATTGGGGATTTGTGCTGCACTGAAGTGAATGCAGATTGCGTTAAATTATTTAATGTCTAGCAGAGTCGCTGTCTACAGACTGAAGTATCATATCATTAGACAAATTCATCAAGGATATGAAGTGTCATCGGACGGCAAACAATATACATAAATATATCGGCATGCAATATTAATTACTTCCCAAGGAATTTTACAGTGTCTTTTCCTGTCTGTCTACCCGCTAGAAATGAGAAAACGTAATTTACTGATCTAAAGTTCAAGGACTCGTTCGCAGAAGCATGAGGTTCTGCATTACCACACATGTATAAATATATTTTGTTTCGAATAACAATACTTTATTTCTACTTGCCTTTCCGCCTATGCGTACAATATTCGGTCAAAAAAGCACTGCTGTCTGAAAATGTTTCTTTGCGTGCTGTCTGAAAATGTTTGTTGGCAAGGTTTCAGCTATTAGTTGTGTCACCTCTATTTAAATGTACTTCATCAGTGTCAAAGTGGCGGTGCTGGGCTGCCACTCGTGCAAGTGGACTTCGTGAAGAAGCAGTCTCCAAAGCTCCATTGATCTTTTCTCGGGTCGCTCAGATTTGGCCAAAATTTCTTTCCGAACTTTCCACCGTTTTTCGATGCAGTCAAAGCGATCTTTCCGGGCGGTAAATCGAGAAGCTCCAAGCTCCAGAATTCATTTTCCATTTTGGATTGATGTCAGGTAACAAAGTATGGGTCATTACTTGCATCAACTCTACTTTCACGTCCTACACGGATATCAAAGAGCTGCCGGTGAGTGGACTTTCGCACACGTTTAAAGCCAGGAATCACTCTGGGCTAGCTAGGTTGTACATCGGCCGTTTTTTTACTTTCCGCCGCTCCCACTAGTTTTCGTCAGCGTCAAATCTGCACTGGTATGTGACAGGTGGTGTTTCTGTATCAGATTTTTTTAGCGTCGGAAAGGTTTGTAGCGGGCTGGCTACGTTCGGCTATTTCCTGTTTAATACCTACTCTGATGTAATTCGTCGGAGATGCCAAGTTTTCCGTCAAGCATTCCAAGTTGTGTAAGTTTCCGAACAGACTAGGAGGATATCGATTGTAGGTCGGCGATCATGTTTCCTCTTCTCTCGCACCCTCTACAAAGTGGTCTGAGCAGCGTGTTCGAGCTCTAAGTCGGGAAACTCTAAATGCCAGAAATTTTCGTTGCGGGTTGTTCAGTTGTTTGTCATTACTAATATTATGTCTATTTTCACGTTCCTCATGGGCACTGGACGGTAGAAAACCGTTCATGTTCAATATGTGAGACGCAATCTCTATAGCTCTCCAGGTAATCTTGTCATTGGCTAAAAGTTGGCTAATCAAATCATCAATATTTCTTCGCTGTTTCACGTCCTCCGAATTAATTTGTCGTGGTCGGTCCTACGCGTTGATCCTCAGTTTTGTAATAAGAGAGAGGTTTATGTTGCAATTAGGCCAATTTTTCATAATCTTTCTATCTTGTCTGCTCTCATATTTTCATTGGAGACAGGAATATTTGCATCCTCCCACTTTAGCGCAAATCTGTTCCAAGGAACAATCGAAAGGTTTTTGTTGCTATATGGCGTGTTGTCGGAATTAACATTCTCCATCACTCTCGTCCATTTTCCGAATTAGAGCGTCGTTTCGCATTTCAAGTGAACGATAACACAAAATTCGGAAGGCACTTTTCAGAAAGCTTTGGAAGATAGTGCTCGCGGATTGGTTAATTGTTGGCCATCACTTGTTCTTTTCCTCTTTCTCCATCGAAATTAAATCGGCAATCCCTGGCCGTCAGATGTTAATACTCATAGCATCGGAAGTACATTTACAGTGTACTTCGGCAGATTTTGTCTACAGTTTTTTAATTTGTTAGATATCATTGATGCTTGTTAGCCGACTCGTTTAATATAAAGTCAATCGGTGCTGCCGGACGGCGGATGGTGAACATCAAACCTTCCAAAATTAATTAGTAAGCAAAGTATACTTGAGGCAGGTATGGGGTCAGGTATCTTTCATCAATCGAGCATGTACTACAATCAATGTATTCTTCCTCCCTCACATTTTCTTCATCTGCATCAATTTAATGCCACTGTACAGTCTATTGACCATGTTCATAGCGTCGGCAATCACGTTTGAAAGATCGTTGTTAGTGGTCTGTTGCAAGTTGGGGAGTTTGTAACAATCATTTGTTTATTCTACGTTACCACGAATTTTATCGAAGTCAAAAAGGTCATTTCCGGCGGCGTTTCTTTGATAGCTTCAATGTGTACGACTGAGAGAGAGTGATTAATGTTACCTTCTATTTCTTGCAAGGCCATGTCTCCCTCCATCGGCAGATGTTCGTTTCCTCTCGGGTCTTAGGGAAGGTCTGGCGAGAGTCTTCGAAAAAAATTATAGATGTCGTTGGCCGATCAATTGCAGTTCAGATAATACGTTGCTATAAGAATATTCTTCCAATTCTCATTATTCGCATACAATATTAATTTTAAGTTTTTCCTGTTAATATCGTACAATTACTAAAACGAATTTCGTAGTAAACGAAGTTAGTGTAGGAACGATATTAAATCTCTGAAGTTGCGTTTTTAAAAATTTGTTCGGTTCTCTAAGACCAAAGTCTACAAGCAAAGAGTACCATTACAGGAAATACTCTACAGAAATAACATAGATCCCCTGTGAAAGAGGAAGTATTTTACCATTTTTACTTTGCATCGTTTTGTTGAACGTTTAGTAGACTCGGTCTTTGCAAGTTCAATAATGCCAATGTCTTTATTGTTTGCAGTGAGCGGGTACAATGTCAGCTCTGCAGTTTTTCATACTGTATAAATCTGATCATCACAACCCATTCACCAGTAATAGCCTTCACGTTCACTTACCAATTCCTCTTGTTTCGTTAACAAAGAAGAGGTATCGATTATTATCCATGGCGTCGCATCTCATATTTCATTAACACAGTCCTCTTTATCTCTGCGTAGCACTCTCAGAGTTCCTTATTTTATTCTCGTCTCCATGCTTACAATTCAATATTTCTGCTGGATACTGGAGCACAGACAACCAAGCACAAACTTGCTCTCCAAATGTTCAAACTGTTCAACCTCGCGATGATACTTCCTGAGCGTGTACCTCGTGTAGCGTAATATATCTCTTCATCACGGGTCGAGCTCGAGAAGATTCCGCAAACCGATATGACAGTCCACCCTTCTTCAATTACTTGATTGCATGACTCTTTGTGATGTTCTTCGAACTGCTTGAATCTTCGCCACGTGAAATATTCACATTGTGACTTAGTTTCGCACTGGGTTTCTAATTGGTATGAGTTTTTTGTTGATTAATATGAATCTATTCTTCTACCAATTCGAGCGATTGATCACAATGGAAATATTTTAAAGAATCTTTCAATGTATATTAATTTTCAATTTGTGATTGATTCGACCAAAGTACCGCTCCTCACAAAAACTAAACAGCTGATAATCTCTTGCATTCGAAATTGAACAATAAAATGGATTTGATTGAATTCTCCTTCAAAAGGGAAGAAACGCCTGGAATAGTGCCGTAATGGTTTAATTGAATAATTCCCAAACAAAAATTATTAATTACTGGAGAAAATCCGTGCGATTTAATCTCTGGAGTGTTTGAAGCCGGATTCAATTTTCTTACTTTGGTATTGGTTTATCTTGTTCTTTTCTTCCAGTAGATAGAGGATGGAATTTTTCCTATAATATATCCCCGCCCTGGCTTGACCTCGCACCGAACTGCCCAAATCCAATCTACTGCTCCTTTCCACGCATCTCGCCCCGTACTGCTCCGCCTGATCGCACACCTGCCCGCTTTACTCTGCATTGTTCACTGCGATCACCGTTGCTATCACCCTGAAAATTTCATAGCAATTGAGAAGTGTAGTGGAAACATATTCATCGCTGTTGCTTCGGACCCCGTACGATGTTAAGAACACCCAACTAGTTATCTCATTCAGTTACTAATTAACTACTTCAGTTAACTACTTCAGTTCTTTCTTAACGTAATAGGAAGTTTAGGTAGCTGAACGAGATCGGTTGCCAATTCATTGTATTTCGTTGACAAAGAGGGGATAATGGTAATTGTCCAAAATGTCGCCTCTCACCGCTCATTAACTTAGTATTCTCATGTACATGGAGTTATCTATGTTTCTCGGCCATGCTTAAAATGCAGCTCATGTGATGGTTCCAGGGCCACAAAGGGTCAAACGCAAAATTGCTCATGAAATGTTTAAAGTGTTCCACTTAAAACCGCCTTGTCGCACATTACTGTCTTCGGGGAGTCTCGGCTAAACGTTGATTCTAGTAACTAAATCTTGAGAATCTCGTTACCAAAATGCAGAACCAGTACTTACTTATGTGTTCTCATAATCCAAATTTTCTTTCTTTTAATCCTAAACTCGCGATTCGTCTTCTTCAGCGTATATGACATGGATTGTTCGGGTCTTACTATTACTTCAAAACAAAATGGTGATGAGTCTTATTGTCTATAAAATTGTCTTGTTGATGAGAAGGTAAATATTTTTTCGTGATGTAACTGGGGTTTCGTCTTTATAATTATTAACGTTTTTGTTACTACTGCCTCCACGTTGACATCTCTTTTGTTAGTTTCTTCTTTTTCGTCCTTCCATTAATTTTTCATTCTTCCTAACATTAATTGCGTTCAATTGGCGGCTATCGTCTTCCATCACACTTCATTACGAAACATTCACTTGTGATTGGCATCGTTATATGTTTGCGTGATCGAGTTGTAGATTGTAAACTCATACGAAATACACCTCCATACATCCGATGCCCAAATAGCGCAGGGCTCAGTTAAGAATAGCATGTAATTCCGTACATTAAAAGTGGAATAACCTACACACTAGCTTGAAACATCCAATTTCCTTATATTTCTCTTCCAAATTACTTCTCCAGCGATTAACGCTTTTGCAACGTATTTCCAAGTTGAGGACAAGCCTTGGGCCTCCGTACCATGCAAACAAAATGTTCCAACATATCACTGAATTAACGAAAATGTAGTTCAGTAAATAATATTTAAAAAAGGTGTTCAAATATAAAGTTTCTTTTGTAACATTTCTCAAACAATTTTCCCAACTAGAGTTTCGGGAGATTTCGATAAATGGCACATGATCTTTGGATTCAGTTTAATATCCTTGGTGGTTCAATTCAGCCAATCAGGAGCTCTGCTTCACTACGAATATCATTTGCATTACTTTCTAAAATGGAATGTGCCATTCGTCACAGAACTACAGATTCTACAATGTGATGGCACTGAACGACAGGCGTCATTTACTATTTGCCAAGTATTTCCATATTGTAGCGATGTTGACAACACTATATTGGCCGTTTATCGAATCGATTTTAGTTCAGAAAGGGGATGTATTAGTAATTGTTCATAACGTTTCTTATTGCTTATTAACTATAATCTCTCATGTCTGTCCCGCGCCCTTCCGGGACATCCTCCACTTTCACAGAGAATTACTTAATTCACCTTTATAATCACATGTTGCCACATGGAACGCAAGTAAAACAATCACAAACTGTACGCTACTTCTACCACTCAATCGGTGCCGGCGATATTTTGTCTGGTATTGATACCAAAATGAAGGTCCGAGTATTGCAGATGGTCTTGGCTTTCCATTACCGGCGTGGAAACTCTTTGCTGTTACTTCGGCACCTCGGTTCTTGTTGTGACTATCGAGCTCGCCATGTCGTTCAGTTACAAAGGACCAAATTCATAGTCGACACTTAAGTGATAAGTGCTTTCTCGAAATAAGTGTTCACTTATAGGCGCTTGTATTTCATAGACGTTCCTTACGACCGCAGAATGAGTGTTCCCTTAAGCGGAAGGGAAATGTGACATGGCATTGGCGGCAGCTGTTTTGAAGTTATTATTAATCAAACAGTTCCACTTATTTTTGACTTTCAAGAATAAATTTATTTTGCGTATAATATTACATAGTATTTTCTGATGACGTTTCGTCTACACCTTTTAGCCATCTTCAGACCTGTTTTTAATTGTACATTTTAACAATTTTTAGCGCATAATTTTTAATACATTTTACCATAAAAATCTGTTGACAGGAGCTTACCTTATAAATTACAGTTGAAATCTTACTATACTAGCATATTTACATTATATACATTATTATCGAAAGCGTGCGTACTTCCGCTCGCTGTTACTTCATTTGTTTACCGTCTCCTTGAATACTGGAGACGGTTACAAGACGAAACATGTAATATTCAACGGCCAAGGAAGGGGGAGGAAATAATGAAGAAGAATTAATTTTGATTTTTATTGTTAAATTGGAAAAGCAAGTTGTCGTAAATTCCAGTGAAGGTGTTGGATTCTATCATAGTATCTAAAGTTAGATTCATTAGTGTGTGTAATGTCTGACACTAATCTCACGCCTTTCCGCGGTTCATGGTCCAACATTTTCACTTGTCCGAAATTCATTGTATGTCCTGTTTCAATTTGATGTCTCGAGACCGAGTTTAGGCTTTGAAAAGGTTCTTTAATGTTTCTTTGATGTTCTGATATTCTTTGCTTAAGTTATTTCTGTTTGGAAGTTCTTGGCAACCGAGTTTACACACACACTTTTTGTACAAAGAGCGTGCAATTTGACAGGGGGCGGACACTCCAGTTGAATTGACGACGCGCACAGCAACCACGTGTCTTCCCATTTGTTGTGTGTACGCGTACGTGAGGTTGTGTCCGCAGCGAAATCTTTAAGTGTGAGGTGCTTCTTCGAAGTAAATAGGAGTGTTTACTTTCTTAGAGGTAAGTAAATTGTATGATCAATACAATGCTGTAAAGTATCGCCACTAATACTATTTTACAGTACTTTTTTTTATCTAGGGCTTTTATCCAGCCGACAGCCGGTTACCCTTTACGCTCCGATGGGACGCATATTCGACCATACACTAGACACCAACACACTTGCGGGCTCCTCTGATCTGGGGTCAGCAGAACGCGAGGCCCTCCGCGACAATACATACATACAAAGTCAAGGGACAAACAGCCATACCCAAGGCGGGACTCGAACCCGCGACCCTTCGGACCGAAGCGCTGAGTCGGTACTCGCTCTTAGCCACCTCGGCCATCCAGGTCGGCACAGTACTTTCTTGCGGTGTATAATGTTATTATTAACGAGTTGTTTTTGTGAAAACCTCTATTTTTGCAGGTATTTGTGTGTATTCTTGCACTTTTTTCTTCCCAATCTTTGCCACATTTTCCAAGTAAGTTTGTTACACAAGCCATTTATGATTATAATTTTTATTTGTGAGAGTGCTACCATATAGGCCTAATGATTTCTCTAATTTTTGCAGGTATTTGAGTGTGTGAGAGTAAATTTTATTTTTCTTCGTCTTTGCCTACTGTTTCAAGTAAGTTACACAAGCCATTTTTGATTATTATTATTATTATTATTATTATTATTATTATTATTATTATTTTATTTGTGAAAGTGCTACCATATAGGCTCAATGTTTTCTCTAATTTTTGCAGGTATTTGTATGTATGTGTGTGTGTGTGTATTAGTAAATTTAATTTTTCTTCGTCTTTGCCTTATTGTTTCAAGTAAATTTGTTACACGAGCCATTCTTGAATGTAATTTTTTTGAAGTTCAATGTAATTTTTTCTCTCATTGATTTGTACAGCAATTTGTAAATCAGTGTAATATTTCTTTTTATGTATTACTATAAAATAATTATATTTATGTATTTACTATAAAATTCTAATATTAATAAATGTTTGGTAACAATATAATCAATGATGCTCATATAAAAATTTTAATCAATCTCTGATGTCTTGTGCATTTTCTAAATGCTATTTATGTGCATTAATTGATTGTAATATATTACTTGACATCAATTTCAATTTATTTCACAGTGTTAACTTAAGCTCTAATGTAAAGGGGGTAAAATAACATAGGTCTGCCAGTATTGGTGGTGGATTATTAACAAAATTTCATGTAATTGAAATGTCAACCCCCATATAATAAATTCCATTTTACAACAATCAAAATTACTTCTCTACTACCTTCTTAACTTACTTATTCATATTGCATATTCATAATTACTTATAATAATTCTTATAAATGTAATGAATAAAAGTTAAAAATTTTGGAAACATACCTGAATGGATGAAGTTGCATAAAATCTTAATGCAACGAGAACTTTTAATAAAGGTAAAATCGACAGTTCTCTTTTCGTCATTGGAAATGTCTCGATCATCGGCATAAGTAAATCCACTACTGCGGTTTTATTAAAACGAAACCGCTTTCGGAACTGTTCATCATTAAACATTTCCAATGGATTACTCCCATCTCTAATATATCTTTTTGTATTTCGGAGGATGTGTTGAGTATAAAACTCAATATTCTGCGAAGTCGTTATTCAGAGCACGCTTCACAAACGGATTGTTTTAACTAAAACAAAGTGACAACTAATAACACAATTTTTTAACTAAAACACCAACAAAACGAATTCAACGGTAGGTGAACGTCACGTAAAAATATAACCTAAACTGGTAACGACTGACAAGACGAGACGAGACAACCATAAGGGCCACTTAAGGGAGCAAGCTGTCTCGCTTATACGAATGAGTGCGCACTTAAGACTTCACTCAAGGGCTGTTTATGAACATGATTCGTCCACTTAAGGGAACACTCAGTTTAAGTGTCGACTATGAATTCGGCCCTAATTCCTCTTTTTAGTTAAGAAAGGAGAAGTATTGTTAATTGTCCATGATGTTTCTTATCACTTAACTAATGCCTGCCCGCGCCCTCCCAGGTCATCCTCTTTCACAGAGAATTACTTAATCCCTTTTTATGATTACATGTAAACACTTGGAACGCTAGTGATAGTCATAAACAGTACGCTACCACTCAACCGGTGTCTGAGCCATTTTGTCTGGTTTCGGTATCTACTTGAAGGTCTAAGTATTGCAAATGGTGTTGGCAGCCCATTACCGCAGTGAAAACTCTTTGCTGTTGCTTTGGAGTCTCGTCCGATATTGCGAATCTCCAACTCGCCATCCTGTTTAGTTATTAACCCCGTTTTTAGTTAGGAATGAGAAGAATTATTTGTCCATAATGTTTCGTATCTCTTATAGACTATGTTCTCTCATGTCTCTGCCGCGCCCAAAGAGTTCTCCACGCTCCTCGTGCAATTCTTTAAAGGCGGGCTCTCTGATAGCTACAGGGCCATAGCGAGTCTATCGAAAAATATGGCATTAAGTGTTTAACGTGTTCCACGTTAATCCGTCTCGAGGCCCCAACAGTCTTGTAGCTGAGCGCTGAAAACCGATACAAAATAGTTAGCAAAATACAGAATTGGTAATTACAGTACTTATTTCTGTTTTACTATCCTTTTCTTCAATCTTAGTATCATAAACTTTGCGATGCGGCTTGCTCAACTTATACGTCGGCCTTCCTGGTCTTACTATTCTGTCGAAATAAAAAGGCAATTTGTCTTATAGACTAGAAAACTTGCCATCATTTTATATTCTGTGCCAAATTTTTATTTAAATTTCTGTAAGAAAATTCACAAGTAACAGTACATCAGAAAACAATAATGGTGCAGTTCTACAGCATGTTTTTGAAGTCAACACAAACAAAAATTTTAACATAAAATATCAACACTTCATCAGTGTTCTGTCAAAATAGATCAGTTTCACAAGTTGTGTGACTATTTTTATAATTTTTGTACAGTGAAATCTCCATTCTTTTTCACAGAATTCTGTGTATGTCAAAGGGACAAATAATCAAGAAAGAAACAAAAAGCAGTACTAATATACACAGGCTCTGAAGATGATCAAATAGTAAGCAAAACAATCTATAACATTGTTAAAGTCACCAACCGAAAGAACAAGAAAAGAAGCACAGATTACCTTTCTCAATCAACAAAGATTTTGAAGTATGTATTACTGTAAGATTGTCATTTCTATCCAGATATTGGAATTGGGTGGGTTGATCGCCTTTTTCATACTTTATTCCCAACTGATTATCTTAAGGATTTTTTAATAATTAAGTGTTCCAAACAATACTTTAATGTTGTTGCAATAAATATCACAAAACTTCATCTACAAGATATAACTGCAATATTCCAATTTCCAGAGTACTTTTAAGCTCTTATACGTGCTAATAGATATATTAAATGAGTAAATTTGTAATTATATTAAGAAATGCCAAAACAAATGCAATTTCTTTTTAGGTCACACACATGTTTTTACATTGTGTAATATATGCCCGCAAAAGAAGATCATGGGGATTTTTCTTCATTTTTTCCTTTTCTTTCATAAATCTTCTTTAATTTAGAACATAAAATGATGTTATAATGTGACTTTAAATCTGTCTACATTCAATGATGAAATGTGCATGTGTGGTGTTCTGCAATGATAGAATGAGTGAATATACTCTCAAATACGTTATTAGTTGTAGTGCTAAAACTTTTCAACATAGTATAATGTTTATTTGCCACACTAAGAATGAATCAAATCAGACATACTAAATTTCTGATTAATGGATTCTACAAATAAAATGTAATCAGAAAAACATGTACAATGGAAAGGGGGTTACATATTTTAAGAAGTCAGCAATATGCTGAAATAAATATATTCAGATAAAATGTTCAGAAATATTTTTTTCTTTTATGAAAAAACAACAACAAACATAATTTAAAAATTGCAAGTACCTTGACTGCACCTTCTTCCGGGTCATGCCTACCCAACTGACAAAATGAAATGACGCAGAACCCATGTTGTGGCGGGGACGTTATCCACGAGTCAGAAGGTCGAGCTCAGTGCCCCAGCCGATCTGGTCGAGTGAATCGTCCAGCCAGCCGCTGCGCAGCCAGAGAAGAGATTACATAGAAAGGAAAGGAAAAGGCGGCTCATTTGATCTTCACTGAGCTACGGCGCAGCGCGGACCGTCATCTTGAAACTTTGCAAAGGAACTGCAAGAGTCAGCTCAAGGGACATTTTCTAAAAAACCAACTCCAAATTTTTTCTTTAAACTTTTCCAACGAGTAGTGCTAATTGTAGTATTTATTATGACATAAAACGAATTTTGGTGTATTATTTTGTTTTTTTCGAAAATTACACAAATGTATTCTTTTAAACATCTCTCTCGCCGTTAATGTGCACAGTTATAGCGATTTGTAAACACTATTGCATTTGTGAGTTAAAGTTCTTTAAATGACTTCAAATAAAGTTTTCCGAAAACTCAAAAATTTTTGGTGAAAAAAAAGCTTCAATTTCACATTTTCATTAATGCTTAAACGATATTTTCTTAAAAACGGCTCCAACTTTCAATGAAAATTGTCATTTAGGACGAGGTTTTACTCTTATTTAATATTCTTAAAGTAATATTTCAGTTCTACTATTAGGAAACCGAAGAATTAAGAAAAAAAATTAAGAAAATGTACTTTGGGCGGAGATATGTGACAAGTCCGATAAACTTGCCCAGACCAAAGAAAATAGAAAACGAATACGAAAAAGTCTGTGCCATTCTCTTGCACTAGTTATGTATTCATAATTCTTTACCTATTTATCCCTGTTTTTTATTAATAATTGCCTCTATGGGATATTAATATTTGTCTACAAGAAGCAAATGTGTCCTCGGATTTTGTATGGTTTGCACACATCAAATAAGAGTAAAACGGAAATAAAAGCACTGTCACAACCGTTCACAATACAGCAAATGCCGTGTCGTACAGCTGTTTACACACTTTCAATATGGCGACCATGCGCATCAAATCGGCGCACCGATTGTAGGTAGCTTTCCTTTCGGTGTGGTACCTATTATGTGGCTCATGTGTAAGGGCTGTAGGGAACTCAGCTCCTCTCGCAGCTGGCAGTACTGCACCGTCTTGTCTCGGGTCAGTGTCTCGCACACAGGGCGGGGCTCTGATTGTGAACCTCTGTGTGAATCGAAACTAAACCAATCTTCAAACAAAGAACTTGTGACGACGTCCTACTCAAAAGAAAATGCCTTCGGAAATCTCTATTAATCAAATCTTCCTTTATATTTTTATGTATGAACTTTTTTCAATCTTCACATTGTTCTAAAGATATTAGTAATAATCAGAAACAAATCCTCGAACGAAAACTTCCCGGCGTCCAGGAAGCTGACGTTGCGACCTCAACACGCGATAGGAAACAAAACACATCGATTCTCAAACGAAAAACCTCAAGCGACATTCTTCTTTGACGTACATCAACTCGGGAAATGTTCCACTTCAAACTTTTTCTATCTATTTTTAGTATTTTTTAATCTCGTTTTGTTCATCTTTTTCTAATAATATTGTTATTTGTGAAGAAGTGTCCTGAAAAAGTGCCGGCGTAGTTAGAGCTTAAGCTGCCACCTCGACAAGCGGCAAAAAATGAAATAAAATAAAATCTCAAAGAACATGAAGCGACTACTCCGACGCACACACGCGGAATCTCAATTCATTCAAAGTATTCGTTTTTTTTTAAATCTCCATTTTGTTTTCATAAACTCTTTTGGAATCTTCATTCTGCTCTAATGATTATAGTTTTATTTAAACGCAAATTCTCGAACGAAATCCTGCCGACATGCGAAGAGTTGACGCTGCTTTCTCAACTCGCACAAGAAACAACACCATCAATCCTCGAATGAAAAACTTCTAGAGACATCCCACTCCGCATTACACAAGCTCGGGAACGGTTCACTTTCCGTCACTTTTCATCTAGTTTTATGTATTAACAAGTTTTTGAATTTTCATGTTCTTCTAATAATAACATTTTTATTTGTGAATAAAATCTCTCAGCAAAAATGGGCAAGCGTGGAGAAAGCCCAAACTGCGACTACAACACATGGCGAGAGACGAAAAAAATGTAATGCAAACAAAAGAACTTGATGCGACACCTAATTCCCAAATACACCTGCACAGAAATCTTTATTAATCAAAGTACTTCTTTTATATTTTAATGTATGAAAGATTTTCGCATTTTCATATTCTAATGACAATCGAAATATTCAGAAACAAATCTTCGAAAGAAACCGCTCTGGCGTATATGAAACTGATGATGCGTTCACGAAACTCTCCAAGAAAGAAACCAAAATGAATTCTTGAACGAAAAACTTCAAACGACATCCTACTCCGACGTACACCAGTTCGAGATGTGTTCTATTTCTGGAATATCTCTTCTATTTTTATGCATTAACTCGTTTTCAATCTTCAAATGGTTCTAGTGATAATATTGTTATTTATCACAAAATTTTCAAACGAAAACCTGCCGGCATTGGTGCACAGAGAAAATGGTGAGAGAAAAAAATGAATCTTGATACAAAGAACTTGAAGAAACGTGCTACTCCGAAATACACCGTTTCGTAATTCTCAATTGATCGAAGTATTTCCTTATATCTTAAAGTATAAACTTTTTTGAATCTTCATTTGTTCTAATAATAATCCTATTATTCGGAAGCAAAAGCTCGAACATATACAGGAGTGCAGGGAGCTGAGCTCCATTCTCATCACGTAACAACAAAACAAAAAAAACAGTCAATCCTCGAACGACAAGTTTCAAAAGACATACTACTCCCACGTACGACAGACCGAAAATTGAAAAAAAATTGTCATCTTAGATTCCCAATTTATGTATTCAATAATATGGTATCTCCATATCGTTGAAATGATAATATTGTTATTTGTGATGAAAATCCTCGAACAAGCTTGTGGCACTGTGGATGGGGCTGAAGCTTCGGCCTCAACACGTGGCAAGAAATAAAACAAAATCAGAAACTCAAACAAAACACAAGAAGCCACGTCCTACTCCGACGAATAATCGCTCAAAAGTATAACTTCACTTAAATCATTCCTTATATTTTAATTATAAACTTTTATTGCATCTTCATTATATTCCTGTGATAATCGTAATATTCAAAAATAAAATCGCTAACCAACACGTCTTTGCGCTCGGGGAATTGACGCTGCATTTTCATCATGCGACAAGAAACAGAACATAATATTTCCACGAACGAAAATTTTCAACCATTATCCTACTCCGACGCACACCAGCTCAGAAATTGTTTCGTTTCCGGCTTTTTCCACTCTTTTTCGTGTACACTTGTTTTCATACTTGATATTTTCCTAATGATAATTTTGTTTTTGCGAAGTAAAGCTTCATTAAAAACGGGCAGGAGTGAAGGGAGCTGAAATTGCGACCTCATAACGTGGTGAGGAATAAAATAAAATCAATCTTCAAACAAAGATCAAGCGTTTTCCTTCTTCGAAATATACCCGATCGGAATGCTCCATTCATCCAAGTGTTTCTTTTTATTATGTGTCCTTGTTTTTAATCTTCTTATTGTTCAAACGATAATCGTAATATTTAGAAACGATTCCGCTAACCAAAACGTCTTGGCGTTCTGGAGGTTGACGCTGCGTTATTATATGATTAGTAGGGTGTCCCTTATTTTCCAAAATTTTTTTTTTATTTCCACAGACCAGCATAACTGCTTTACAGGGATTGTTTACATTTAAATCTCAAATCAAAACACTTACAAAAATAAATAAACAACAAATAGATTAACTTCATTCAGCACTGACACAAAAGGTAGCATTCATAAAATACATTCATTCTTTTATAAATAGAAATAAGGGAAGCCCAACAGGTTCCTCATTATTGTATGTTGTTCTAAGTAAAGTCGAATTTTGTTTCTTGTATTGTTTATTTTAATTCATAGGATTTATGGGGGGTCAGCAAATTGGATTAGATATTTGTCATATGGAAATCTATTTCTGATTCGGGATGTTGTTGCTGATGACCCAAGGTTGTAATGGTCACTTGTAGGTATTTTATGTAGATTTGTGAAGAAGGAATGTGAACGTTTAAGCATTATTTGATGGATAGTTTCTATTTTTAATTCTGAATGTAGTTGAGTGTTTCTAATAAACCAGGGAGCATTTACTGCTATCCGTAGGATTTTATTTTGGAAGGTTTGTATTTTCTTTATGTTAGTAGCAGAGGTGTTGTACCATATTGGGCATGCGTACATTATAATGGGAAGAACTATTGCTTTATAAAGCACTAGAGTACATTCTGTTTTGAGGGCGGATTTTCTGTTGATTAATGGATACAATTTATGTAGTCTTCTGTTTGCTTGTATAAGTTTTTCATTTATATGATTAGTCCATGTTAGTCTTGTATCTATTAATACTCCAAGATATTTAATTGGTTTGTTTTTTGGTAACCAGTCAAGTGTTTTATTAAATAGCTTTAGAGGTTTGGGAGTAGTGTTTATTGGGCATAGTGTGAATATCTTTGCTACACATTTGTTGGGGTTTAATTTTATCTTCCATTTGTCTGCCCATAGTGATACTTTGTTTAGTTCTTCTTGTAGATTTTCTGTAGCTGTATTTAAACATTTGTTAGAGGTTAGTATTGCACTATCGTCAGCAAATAACGCTATTGTAGTGTTTTGGGTTGTTGGGAAATCTGCTGTAAATATGTTGAACAAAGTTGCTGATAACGGGCTGCCTTGTGGTACACCTGCTGTGATTCCTTTTTGTGTGGAGTAGGTTGAGTTTATTCTTACTGAAAAGACTCTTTCTTTTAAGAAGCTTTGTATTATTTTTACTAGGTAAAGAGGTAGGCCTGATTCCTGTAATTTAAATATCAATCCTTCGTGCCAAACTCTGTCAAATGCTTGGCTTACGTCCAAGAATACTGCTAGAGAGTGCTGTTTTTCTTCAAAATTTTTATATATTAGTTCTGTTATTCTTAAAAGTTGATGTGTTGTGGAGTGTTTTTCTTTGAAACCAAATTGGAAAAGTGGTATGTATGATGTTTCATTTATGTATTTTAGAAGTCGTTTTAGTATTAGTTTCTCCATTACTTTGGCTATGATGGGGATCAAACTTATAGGTCTATAGTTTTCTGTGAATGTTGGGTTTTTACCTGGTTTTGGTATTGGTATTACTATGGAGTGTTTCCATTTCGTGGGATAGTATCCAATTCTTAACATTGAGTTGAATATTGCAGTTAAGTAGCTAATTGCTTTCCTATTTAGTTTTTGTAATAGAATAGTTGGTATTTGGTCTATTCCAGCTGATTTTTTCCTATTTAGGTTTTTAATTGTTTGATAGGTTTCATTTGGTGATATATATTTTACTGGATGTGGAACTGTTGTTAGTTCACAATTATTGATTTGATTTGTAGTGATATTATTTGAATTTGTGTTTAGGGCAAAAGTTTCTTGAAAGTGTTCAGCCAATATTTCACATTTTTCTTTTGTTGTTGCAGCTGTTTTATCTAATTTCTTTAGTTCTGGTATGACTGTTGGTTCTTTTAATATTTGTTTTGTAGCCTGCCATAAGTTGCTGTCTTTAGGATTTATCTTTTTAATGTAATTTTTATATTGTTGGATTCTGTGTTCGTCTAATGCTGTTTTTACTTGGTGAGTTAGTTTATTTAGAATTTTCTTTAAATCTGAGCTTCTCGATTGTTGCCATTGGCGTCGAATTTTGTGTTTCTTTTGAATTAATTTTTCAATGTAAGTAGGTATAGTTTGCTGTGATAATTTTGGTTTATGATTAGGGTTGGTATTTGCTTCTTTTGCTGCTTTTCGTATAATTTTAGTGATAGAGTCTACGGCAGAATCAATTTCTTCTTTATTTCTCATGAACCGGTCCGTGGGAAGAGTGTTATCTATATTTGTTTGGAATTTTATCCAATCTATGTTTTTTGTGTCTATGCCATAAGGTAATTCTGCTTTAATATAGTTTATGTCTGATGTGATTATTACGGGACAGTGGTCAGAGTCCAATTCAGGTAATGAGTGAGCATAGAGGGTATGTGTTAAATTTTTAATGATGGCAATGTCAAGGATATCTGGTTGAGCATTACGGTTTTTGGGGTAGTGAGTAGGATTTGTTGGTGCTAAGATTTGAAAGTTTAAAGTTGTTGATGCTTTCAGTAATTTTCTCCCGTTAGGAGTATTCACTTTGCAGCCCCAATTGATATGTTTGCTATTCAGGTCTCCCATTATAATGGTAGGTTCTGTACTGTGTAATATTTGTTTTAAATCATTTATATTAATTTGATTTTTAGGTGGTTTATATGCTGTTATGATATTTAAGAATAAATTTTTTAATGTTATTTTTACTGCAATCAGTTCAAGATCATTCGATTTTGCAATAGAAATTAATGAGTGCTCCAGTTTCTTTTTGATTAGGATAGCTACTCCTCCTGCTGCATGTTGGCATATTCTATCTTCTCTATGGCAGATATATCCAGGTATTTTAAGTGTTTGTCCGGGTACAAGGTGTGTCTCTGTTATGCATGCAATCGTTATTGCGTGATTTTTTAGGAAGTAGATGAGTGTGTTTCTTTTATTTAGTAATCCATTAGCATTCCAGTTTAAGAATGTTATTGATTTTAAGTTGGGATTTTTATCCATTTCTTATTATATTTGTTATTTGGTTTGATATCATGTTTTGTATTTGTGGAATTATTGTTGATATTGTTTGATTGATTATTGTTGGTAACATCTGCATTATAATGTGTGTAATGTTTGACTGTATGTTGTTTTGTGTAGCTGTTTGTGCATATGTGGGTTTGGGTATGTTTTGTTTGTTATTAAATGCCATTTGTCTATATAATGGGTTGTGATTTATATTTGTTTGTTGTGAGTTTATTTGTGTGTGAGATTCATTTCCATATATGTTTTGTGTTTGTGAGGTTTGGTAAGAGTTATTGTGTTGGTTTGATTCTTGAATTCTCTTACTTTTTGGAAAGTATTTACATTGTCTAGAAGTCGCCATATGATTTTCTTTACATAGAGTACAAATTGGGGGTGGAGGGTTTGTTGTCTGCAATAATTCACAGTCTTTAGTCCAATGTTGTTCCGCACAATATCCACATTTTGGGGTCATTGTGCAATAATTTTTTGTGTGGCCATAAATAAAACATTTTTTACATTGAGGTGGGCCTTGTGGTTTCCTTCTTAATTCTACTTTTACAATACAGTGCAGTAGTTTGTCCAATTTAAATATTTCTCTACCTTCAATTGAGTTAGTTAATTCTAGTGCAACTACTCTAAAGGGTAATTGTTCTCTGTTAGTCAATCTAGTTACTTTTTTTATCGGATAATTTAGACTTTCTAATTCATTATAAATCTCTTCCTCTGTGAATATTATGGGAACGTTTTTTATTACTACTGATAAGTTTTTTCTGATTGTACACAGTATGTATAATAAGGGACATTTTTCTCTTCACAATATTTTCTGACTTTTCGGTAGTCGGTAACATTTTTCAGTAATATTTTTACCGAATCCCCTGTTGTTTTAAGAGAAAACCCATTTCCTATTAATTGCGATAGGTCTTTAGATAGGAGTGTTACGTTTCCTGCGTTTCTAATGCATATGGGAGGTATTTTTATGTTTTCTGGTTGCACTTCTATATTGTTTACATTTTCATCTGATTCTTCTACTGTTTCTAAAATTGAATATCTATTTAGTAAATTATAGTCTTTTACTACACTATTGTTTAGCATTCTGCGCTTTGCGTCACTATAATCACTTACTTTTGTAGGTCCTCTTTTTTTGTCATTTGTTGATGTGAACTTGTTTGGTGATGGTCACTGGTGCTTTCTGCTGATCTATCTTCTGTGGGCTGATGGTTTCCGGGTGGCTGGCCAAGTTCCGGATGTGTTTGAGGAGCATGTTGTGCTGCTGCCTCCGTGCTGCTTGTTGGGTCGAACCGTGATTGTTGAAGCTGTTGTTGTAGTAATTGGTTTTGTTGCTCTAATTTTTGAAGATGTTCTTGTAGAAGGTGATTTTGATGTAAGAGATGTTGGTATTGCTGTTGTAGATTTTCCATTTGATTTTCGTGTGTGAATTGTGAATTGATTAGTGTCGTGTAAGTGTCACTAGATTCTTCATTGTTCAGTAGTTCCATGGATCTGCTGAGATGTCCCCCTAGGGGGACATCTTCTGATAACATTTTTGATACTTTATAGCACTATTAATTGTCATTCACTTTTGCACTTACTGGTTTCAACACTGTATTGCCACAATTGTAGTTAAATGCACTTGTCCATGTGGCGTTGCACCAATGTTGATATACAATTGTTCGTATTGTAGTTTTGCCGCAATGCGGCAAAACGGTCGTGAGCTACGCCTATGCAAAAGAATTTATCGATCGCACCGGCACTGTAAAATTTGGACTTTGGCACTGATAACGGCGCAAGCGATTCGGAGCCAAGGTACGTCCGTCCCGCTCGGCGGTTGAGAGCAAACTATCCCAAAATTTTGAACTATACAAAATTTTATTGAGAACGGATTATTCTAACCCGTGCCGACTTGAGCGCAAACTCGCATGTTGAACAAGTCCAAACCTACCACCCACCTCTGAGTCAGCCTCCAGACTAACGGTACATGAATTTTAATCCATCGTATCACTCCTGTATACTTGTGGTTCGTGAGTGCATGGTGTATTGAGAGAAAGCAAAAATTTCGACCAACGCTAATCAGCAGTGTTCACAGAACAATTATTAACTCGTATTTGGAGTGGAGAAAATTACACATACACATACAAAAAACGTAAACAAGTGTGAAGCTACTTTAAGCAATATGAGTTTAGAAATACTTTGAACTGATACTTTGATCTGTTCGATATTTCACATCCGAATACTTTACAAAGTATTTCGTTGGAAGAAGATAGGATATTTTTACTTCGGTCCGGCGAGCCAGAAGGTAAATGCTGTCTTGCACGAGTCGACCAAAAGGTCACGGATAAAGAACAGGCGGCACAAGAAGCGCCTTCTGCTATACCTCCTTCAGGTCTGAAGATTCAGACAACGAACTTCTAAGTTCAGATGAAATCAACATTCGTCAATTTTCGAAAGTACATCAATACAGCATGCTGCAAGGTAGTGCACCAGACATTTCATTAACTCTAAAATAACGATTTAGATACATGTCAGCTGATAAGAGATTCTCTATACTTCCTTCAGCAGAGACACCATGCTAAAATACACGAAGAACTCTATTTTAATAAATGTTTTATTCTTCACATCAGACACAAGAATAGATGAGAACGTTAACCAAAATGTCTTTGCACACTGGGAGTTGACGCTTCGTTTTCATCATGCGACAAGAAAAAAAAACAATCTACTCACAAACGAAAATCTTCAAACAGCATCCAACTCTGACGCACACCAGCTCAGAAATTTTCCCATTTCTGGCATTTCCACTCTATTTTTCGTGTTAACTGGTTTTCAATCTTCATATTTTTCTAATAATATTATTGATTTTTGAGAAGGAAAGCTTCAACGAAATTGTGCAGGCGTGGAAAGAGCTAAAACTACGAGGTCAACACGTGACGAGGAACGTAACAAACTCGATCTTTAAACAAAGAAATGATGTGTTGTCCTACTCCGAAATATATGCGCTCGAAATACTCTATTCATCACAGTATTTCATTATATTATTATGTGACCTTGTTTTGTATGTTTATATGGTTTTAGTGATAATCGTAATTGTTAGAAACTTATCTAATAGTCAAAACGTCTTGGCGCTCTGGAGGTTGAGAGTGCGTTATTTATGTGACTAGAAACAACACAATATATCCACGAATGAAAATCTTCAGGCAGTATCCATGCCGCCTCCCACCAGCTCGTAACATTTCATATTTCTCTCATTATCCACTCCATTATGCGCGTTAACTTGTTTTCAATCTTCATATTTTTCTAATGATGAAATTGTGATTTGAAGAAAAAATAATATTCAACGTAAACGTGCAAGCGTGCTGAGAGTTGAATCTGAGACCTCTACAATTAACGAGACATGAAGCAAAATGAAACTTTAAACAAAAAATTTTAAGTGTTGTCCTACTCCGGAATACACAAATTTGGTGATCTCTATTCATCAAAGTATTATTTTATATTGTTATGTGACCTTTTTTCTCTTCATATTGTTCTATTTATAATCGTAACATTCAGAAACAAATGCGCTAACCAAAACTTCTTTTCGCTCTGCGAGTTGATGCTGCGTTTTCGTCATGCGAAGAGAAAAAGAACACTATCTATCCACGAAGGAAAAATCTTCAAGCAGCCTCCTACTCTGACGCACACAGGTTCGGAAATTTGTCCGTTTGTCATTTTCCACTCTATTTTCCGTGTTAACTGGTTTTGAATCTACATATTTTTCTAATAATATTATCGATATTTGCGGATTAACATCTTCATCGAAATTGTGCAGGCGTGGAAGGATCTGAAAGTGCGAGGTCAACACGTGGCGAGGAACGTAACAAAATGAATCTTCAAACTTAAAATTGAAGTATGAATACATACACTGGGAATTCGTCAAATATTTCGTTATATTTTAATGTGACCTTTTTTTAATATTCATGTTCTAATAATATTCGAAATATTTACAAACGAAACCGTTAACCAAAATGTCCTTGCGCTCTGGAGGGTGTCGCTGGGTTCTTATTATGTGACTAAAAACAACACAATCCATCCACGAATGAAAATCTTCTGGCAGAATGCATTCCGACTCTGACCAGCTCGTTAATTTTTATATTTCATGCATTATCCACTTCATTTTTTGTGTTCGTCCAGCACGAGACGCCGTGCGGTGCGGACCGACTAGCGGAGCTCCGCCGCAAATCGTATTCGCACTATTGTTTTTGCTTCTCGGTGTTAAAACTAAATTCGATAACGAATGTTCGCGATAAGTTCCCAATAGCGATTGCGTTGTCGAAGAACTTAAAGTATATATAATTGCCATCATAGAAGAAAGTAGTGTATTTTAACGACAAGTTCAATGAACATTCAAAGCCAGACTCGGGCTTCGTTTCCGATTCTGGCTGTGGCCCTGGCCGTGGCCTCGGCCCCGGTCCCGGTAGCGGGGTCAGTGTGATGGCAGAAAATCAACATTGCAACGTGCCAGATCTTAACGTGCATCTGGCAGAATATTATCAGCAACAACGACATCTACTCATCGAACAGTACCAGTGTCAAATCAGCAATTTCATCAAGAGCTTCAAGAATCCCAACGTCAAGTACAACTTTTGGAGCAATCGAGGCAACACCCTACTTCCCAGTCACAACAGCCTGACGCCGACATGCTTCAACCTCCTGGCGCAGAAAGCGACATGGAGTCAACACCCTCACCAGAAACCCAGGTACCGTGCAATTCTGAACAATTGCCTCCTTGGCAATGTGTTCGCCCTGCTAAGCGTAAGCGTAAGAACAGCAGTGATATAGCAATTAAAGTGCAAGTAGACATATCAAATACGAGTAAGTTACATTTAAGTAACATGTTCCAAGTTTTACAAAACGCTGAAAACTTCTCCAATAGTACTGAGGAGTTTCAGCAAGCGCAGGGCGAAGCACAAGCAAATCCACCGCCAATTTTTATCCCAAATGTTATCAATGTGCCATCATTCATACAATCACTACGAGAAGATAACGGCCAAAATGAATTCACATATAAAATGTACAATAACGAAGTGAAAGTCAACCCAGACACAATAGAAAGCAACAGATCCATTGTAAAATTCCTAAATTAAAAAAGGCAATGTACTACACCTATCAACTTGAACAAGAGAGATCATTTCGTGTAGTCTTCAGACATGTTCACCCATCAGTTGAAACAAAGTGCATTTAAGATGAACTCGAAGAACTAGGACATAAAATAAGAAATTTACATAAATACGTCAGAGTGACAAAAAACCCAACTTGTCTTTTCTACAGTGACTTAGAACCCCAACAGAACAATGGAGATATTTACAAAATCACAACTTTAATGCACGCCAAAATGAAGTTTGAACCACCAAATAAAAAGAAAGCCCTTGTACAATGCTTCAGATGCCAACAGTACAACCACAGTCGCGCCTATTGCAAACGAAGCCCTAGATGTGTGAAGTGCGGAGCAGATCATCTTACCGAAGAGTGTAGGAAAGATTATCAAACTAAACCAAAATGTGCACTTTGCGAAGACGAACATCCAGCAAACTACAAAGGTTATAGAATCTATCAAAAACTCATTAGAAAAACTTATCCAACAAGTGAGCAACGGAAAAATTTCGTAAATCATAGTGCACCAGTTCATTACCAATCAGCTGCGGATGAGTATCCACTATTAAATTCAAATCCAGAATACTCATCAGCTCCCTGACGTGTTTCTACTCGCACACAATTTAAAAATGCTCGATCTTACGCCCGTGCAGTAACCCACCAGCCAACAGACATAGAAAACGTATTACAAGAATAATTTTCAAAATTTGAAAAAATATTACAGCAACAAGTAGAGCAGATAGGCTCAGTTCTAAATTTACTAGCAATTCTCATATCAAAAATAAAATGAATCTCTAAAAGTCATCATGGAAATACAAAATAGCAACATGGAATGCAAATGGCCTCTTGCAGCAAAAAAAGAATTAATGCTATTCTTTTAGAACTATAATATTGACATCATGCTTATTAGCGAAACACATTTTACCAAGAAGTCGTATTTCACAATCCCCTGGTATTTGACCAACCATACTCTACACCCTGATGGCATTGCCCACGGAGGAAGTGCTATTATTATAAGAAATAAAATTAAACATTATGAACTAGAATTCAACTACAGGTATAACTACCTGCAGGCAACTTGAATTCAACTGCAAGATCTCTGTGGTCCAATCGTCATAACATCAGTATACTGCCCACCCAGGCATAACGTCTCCGGGACAACATTTGAAGCATTCTTCAACAACATTGCATCAAGATTCATTGTTTGCGGAGACTACAATGCAAAAAATGTCCACTGGGGCTCAAGACTTAATTCACCAAAAGGCAGACGATTATATAACTGTGTTCTCCGAAATAACCTTACTGTAGTGTCTACTGGAGAATCGACTTACTGGCCCACCTATAAAAACAAAATCCCGGACCTCCTAGATTTTTACATAATTAAAGGTATATCTGCAGACAAAATCCGAGTAGAACCAAACTATGACATGTCATCAGATCACTGTCCTGTAATTCTGACTATTAACTCTGAGGTAATACAATACCCTACGCCACCAAGACTTTACAACAATTTCACAGACTGGAACAAATTTAATGAAATTTTGGATAGCAACCTTTCAGCAAACGTGCCACTGAGAAACTCAGAAGATATTGATGAAGCTACTGAATACTTGACAAACTGTATTCAACAGGCCGCATGGGATTCAACACCTGAAACAGTACGTAGTAAGTAATTGACTATCCCCGTGAACGCGAGAGAAAAAATAAAAGAGAAACGCCGTTTGCGACGAATATGGATGACAACCAGACACCCATAAGACAAAGCTAATTTAAATAGATCTACCAGTCAGCTGAAACAACTATTGAAACAGCTAGGAAATGAATCATTTGCACAATATGTACAATCATTAACAGCAACTGCTGCAACAAACTATTCGCTCTGGAAAGCTAATAAGAAAATTAAACGTCCAAAAATCCACGTACCACCAATAAGAAAGAAAGACGGTACTTGGGCAAGAAATGCAGTAGAAAAAAGTGAACGATTTGCTGAACATTTCCCTTCTGTACTTGAACCAGTGGCTTCACAGGACAATGCAGATTAAGAAGAAATACTTCAATATGACGCTCCCTGCTAATTATCACTCCCAATACAATCTTTTTCCTCCAACGAAATTAAAACAATTCAGCGCTTTATCAATCCTAATAAAAGTCGAGGTTATGATCTTATCACAGGAAAAGTCCTGCAGGAACTACCTCGGAAGGTTATCGAATGTATCACCTCGCTCTTCAATGCAATCACTTCCCGGGTCAATGGAAAATAGCTCAGATCATAGCGATACCTAAGCCAGGGAAACCACCTAACCAAGCAACATCTTATCGCCCCATAGGGCCTGCTTCCAGTTCTATCACAGGTATTCAAAAAAGTCCTACTTCAACGACTAAAACCTCTACTTAAAGAAATAATACCAGAACATGTTTGGATTTAGAGAACAACACTCAACATTTGAACAAGCACACCGAGTTGTTGAAGTTATTACTCGAAGCTTCGAGTCAAAACGTTACTGTGCTGCAGTGTTTCTTGATATGCAACAGGCTTTCGACAAAGTCTGGCATGAAGGACTTTTGTATAAAATTAAATCGACTTTGTCCCATCAGTATTACCTCTTGATGAAATCACACCTATCTAATCGCTACTTCCAGATCAAATACCAAGAAGAACTATCATCCTTCCATTCTATTAAATCAGGAGTACCACAAGGCAGTGTGCTTGGCCCTGTTTTATATCTTTTGTATACATATGATCTACCAAACAATGCAACTACTATTACTGCAACTTTTGCTGATGATACAGCCATTCAACAACGCACGAAGACCCAAATAAAGCTTCATCAAACATTCAAGAGCACCTGCACCAACTAGAGTATTGGTGGCAAAAGTGGCGAATTCAAGTAAACGCTTCCAAATCTAAAAACATTACGTTTACTCTCTCCAAAAAAGAATGCCCTTAAGTCCAACTAAACAATGTTTATTTACCATAACTTGTTTTAAATACCTAGGATCCCATATGGACAAAAGTTTAACATTGAGGAATCATATAACTGTAAAAAGGAAAGAAGCACAAATAAAATTCTCTCAAATATCAAGGCGTTTCCAGGAGTTTCCAGGCGTGGAAGGAACTGAAACTGCGAGGTCAACACGTTACGATGAACGCAACAAATTCAATCATGAAACTAAGAATTTGAATAGTTGTTCTACTCCGAAATACATGTGCTCGGAATAATCTATTCATCAATACATTTCTTTACAATATTATGGGATCTTTTTTGAAACTTCATATTCTTCTATTGATAATTGTATTATTCAGAAATAAATGCGCTAAACAAAAAGTCTTAGCGCTCTGCGAGTTGACGGTGCGTTTTCATCATGCGAGAAGAAAAAGAACATTATCAATTCACGAACGTAAATCTTCAAGTAGCCTCCAACTCTGAATCACACCACCTCAGAAATTTTTCCATTTTTGGCATTTTCCTTTCTATTTTTCGTGTTATCTGGTTTCGAATCTTCATATTTTTCTAATAATATTATTGATTTTTGCTAAGGAAGGCTTCAACAAAATTGTACAGGCGTGGAACGAGCTAAACTACGAGGTCAATACGTGACGAGGAACGTAACAAAATCAATCTTCAAACAAGAAACTTGAAATATTGCCCTACTCCGAAATACATAGGCTCGGAATACTCTATTCATTAACGTATTTCTTAATAATATTAAGTCACCAAATTCTTAGTCTTTATATTGTTCTAAAGATAATCATAATATTTTCAAACGAAATCGCTAACCAAAACGAAGTAGCGCTCCTTGACGGTTGACGCTGCGTTCTTATAATATAACTAGAACCAGCACAATCTATCCCCAAATGAAAATGTTCGAGATGCATCCTACTCGGAGGCACTCCAACTCGGAAATTGTTCCGTTTCTAGCATTTCGCTCTATATTTCGTGAGAACTGGTTTTGAATCTTCTCTTTCTAATAATATTATTGATATTTGCGAAGAAAAGCTTCAGCAAAATTGTGGAGGTGTGGTATGTGGTGAAACTGCGAGGTCAACACATGACGAGGAACATTAAAAAATCAATCTTCAAACAAAGAAATGATGTGTTGTCCTACTCCGAAATACATGCGCTTGGATTACTTTATTCGTCACATTATATATCGTTATATTATTATGTGACCTTGTTTTATATGTTCTTGTTTTAATGATAACTGTAATTGTTAGAAACCTATCTAATAGTCAAAACATCTTGGCGCTCTGGAGGTTGAGAGTTTGTTATTTTTATGTGACTAGAAACAACACAATCCATCCGCAAATGAAAATCTTCGGGCAGCAAGCATTCCGACTCTCACCAGCTCGTTAATTTTTATATTTCATGCATTATCCACTTCATTTTTTGTGTTTACTTGTTTTCAATCTTCATATTTTTCTAATGATTATATTGTGATTGTAAATAAAGAAAAGAAACATTCTACGAAAACGTGCAAGCGTAATGAGAGCTGAAACTGCAGCGTTTACAAATAACGAGACACGAAACAGAAAGAATCTTCAAACAAAGAATTTTAAGTGTTGTCCTACTCCGAAATACACAAGTTCGGAAATCTCTATTAATCAAAGTATACTTGTATATTATTATCTGATCTTGTTTTGAATCTTCATATTGTTCTATGGATAATCGTGATATGTAGAAACGAAACTACTAACAAAAACGTCTTTGCACAATGGACGTTCTTTTTATGTGACAAGAAAATAAACACAATCTATTCACGAACGAAAATCGTCAATCAGCACCTTACTCCGCCGCACACCGGCTCGGAAAGTTTTCGTTTCCGGCATTTTCCACTCTATTTTTTGCGTTTATACTTGATATTTTGCTATTCAGATTTGAAATTTTAGCGAAAGGAAAGCTTTTACGGAAATGTGTACGCGTGAAGAGGGTGAAACTTTGACCTCAGCACGTAACGAGATACGAAACGAAATCAGTCTTCAAACAAAGACTTGAAATATTGTCCTACTCCAAAATTCACCAGTTCAGAAATCTCTATCCATCAAAGTAATTCTTTAGATTATTATGGTACCTTGTTTTTGAATCTTTATATTGGTTTCATGATAACATATTTAGAAACCACTAACCAAAATATTTTTGTGCACTGGACGTTCTATTCATGTGCCTAGAAACAAAACACTATCTATCCACGCATAAAAATCTTTTAGCAGCATCCTATTCCGACTTACCAGCTCGGAAACTTTTCCATATCTGGCATTTTCACTTTTTTGTGTTAAGTGGTTTTGCATCCTCATAGTTTTCTAATGATAATGGTGGGATTTGAAAAAAAACAAAAAACAAAAAAAACGGAAACGTGCAGGCGTGTAAAACGCTGAAACTGCGAAGTCAACACGTAACAAGGGACAAAACAAAATTAATCTTCAAAAAAAGGTCTTGAAGTGTTGTCCTACTCCGAAATGCACGTGCTTGGATGACTCTATTTATCATAGTATTTTTTAATATTATATGTGAACTTCTTTTGAATCTTCATATTGCCCTAATGATAATCGAAATATTTAGAAACGAAACCGCCAATTAAAACGTCTTGGCGCACTGGAGATAGACGCTGCGTTTTTATTATGTGACCAGAACAACACAAACTAACTGGTAACGAACGAAAGTCTTCAAGCAGCATCCAACCCCGTCTCTAACCGTCTCAGAGTTTTTTTTATTTCTGGCCTTCAACTCAATTTTTCGTGTTAACTTGTTTTGAATCTTCTTTTTTTCTAATAATATTATAGATTTTGCGATGGAAAAACTTCAACAAAATTGTGAAGACATGGAAAGAGCTGACACAGAATCCAAACAACAAACGAATCACGAAAGAAAATCATATGTCAAAGAAAGCATTTGAAGTGTTGTCCTACGCAAGAATACACAAGGCCGAAAATTTCAATTCATCAAAGTATTCTAAATATTTTTATGTGACCTTGTTTTGAATCTTCATATTGTTCTATTGATAATTGTAATATTCAGATAGGAATGCGCTAACCAAAACTTTTTTAGCTCTGGGTGTTGACGCTGCGTTTTCATCATGTGACAAGAAAAAGAACACAATATAACCACGAACGAAAATCTTAAGGCAGCATCCTATCCAGACCCACACCAGCTCAGAATTTGTTCCATTTCCGTGAATTTCCGCACTATTTTTCGTGTAAACTGTTCTCTTATTTTTTCCAATGATATTGTTTTTGCGAAGGAAAGGTTTGACAATAAGAGGGAGGCTGAGAGAGAGCTTAAACTGTGACCTCAACACGTGGCTAGAACGAATTATAATCAATCTTTAAACAAAGAACTTCAAGTGTAGTCCTACTTGAAATACACGCGCTGGGATTACCTTATTTATCATCGTTTTTTTATATCATTATGTGAACTAGTTTGAATCTTAATATTTTTCTAATGATAATCGTAATATTTAGAAACGAAACCACTAATCAAAAAGTATTTGCGCTCTGGATGTTGTCGCTGCGTTTTCATCATACGACAAGAAAAAGAACACAATCTATTCACGAATGATGATCTTCAAGCAGCATACTACTCCGACGCACACCAGCTCGGAAATTTTTCAATTTCTGGCATTTCCCACACTATTTTTTCTAATGATAATATTAATTAGACTGTTGGTAATGTAGATACCTTATTAATTCAAATTAAATAAACACTTGAAAACAATAGAAACTTGATACCAGACAACCTCTGTTTATTTAATTTGAATGATAATATTGTTTTTTGCGAAAGAAAGCTTTGACAAAAATGGGCGATATTGTTATTTTTTAAGAAAATATTGAGGTGTGGAGGGAGCCGAAGCTGCGACCTCAACACGAAACAAAATCAATCCTCACACAAAGAACATAAGCAACGTACTACTCCAACGCACATCCGCTCGGGAATCTCAATTCTTAAAATAAGGTGGGGTTATTCAAGAAGGAGAAGATTTCTAATATCAGCCACCAATGAGCGAAAATGGATGGAGGCACAGACGACACATCACTGAAGAAAGAAAAATTCCAAGTATAAAGCTTTTATTTATTAATTCCATACAATGGCGCTGTAGTTTGTTTATAAGAAAATGGTAACGCCTCGCCAAAAGTAGTTTTGTGTGCTGAAGTAAGCAGAGAGAGAATCCATTGTTTCAGTGCAGCATACATTTCGCAGCAAGTTCAACGAAGAGCCCCCTCGTCATACGAGTAAACAGATTTACAAATCATACAACAAGTTTGTAGAAGGTTGCATACCCAAAGAGAAAAGTACTTGTTGCTCTCGCACGTCAGATGAGCGAATCCGATCGGCTTACGAACGTACCCCTACAAAATCTACCAGAAGAAGAACCGGAGAACTTCGAATAACGAAAACGACGGTATTAGACCGGGAGCCAGCAAGAAAATCCACGTATGATAATCTCAAAGCTAAAACATTTTGAGAAGTTAGCTAGTGTTATGAGGGACAGGGAAACGCAAGTATGGTGGCCTGTAGGTATCGGCGTTGCGCTGCACAATTTTTTGAATGTGTCAAAAAAATTATGCCATTGGGAAATGAGTACACACCTAATTCTTGTTGTATATTGTTCGTCAGCCAAAATGTGAAGGAGTTGTTTGCCATACAAATGTGGCGTCTCAAACTCTACGACATATTGAATTCAAAGTGTCATTCGCTTAATGCTCTCTTGTATTACGAGCTAAAAGCTAATGTTTTGCTCTAATGGTAGAAATTATTTTTCGTTACCGATTATGACCACACCATACCGTTCCGGCGTTTCTAAGTAGCTGCCATACTGATTCAAAGATGTCCAATTTGTCATTAGGCCATGTAAGTTCGTATCATAGGTACAAGTATGGCGGTCTATTTTTTTGGACCCTCCGTGATCCATTTGGACAAATGGATGCAATGCCATACTGATGAGACGTCAATAAATGACCGTCATACTGATAAATCAAGTTTCTTTCAAAAGCTTCATAAAAACATTGGTAAGCGCTGGAAAGTAATTTTATAATCTTAACAACAATAAAAATGGAGGTAATTGGTAGATTTTCAACATTTTATGACAAATTAGAAACGATATAATTTATTGAAATAAATACTATACGGTATTTTTATATCGTGCTTTTAAATAGATTTAAATGTAATATCCCTAAGATTAATCTTGCATATTTTCTGGGTTGGTTATCCAAAATGATTGGGCTGTCAAAAAATGTATCTTTATCAGATAAAGAAAATGTACTTTTATGCCTTAATTGTCGAAATTTCCCTGATTTTTCTGTCTGTGTGTTAGACAAAACATGCTTTCAAACAAAGAATTAAAGATTACGTTAATAACATTAAGGAAAAAGGCATACAATTAAATTCAATTTCTCGATAGCGCCTTGATAATTTCATTATTTTAATTTTGACAGTCCTGCAATGTTGGAAAATGATAGATATTACGCATACATTACGCTCGGAGATATTACGCATACAAACACAAAACCCTCAATACCATGTTGGAATCGAATTTATGAACAAACATTTATGACAACGTTCTGTCTAAAATAAGAAAACCCTAAAACATATACTTTGTGATATATTCCGTTTTCCTTTATTTGTGTAAATGTACTCCATTCTTGATCCGTTTCTTCCCAATTCCATCTGTTTATTTCCGTTTTGTGCTTGATTTCATTATCAACATTGCAAATCATAACGACTATTTTAACGTTAACATTCTCCCTCTCAATACATAATTGCCACCTTTTCCTTAAAGGGAGGATGTATATATTTTAAATGAGAATATTTTTGCTTATTTGTTTATTTTGGATTTATCTTTTTGTTTTTACAAAGTTTTTATTAATAACATATTTTGGTTCCACTTTCCGCATATATTTTACATATACTAGTTTTATTCCGTAATTTCATCTCTGATTACTATGAAATTTTACTTTAATTCTTTCATTCAAAACAATATCTTTTTTTTTTCATTTACGGGCAGGTATATTCATTTTTCACATGTGATGTGTGCGTGTAAATATTATGTGAAAAGTCACGCTCCACTACCACATAATTTGTTTTGAGAACATGTACTACATTGATTGATCAAAAAGAAAAAAGTACACCTGAGTGTTAAAATATTGATTGTCATAGACTTTCCATATCATCTTTCTTTTCCAAGTATCAATACATATGCAAAAGTCAGAATAATTACAACTTAATTATATTTCATATACTTTAAAAATATTTTACAAATATGAAGATTTATTCCTCACCTAGATGCATGACATCCGTATGTATCAGTATTTCCGACATTAAACATGACTAAAAAACATAAGAGTTGGCACATGTACCAGTTATGCATGACAATTGTAAACATCTTTACAACTTTAGAGGCTAATTTCTTACGTTCGAGACCTCCAATCGGTATGACAATAACAGATCCGTCTTGTAGACATTAAAATCAATAAAAACACTTTTTGGGAGTGTGTACCTATGACTTAGTGACAAATTGGATATCATTAAATCGGTATGGTGGTTACTTAGAGATGTCGAAACGGTATGGAGTGGTCATAATCGGCAATGAAAAACAATTTTCTACCATTAGACCAAAACATTAACTTTGAGCTCGTAATACAAGAGAGGATAAAAAAATGTCACTTGGTATACAATCTGGCGTACTGTTTGACACGCCACATCGGAATGGCATACAATTCCTTTACACTTTGGCTATCTAACGAATAATATGCAACATGAATTATCAGTGTACTCATTCCCCAATGGTATAATTTTTTTCGACACATTTCAAAAATTGTACAGCGCAACGCCGACACCTACTGGCTGCCATACTTGTGTTTCCCTGTTCCTCATAACACTGGCTAACATCTCAAAATGTTTTGGCTTTGAGCTTATAATAAGTGGATTTTCTTGCTGACTCCCGGCCTATATGGCGTGTGCTTAAGAGATGTCTGTGTCAGTAGCCGTATAAGTTTGCAATTACTTCAGGTATTGCGTCCTGGAGATCATCCAAAAAGATCAGAATTTTGCTTTGCAATGTTGGAAGATATGGAAGATGACATGTTTGCTGAAAGACTATTTTTCCGATGAATCAACGTTTCTTATATATGATTAAGGGAATCGCCACAATGCCAGAACTTGGGGGACTAAAATTCCTGTATTGTCATCGAACATGAAAGAGATTCTCCAAAACTGAATGTGTTTAACGCCATTATTATGAACAAAGTTTATGGACCTATGTTTTATTGAGAGAACTGTTACTGGGATTAATTATCAGGACATGCTCCAAATTTGGTTGTTTCCACAAATTTAAGAAGATCAGGATGATTTTATATTTATGCCAGGTGGCAGTCCACCTCACTTTCACTACGAGGTACGGCAGTATCTGAACGGCACAGTTCCAGGACGATGGATTCGATGATGTGGAAAACATGGTGTTGTTAATCGTAAGTGACTTCACAAATCTCCAGATCTGACACCCTGCGATTTTCATCTATCAGGGTTCATAAAAGATATGGTGTATATACTATCTAAACATGCTATTCTTTAAGATCATTGAGATCGAATTGTTACTGCAGTGAACTCAGTAATCAGCGACCAGTTAATTCATGCGTGGCAAGAAATGGAGTTTCGATTCTAGATTTGTCGCGCAACAAATAGTGCTCATGTTCAAGTACGAAATAAAATTGGATTTACCTCTATCCAGTGATGTGTAGTATGTGTCTCTATTGTCGTACATTGGTGGTAGATATTTGAAATGTTCTCCTTTTTGAATCACCCTGTATTTCTTTATATTTTAATTTATGAAAATTTTTGCAATCTTCATATTCTTCTAACAATAATCCTTTTATGCAGAAGAAAATCCGAGAACGAAAACGTGCCGGCGTGCAGGCAGGTAAAGCTGCGTCATCAGGCAACAAAAAACCAAACGTGTTCAATCCTCGTTTGAAAAGCTTCAAGCGACATCCTACTCCGAAGTACCCTAACTCGGCAATTGTTCCAATTCCGACATATTTCATTCCAATTTTATGTATTAACTAGTTTTAAATCTTTGTATTGTTCTAATGATATTGTTATTTGTGAAGAAAATCTTGAAACCAAAACGTGCCGGCGTGGAAGGAGCTGATGCTGCGACCTCAATACACGACCTGAAAGAAATTACAAGCAATTCTCGAACGAAAAATTTCTAGCAACATCGAACTACGACGTACACCAGCTCGGGAATTGCTCCACTTCAAGAATTTTCCATCTATTTTTATGCATTAAGTCGTTTTGAGTCTTCATAGTGTTCTAATAATATTGTTTTTTGTGAAGAAAATTCTCAAACGAAAACGTGCTGCCTGGGACGGAGCAAAAATTCCGAACTCAATGCGCCGCGAGAAACGAAACAAAATTCACCCTTAAACAAAGAACATGGAACAATGTGCTACTCCGATGCATGCCGGCTCGGGAATCTCAATTCATCAAACAAACATATCCATACATTTTAATGTATAAACGGTTTTGAATCGTCATATAGTTCCAATTAAAACCCTATTATTCAGAAGAAAGTCCTCGAACGAAAAAATTCCGGCTGGGAGGGAGCTGACGATGCGTCCTCAAGATAACTCATTAAAGAGAAATTTAAAATTAGCTACCTTCGTCAGTAGGGGGTTTCAAACAAAAAATTGCTTTATGCTCGTTATATTCAATACCACTGCTATTAGATTTCGATGTGTTTCTGGACAGTAGCCAATTTAAGATTTCGTCGGTGTTGAGTGATTTTATTCCTTTAACGATATTCTAAAATATTCATTAAATACTTATTATTTTAAGTAAATAATGGCCTCCTGTCTGAAATAGCTTTTTCACTGTAGAAACATAGCATGAGTTATTAGAAGTTTTTAAAAATTTCTTGCGTCGTAAATCATTATCGACGCAACGCGTCTCTTCTCCCCTTGTCGAGCATTGACCGCGGAGTAATCCTTCACTAATATATCTCGTATGCAAGTCTCATCTCATGTCAAGACAGCCAGGCAGAATCTCCGCGTATGCGCCTCCTACTACGCCCTCCTACCCAGCGGCCAGAAATGGGAAGGAATTAGGAAAGGGGCATGGTTTAGGACACTTCACAGGTGTTGGACTAGACCTTGTGAAGCAACTAAACTAGTCTTGTTGGAACAAATTTCACATGACATTCGACGGGAATCGAACCCGGACCTCCTTGGTGAAAGGCGAGCGACATCGTCTGTGCCACGAGATGAAGGTTACGTGTCTGCTGAAGCACTCGGAACAAAGACCTGATGTCTATTCAAAAGGACACGAAGATTTGAGCGTTACATGCAACGTATACGTCCACAAATACATTGCTTCTCATGAACCCTTGCTCAAAACTCATCAGTTTTTTGATATAATAGGAACAATTTGCATTGGCAAACTACTGATTTAGTTTGTTTTGATTTGATAGTGTTACCAATGAAATAACTAAATCACTTCTCCTCTCGAATCTAGTAAAATTAGAGCTCAAGAAAGCGTGCGCGGATATTATTGTAAATATTAAAAATTAAGAAAAAGCGTTGACCAAGAAAAGTGATATAGAAGAAAGAAATAGCGTATTGCTTCAAAATAAAATAAACAAACGGCCATACATACAAGGAGAAAGTGACGTACATTCTGCAGGTTTTGGTAAAATAGAGCACTGATAGTGTGATAGAATGGTCTGACTGGAGGGAGATGCGCAAAGTGAGGTGCCCAGTCACATCGCCGACTGTAGATGATGGGTCCTAAGATTTTCATATTGCTTGGTCTCCTAAACTGCTTTTCGAAAAAAATCTGCATATTTGTTTGAAAAATAAAATATTAACCTAATAATTTGTAATACGTTGCAGGAAGCATAAAACAAGGCCCGCCAGTTTTCCATCCCAATGATGTACAGGTATATGGTTAGTATCCATATTGCTATTCAAAGGATTTGGTCAATTAAACAAATATTTTAGTTTGTCGCCATTTCGAGATTTATTTCTCTATCTTCAGGATAAGATGATTTTAACTACCTAAAACTCAATACATATAACCAAAGACAATGGAATAAACAATAAAACAAACGAAACATACTTTACTAACATGAAGGTTAGACATACATTACAATTTACTTGACGATAATATGCAACATAAGATTGCATCATGCTCACAACTGGTACGGTGTTGTACTGGTGCGTGAAAGATCAACCACGCACAGGAATATACTTCCGGTGCAACATAAATCAAATAATTTCTAGTTTCATTCGACTATAAAATTTCTAGATCGATCAGTGTTTAATGAGCTGACCAAATCCCATGAATAACAACATGGATTCTGCAAAAGATGGTTGTTGTATAGCTTATATATGGTTAGTGTATTCATCTTTGGCGTCACCGCAACAGGAACGGCCAAGCGTACCGGCGCGGACCGCTCCACAATGGAGCGACCCCTCCCCCCTGATAAAGGGACAGACAGGAATACGCCCTCCCCTACGACCGCAATATAAGTTCCCCAGAAGTGAAACGGCTGACGTCCTAAAAGTACGAAGCTGCCAAAGGCGAATAGAAACGACGATTGGTTACGAGGTGGAAACGCTGCCCGGCAACTCTTGGATTTCGGCTCTGCGATTGGATATTGATACGTGTATGCATCATCATTTGGTACACATTCATTGTATTATCAGCTTACTCGAACGCTAATTGGTATTTCTTTCGGCGGTAACGACTATACAAAGAAATTTGGACGTTAATCGGTATTTAAATAAACTATTGTTAAATTGTTATTTCTTGATGCATCTCAATTTCCCGACACATTTGGCAACGAAGAGTAAATGGGAGCAACTACCTAGCTTGTACTAATAGTGTGGAGTTTCGTAATGGTATCTTCTTAAGAATTGATGCAAGCACTGAGGGAACAATTGCAACAGGATATCCAACAACAGGCAGAGGCTCCCGTCGTGCAACTGCAACAAGGAACAAAAAACACACAACAAACAACATTATTTGAAGCCATTCAAAGTGTGCAGAGTATTCCATTCTATAACCTTCCACCGTTTCCGGGATTCGATTCAGAAAAAGACGAATGGAGCATCTAACAACTCAGGTTGGAGCAACACTTGGTGTTCTATTCTGTAGAAGACGAAAAGATGCAACGCTCATTTCTTCTCAACTGAGTGCGGAAATCAAGATGTGAATTGTTACGCCAACTTTGCGAAGATGATTTTGACCACCTATCTTTTGAACAGATTATGCAGAAGTTGTCGCAGTTTTTCTCTAAGCCACAGCATGTTGTGACAGCTCGCGTACGAATTATTTGCTCCCGTAGGGAGCGCGACCGGAAGCTCTTTCAATGGGTCACAAGAGATGCGCGGACTCGCCAATGAATGTAATTTCAGATTACCAAGGAAGGCTGCGGAGCATTTTATGCGGGATCTTTATTCCGCGATATGGTCGTGAATTGTGATGCAGACGACAGAAAAAGATATTCGTATGAAAGCCCTGAAAGAAAGTGATCCGCGGCTAGAAAAAGTCGTAAATCTCGCTGTAGCATATGGAACTGTCAAATAATTATTAAAATATAATAATGAATAAATGGAAGCAGAAAAACACAAGCAACATTCTAAACCGAAACCAGTAATTCAATGTTTGAAATGTAGCAATTTAGGGCATCTAGTTAGGGAGTGTGTGCGTGTGGAGATTGCCCAAAGCAAAGTCTTGGATGACGATAGGAGTTTTGTCTGTCTCACTGTCTCTGTCTCTGTCTCTGTCTCGCTCTCTCTGTCTCGCGCTCTCTGTCTCGCGCTCTCTCTGTCTCGCGCGCTCTGTGTGTGTGTGTGTGTGTCTCTCTCTCTCTCTCTCTCTCTCTCTCTCTCTCTCTCTCTCTCTCTCCGTGAGTAGCAAGTATATTGAGAGAGTAAAAGTTATTGATCGGTAAATGTCTTAGTAAGAATGTCTCTGTTAGTACTATTAGTTCACATTTTTCAAAGAAGTTTGTTGGTATAAGTGGTAATGAGCTAGTTATTCCTTCAGTGTTCCGTAACAAGTGTCCGTATTTCTGTATTAATATTGTGTTTGCTTCTTGATTTTTATTATTGATGTCTATTGTTTGATGTTTCTTCGAGCAATATACCTGCGTGCAGTCTTTGTTGACGTCGAAAATTGGAAACGTCTTACGAGGACTCCTTGTGGCCAAAAATCAGGGTTCATGATCTTTTGTATTCCGTTCATACTTATTCCGATTTTGACGCTTTTTTTTTCTTCCTTTCGTAGGCAGTTCTTCACAGGCTATTCTATTTTGTACTCCCTGTTTTTGTATGTATTCTTGTACTATGTTGGTTGTTGTCGTGTGCATTAGTTTTCCTAAATATAATCTGGCTATTTGTTCTGCTGCTTGTAGGATCATATTTATGGTGTCTTTGAGAGCTTATGGAATTATGGGATTATTCTGTCATTTTTTCTTTTTTCCATGCTCTTTATCATTCCTTTCCCCCTCCCTTGTCTTTTCCTTTCCTATGTCTTTGTCAACTTTCATTGCTTTTGGTTTGTTAAATCGTGGGTTTTTTTCGAGGTCGGGATTTTTCTTTTTCTTTGATGTTCTCTATTTTGTCTAGCTCTTTTATCTCCTTCCTGTCAAAACAACTGTAAATGAAATTTCGTGCACGTAGAACCACGACAACCCGTGCCGACTTGCATCGAAACTTGTCAGTATTTGCTGACTCAACCCAACGCCCGCTGGCTTATCAACGTGCTAGTTATTCCTTTCTATTTTGTTAGTACATGAAACGTTTTCAAATAGTTAACTCGTGAGTTGGATTTCTAAGTTCAGTCAGTTCTAAAAGAGTGTATTTTTAATAGGACACACGAAACCTCAAATAATGGATTCAAAACATTCCTCACAAACTGACTCATAAAGAGGAAAGGACACGCCTTGAAACAATTAATGAAGAAAAGCTGCGTGCTAAATACTTCGCCGCATAAACTGCTTTGACACCACCTTATGAACCGTTAAAAGCGATACATCTTCTGATTCTAATGCAATTTGCATGCTGATTTTCTAACGCTGATGGGAAACACACGACCTGGAGCAGATAAAATATTCCAGTAAAAGGATTATATTACTCCAACATTATTAGCAGCGCTTGATAGGAAGGAGTCAGCTAAGTATGAGATGTGTATTCTTCAAGCTACCATTGAGGCTTCTTGAGCTTTTGAACATAGGACTGACAAAATTTCAATTAGTAAGTACTCAATTAAAAAAAATTATATGAATATATGGAAAGAGAGTGCGAAAGCCATAAAAGTTTATTTTTAAAATGAGGCAGCAGACGTTGTGACTATTCACTGTGATTGAAAACTATTGCCTGATTTAGATGCTCGTAAATCATAGAAAAACTTCCTCTGATTCGTATTTTATATGGAAATAAAAAACAACTTACTGCTGCTGCACCAAGGTTGAAAAGCTCTTCAGGAAGGAACCTTGCGAAGCTGTTTGAAACGCGATTGTAGCGATTGTAAACCGGAACCTTGAAGTTAATGTGCAAATTCTTTGTTGTGATACTACAGCTTCAAATACAGGTCGTATCAATGGCGCCTACTTGCTACTAGAACAAAAACTTGATAGAGAAATGATAGTTTTTGCTTGTCACCATCATGTGTATGAATTGGCGTTCAAAAGTGTGCTCGAAGTAAAATTCAGTAAGTGACTAGAATCCCTGAAAGTCCATTCTTTAAAACCTTCCGAGATAACTGGAAAAGTGTTGATCTTGATAAAATAGAGGACTATAGAGCAAAGCTTATATCGTGCCTGACTGTTTCTAAAATTGGCAGTATGCTTACGTTTTACCAACTTGAACTGACAAAAGAAAGAGATGACTATCGAAAGTTGGTAGTTTTATAATTACACTTTTGGCGAAGAGAGAGAGAAAATTAAAAAATTGACCCCCGGGTACCATTCATCATCATGCCCAATTGTTGGCGAAAGTGATTTATTCCTTGAAAATGTCATTGTTTAGTATCCAGTTGAAAATTTACGAGCGAGGATAATGTAGCACATGTAGTTAGATGTCTGTCTGTTCATCGTGACATCTCACGTTAAGCCATAAATAGAATGCATTTTGACAGAAGGAAATAACATGCCAAGATATGTGTGTTTTGAAGTTGATGAAGACTTACGAAGAGGTTGTTGAAAACATTTTAAAGACAGCGTTGCATAAGTTAAGCCAACATTTACGGTATTTGGTCACTATTTGACGACGACGTGGAACAAGAAACCAAAGTAAAAATGCTCGTAAATTTAATCAATGAAAATGTATAAAATTATGGGTCGTGTTACAGCTCAAGGCAGGAAGAACTTCGTTGTCTTTTATATGAGAATACATGACTGTATTTCAAAAGCAATTTATTGTTTGAACGCCTTGAAATTAATAACAATTTTCTCTACGATGGTCTGCGACTATCACGACTATCTGGTCAAATAACACTTCGTTTGAAGAAGCTAGAAAGAAGGTTCCAAAGCCTAGATCAGTGGAACAAAAGCGTATAAGCTTATTATAACGTTGCGTGACAAGATCATCAGAAGGTTTATCCTAACTGTAAAAAGAAACTTTGAAAAGAAAATTTATAAAATAATATTTTCTAAACACTAAATAGATATGATATGGACATATTAGTGCATTATTTACTAAATAAACATTGAGTACTAGAATCTTTCATAATTAACTTAGAATAAACTTTCAAGTTTAACGTTTGGAAACATGTCGACACAGGTTATCCTTATCCAATCGCACTAATGTTTTATATTTGAATTTTTGAAGTCATACACAAGAAATATAGAAGGTATGCGTGTCTGATTTCGCGAAAAAATTTCTCTTATGTCTTAGGACACCCTATAGATGATAGTCCCATGTCAATTATTTCCTTAGTACCGTGACACAGTCTAACAGTTTTGCAGCTAAAATGTTCGTTCATTAAAATATTGAGTTCTTTAATTATTTCTGGGAGCGCAGTTTGAACTAATGCTTTCACCAGTTTAATTTTGTATAGCCGCAGGCAAAGAGTTGCATTGGTGAATATTTTCAGTACACATTTCGGTGCACAGTCAAGCAGTCCTACGCGGGGTCCACGATTAACACTGAGAAAATGACATATGCCCCATATGACTAACAAAATAGTTTATTGATATGGTGTTGATGCAAAACAGAAAAAATGAGAAAAACTTATGTTTCATACACATTAGTCAGTTCCTTGGACGCGTCGAGGCTTGTATCGTGGGGTAGACAGAATTTGAACCTGCCACCGCTGCTCACTGATCAATTGAAAATGAAAATGACACGCATTATTGAAAGTAGCTACTATATACAACGCAAGAGAAACAGCCAGACATTCATAAATTTTCCTAACCCACCAATTTTTCCCAGAAATGATTTCACGAATTATCTCAAAGCTTCGTGACGTACGGTCACCTCGCCTATGGAACAGGAAAACGAAGGCCACAATACACATTCATCTGCGATAACTTTATGCGGGGTACTGGAGGTCATTGTCACGACGCCGATGTTCCACGGCGTATGTTTAGCGTATTTTGCAAAATCAGCCCCTATCAAAAATTCTTAGCGGAGACAGAAAGTCCGTCATATTAGCTCACAGGATTATCCCTAAGCAATATTAACGTAATTTTCTAGGTGGTTTTAACGAAGCTCATTTAATATCCAGGGTTCCCAAAAATAATTCTGTTTGAGGTAATCTTCATGGGTTTAACCTTCAATGGAATCAATTACATCAGAGAGAAAACCTACATGTTAATTGTGTACAATCATTTATCGGATTATCTGAGCAGGTTATTGTTTGCTGGAGCTGCCCAAAAGGAAAGTCACGAAGCGTCAGTTCGAACTGCAAGCCTTGAAATAATCAATAAACTCGATATTCCGTTTGTGGGCTGCAAATCTGGCACAACTCGAAAAAATAGACATTTTAAGGCTTGACACTCATTTTAAAATATTTTATAATTATTATTAACAGAACTCCTATGAAGCCTTTTAGTAGTAATACTTACCCCTAAATGTGCCGGTGACCAAGCGTGTGATTCCTGTAATTCAACCACCACGCAAAACTTTAAACGCGTTCATCTCGAAACTTCATTTTTCGACTTGTGCCAATGTTGTTACCATAAACGATTTTAACGAACATTTTAGCTGCAGAACGCTTTTAATGTATGTCATGATATGAAGGTAACAAAATTGCAGGGACTATCAATTATCTTCCAAAAGCACAAGGCATTACTTCAGAGTAAAGATATGCAACACATAATTCGAGCATTCCAAGAAGTTTGGTAATTTCCATTAGACAAGGTTCGTGTTCAGCGTTCGTTATTACGCCGCTGCATACCGTGGTTATAACATACGACAAAAATGAATGTTAGTATATTTAATAGATTAAATGAATAGCATACACAGAAACACTTGATGCTATTAGAGAACTCTAGTGCGTGGCAACCGATATTTGCCTCACTCGACAATTACATCGAAAAAGAAAGAAACGACGCTACGCTCAGCCCCATTGGCGGACCCGCACCGATGTGTGCTGCGATGCGGTAGCCGGTTTGAATTTCGTGCCAGGAAGTAACATTTAAACTAAATTTTCTTAAAGACTTTTTTTGGGGGGGAAAGGTACATTTACCATTCTTCGTGAATGTCAATATAGAATCTGGGGTATTTTTTGTAACAGGACTTTCTGGACATTCTGTATATAATATTATACTAACTATAAATTTGAATTTTCATATTTTTTAGCAAATTCGCCATTTCTTCCAATATTGTTTAGGGCTCTTGGACTGAAGAGGCCCCAAACTGTGGCTTATTTAGCTTAATTGTAAATCCACCACTAATTTAACCAACACACCATTTAATTACTGTTAACACCGGAAGAAGGAGAACGCATCTTCACCTATCGGTTTAAGCATTACATATCACATTATCTAAATGAATAAAAAAGGCAAAAGTTAGATACTATTGTAAAATATCTCTCCATTTTCAAGGCTTTGCATAGCATATGACTTACCACGTGCATGTCATTGAAGGACAACTAGATGTTTTTCTACCACAAGAACACAGGCAGGAAAATCACGTCTACAATAAGCCAATTGATATAGTACTTAAAGACGTCGTCAAAAAATGTTACTACGTTTGTAAAGGATTCAAACATTGGTTTTCAGGTGTTACATCTGAGGCACAATGTTCCTCCCTCTCAATTGGTACAGATTCAATGCAATGAGTCAGACTGGTGCTAAAAGAAAAAATAACCTGACAGTGACACTACGACAGACGGACAAGGCATAATAGCTCTCATAATACAAACAACAACAACAACAACAACAACAACAACAACAACAACGATTCTACAAGTAGCATCATACTCATTCACCCTCAAACAGGCATTAACTTTACACCGTATATTCGGCTGTAACACACGGGGAAATTGTAAAAACGTATTACGTTGATTTCAAACAATATCAAAGTGATTCATGATTATGGCTTCCTTACCAATACTCTTCTCTCCATAGCACGTAAAACACAAATTATTTCCGTCAAAAACGGTTAAAAACTATTTATTTAAAAAAAATATGTTTTTTGATAAATTGCAACGCTGAAAACAACAGCATAAAAAGTTATTTAAAAATTGCAAATTTTTCACGAGAACGTTTATTTGGATATAGATGATATAGATGAAAAAGATGATATACAATATAGATATACGATAAGATATCTATATAAATATTTTAATATAGATGGAAGTAATGTAGCAATAACCAGAGAACGTCGTCTCAACGTTGGAGATACAACCCACAAAACTACTGATTTTGAAATCTCTCAAATTTTACATTTAAAATTGTTAACAAGAGATGACTATATGGTTGAAATCATGCCTGCAGAAAGAACATTTTCTTTCCCCTATTAAAAAAAAGAATACTTTACATTTAAAAACACCAAAGAAATAGCTCTCAGTCACACAAAAGGCTGGACAATACCAGTCAACATACCGCATCGCATATATTTGAATATAAAGCACCATTCTTCAGTCTCGGTACCTCATGTCAAATGTAACTATCCCAGCCACAAAGAACTGCTTTCGCTCAGGTTCACGACCATTTTAAAAACAGCCAATACGGGAGTTAAAGTTTCCGATACATGTAATTATGACTCATAGCATATAAGGTCGAACGCTTTCCAGTTCTATTCATCACAGGCCCTAAAACAACATAAAAGAACATGACATTTAATTACAAAGTAAAAATAATTACTAGAGTAACATGTAAACTATTTCAGAGACCAGTAGGTTATACACATGCAGAATTCCGTAATATGTTCAATTTCCACAAAATTACGAAGCTGTAGGACAAATAATTGAAAATCAAATGCAATGTGACGTTCCAGATTCACAAAAAAAGGTATGCACCCTTCGCACCTGTGAACTTCAAAATGTAAACATCATTGAAAGTGGAAATAGGCCTCTCGGGGAATTCGCCACTATAAACAAAGGAATAACGCGCCAATGGGACTGCAGCATACAAGTAACAACTTGTAACTGTGGTGTGGAAATGTCCCAATCGTCACTTCATTCGTGCTACATGACAGGGCTATTTGCAGCCCATTGAAGCGCAGGGTAATCAAGGTCGTATATTTTCCAACTTTCTTTCCTATTGTAGCATGAAGTGCAGTCATGCATGAATGTGCATGGAGTTTTTCCAAACCACTCATTTATTTGAGAGGATCAATGGTTCTCTGAGACTTGTAGGCATTGGTTGTGCCTCATTATATCATTAACTGTATATACATTTCCAATTCCGTTAAAGGTGTGTGACACTTCAAACCATTAACTTTTTCAGGTGCTTCCCAGTACACATTGTAATCCGTAAAGTCACGAAAAAAATATTTACTCTAATACTTTGGCCACCTCTGTATATATACTCTCAATGATAATTATATTTTGTTAAGTAAACACGAAAATAAAACATTCAGGTATTATTATACGAAATTAGGCCTTTGTAGGCATTAAAAAATTCGCACATAATACAACTAATGTCTCAAAATGAATAAGTAACCTCAGTGATTGCGTTTTCCAGTAAAGGGAAACAATAAGCAATATCCGCAGCTTAATTATTACACATTTTTTAGCACTGAGATCTACAAATTGATCTAATGAAACATTTACAACTAGCTAATATTTTGTGCCTGATTTGCTGAAATCGAAAATTAAAATTTAAATAATAGCCTTCACATGTATTTGCTAGAAGTACTATTTTAAAATGATTTCTAACATCACTGATTAACAAAAACCATGTTCAAAATAGAATGTAGGGTTGCCATCGATTTTGTAGAGTATGTACTTGTAAAAGTGTCCTGCGTTGCTATATGTCTATGCCCAGACACCCTCTTGTCCCTAATTTTCTGCTTCTGTCGTGAGTATGCTTTACTTTAGTTATTTATTATTGAGTTTTCTTGTGTTCTTGAAATAATAAATAATATTAATATTTCCTCACAAGAGGCGATTTAGATGGCCGAGGTGGCTAGAGAGTCGGTAGGAAGGGTTGCTGTTTCGAGTCCCGCCGTGGTCTTCGTTGTTTGTCCCTTGTCTTTAATGTATGTGTTGTTGCGGAAGGTCTTGTGAGTCTGCTAACCACAGACAGGAGAGTCCGCATGTGTGTCTACTGTAAAAGGTTAATATGTGCCCCAATGAGGGACATAGGTGAACCCGGCGTGGATAGTCGAAATCGGCATCTGCTAAAAGCTGGAAAAAGACGCCGAAAAAATGAAAAAAAGATTTTCTCGATCTTAGGGAATCGAGGTAAATTTAAATTCTCAGAGTTTGGTATATCTACAACTGTCTAAGTTGGTTAGCAATACTGCGGAAAGCTCGCTTTCCGAGACGCCTGCATTCATCTCTCGCAGTTAGACTCTGTAACATCCGATAATGCTTAGGACTGCCACAGGCCTTGTTCTGAGACCGGTACCACACTTTCAGAGCAAGCCTTACAAAAGGCCTATAATTTTTTACTGTGAAAGAAAGATCGAGAGGAGTGCAGTGTTTCTTTCAAAGGTACCTATTAAACTTTTTTCAAAGATAATTAACTTGTAATGAACAACGATTTTGAAAATTCCCTATTTCTAAAATATAAGCATATGCCGTGGCGAACGCAAGGGTGGGGTAACGAGAAACCGATGTCACTTATTTACAAACATAGTTTTAATTAATTTTATACAGAAGTGGAAGTCGATCAATATCTCTATTAAATACGATATAAGTAACTAAAAATCAGTAATTAAATAATATATTCAGAATAAATGGAAAATTAATTTTAGTGAAACATCAAATCATGCTGGATCCTCCCCCTTACTACTACCCCAACCAGGGTTGTCAGATGCTTTGTACAAACATCCGCCGTTTGATAGCTGTAAATTCACCAAATAAGGAAAATTAACTTCCCAAGCTGTGAATATAAATGTAGTACATTAAAATAATTGTTTAGAAGTTTTGTTGAGGTAGTGACCCTATGAAATGCTTGATTCCTTTTATTTTCTGTTTGTGAACATTGTAATTAATAATTGATGTTAAAACTTGCACTTCTTGTAACAATAAGTTCTATTTTAGTACTTAAAAATTGGTTAAGACTATTCTTATAAATTACAGCAGATGAGAGGAATACTTTAAAGGATGAAAATAATGATTTTTAGATGAGATCATTTTATTTATCACATTGTCATATCCCATTGGAATGTTTTTATGATGATTTTAACTAGAAAACATTAAGCAAAACTCATTGGTAGGATCCACCTCCGCGCGTAACCTGACAATTCCCACAAGATTTTCGTTGCTAGCCTCTTCCAAGTTCTGTCTTTCTGGTTCCTGTTATAGTGTTCGCAAATACATCTGTTTGGTAAGACGCTCAAACATGCGTTTTGTTGGTTTGAAACCAGTGCAACAATATTTGAGTACTTGCTGAAATATTTAATAAATTTAATTTGTTCATTTCCCTAAACAAAATAAACACTATAATATTTACACTTTAATGCACGTCTTTTATGTTAATTATTTCGTTCTTCCAAAATATGACTAATTTTAAATGGTGTGTTCTGAAATGAACTGCAAGAACTTCAAATGTGTTATATTATATACTCATTTTTGTTGTTTCACATAAAAAATTGGTGTCATGGTCATAACAGATTGTATTTGTATTGTAAAAACACTTACAAGTATCATTAATTTAATGTATTTAATTGAATGTTAATATAAATCAATACTTTGAAACATTTAATGTTTTCTTATATTTCATTCATATTTGATGTAATTAATGATTCTTGACTGACATTTTTCAATCTGTAAATATTTATAAGTCTATTTATTTATTTATTTATTTTTATTTATTTATTTTACGTCAAAAAAAACAGTTAAAAAACTGCGTATGACGTGCTATGGGGAAAAGTGAATTGTGTGCACATTTTCAAAATTCTGTGATCCCTACACTAAGTCATATACTACTACTTAAATTTTGAATTTTGAAAGGGAGAACAAAAAAAACAAAAAAACTCCCATGTAATAAAATCTATTTTCAAGGATAAATAAGCAATAAATTTTGAATTTTGAAAGCGAGAAAAAAACAAACAAAAAAACTCCCATGTAATAAAATCTATTTTCAAGGATAAATAAGCAATAAATTTTGGCTCTTATTACTTCCTGCCGCGACAACATGGAAACGATAATTTGAAAAATAATATTTCCCACTGAATTCTAGAAGACGTGCACAGAAAATGAAGTTACATTTATGTCCAGAAGCAAAACAAGGGGCCATCTCAGCATTTGCTCAATGGATCAGGGAAACTGGACGAAAAACCTGATCGAGATGGGGGTCATTGACCCGGAAGCTGTAGTACAATAGTTGTTACAGGTTGTTTATACTTATTTATACAGTCCAAATGGTAAATAATGCATTATGTATCATTGTTAAAATTAATGTTACTTTTCTTGTGATGCTCAGTATAGTCTCTAATTGTATAGAAACAGTTATGCAGCAGAAACGATTTCACTTGGGATTTAAACTTTTCTATTGAATTTAATCGTTTAATGTCATCTGGCAAAGTGTTGTAAAATAATGTACATGTATTGTATGTGAATTTTTTGTAATGAGCTGTTGATACTGTCACCTGATGAATATGATTTCTACGTCGAGTGTTATAGTAATAGACTTCGGCATTTTCTGAAAATATATTCCCGCCCTTAAGCAAGTCATTTTTTACAAAAACCACTGATTCGTAAAATAAAAGACACGGTAATGGTAGAATTCCTAGATTAATGAAGAGAGGCTTACAAGAATCACGTGGGTGGGATTTGGTTATTATTCGTACAATTCGTTTTTGTAATCTAAAAGTCTGGGAGCTATAAGATGTATTTCCCCAGAATATTATGCCATATCTCAGGCGGGAATGAACATTCGCGAAGTATACACAACGAGCAGTATGAAGGCTGACTGAATTTGCAAGAATTCTGAACGCGTAGCATAATGAACTTAATTTTGTGTTCAATTCATTTAAATGGACGTTCCATTTAAGGTTTGACTGAATTGAGAGACCTAAAAATTTTGTTGCCTTAACATCAGTCAATGGTACACTGTTCATTTTCAATGGAGCACAGAATTGTTTATTTGAAATGGAAAACTGCATTAAAACCGTTTTCTTTTCGTTTACTATTAATTTGTTATTTCGGAACCAATTTGAAACATCTGATATTGTACTATTTACGGTTTCTTTATTGCAAAGGATGTTCGTATCATCCGCAAAGAGAACCGTTCTTCCGTTTCGAATCGTCGAGGGCATATCGTTTACGTAAAGTAGGAACAGAATAGGGCCTAAAATCGATCCTTGAGGAACTCCACATGCAACGGGCAAAGAGTCGGAAAGGTGCGTACGTAATGTTCCATCATTCCAGTAAGGTATTTCAACTTTCTGAGATCGTTGTTTAAGGTACGAACATAACCAATCTAGAGCAATACCACGGATTCCATATGAAGGTAATTTTGAAAGTAAAATGTCATGATCAATGATGTCAAAAGCTTTTGAGAGATCTAAAAATAATCCAATAGGTGTCTCGTTTTGATCTAATGATGAGGCGACATCTTTAAGAAAAGAAAATATAGCTGTTTCCGTTGATTTTGATTTTCTAAATCCATGTTGGCAATCTGAAAGCGCGTCGTGTTTAGTGAGAAAGGTTTCCATTCGTACGTAAAAAAGTCTCTCTAATATTTTTGAAAAAACTGATAGAAGAGAGATGGGCCGATAATTTTGAATTTCATTTTTGTTGCCTTTTTTGAAGAGCGGCTTAATTTTAGCTGTTTTGAAAATATCTGGAAACGTTCCAGTGCATAAAGATGCATTAAATATGTGAGTTAACGGGTGTATAATGGCATACGCACAAGTCTTTAACAAAGAATCTGGGAATTCATCTAAACCGGACGAATATTTATTTTTTAGTTTACCGATTATTTTGAGAATTTCATAGGAAGAAGTTTCGGAAACGAACATTGTGTCTAAAATTTTGGGTGAACTGTCTGTTTTTGAATTTTGTGCCTGAAGACCCTTAGTGAGATCGGCAGCAATTCTCGAAAAGTATTGGTTAAAGAGACTAGCCACTGTTGCCGGATCGTTTACATTTAAATCGTTATATTTTAAAACAACATTCTCTATGGGTTTTCTAGTTGATTTGGTAGTTTTTTTTATTATATTCCACATTGCTTTTGTTTTATTATTTGAGTTCAAAATATCCTGATCGTTTTTCATGATTTTAGCCTGCCTTATGACTTTTCGTAACAATGTTTTGTATTTTTTAAAGTAGATAAGGAAATCTTGAGATACGTCATGACGTTTAGAAATGAAAGAAAGAATTCGCTTGTTTTTACAAGATGTCCTAATTCCTTGTGTTATCCAAGAATTGCTTTTCCGTGAAATATTTAATTTCCGTTTTTGAAGAGGAAAGCAAGTGTTTAAATGAATTGAAAGAGGTGAAAAAAAAGAATTATATTTGTCGTTTGTATCAACAGTATTATAAACCGCTTCCCATTATAAACCGCTTCCCAAGTCACTTTTGTAAAAGCTTAAACCTTTATTTGATGCAAAAATATGTAATTTATGTCATTTGTATACAAACATGATTATCAAACGCTAGTATTTATCAATGGTAATAGATACTGCTGGTGCATGTTATCTTTAGTCTACTACCTATGTACTACTTCAGAACCTTATGGTAATCTGAGCGCTTAGTTCTGGCTTTGGCTCGCAGGGACACTTTTGTCTACCATAGTTTCTAGTAAACGGCATATTTCACTCAGCGCTCACGAAAAGTAATCCCAGCGGCTTGATACATTGTGTAGAAATCTATATAAGCGCCATGAAGCGTAATTTAATTCGCCACTTTAAAGAGCCATTTTGCTCCTTTTTATACAGTCACTCTAACTACAGCCACTCTTTTTTAATCGTGTAGCTCTTACTTTGTCACTATTGTCAAAATTCAAAGTGTGCTCGGCATATCAGGTCGTTATTGTATTTTAATGTTCAAATCCAGTCTCTACGTTACGCTGCCACAAAATGGCTCTTAAATTAATATTGTGGTATACGTTGTTACATAGGGAGCCCCTTTCGTGAGTTCAGAGCTGGTACGGCCACTTGTGGTCGTGGATAAGTTGTTAATACATATGCTTGTGAATCTCATGGATTTTTTTAGTCACTGGTATTGTATGTGTAATCTTATGCTTTGCACATAGCCGAATTGATTTGTGCTAATGTTATTGAGTGATCTGCTTGTTATTTCTTAATGTGATTATTGTATTATGTGTTCACCTTGCGAAGGTTGCCGACTTATTCTGTCAACTATCTAATTCTTGTTTTGATGATTGTTGCAGAATTTCTCGCTTTCATAAGGGAAAGCATTGTGTCGCTTTCATAGGGAAAAGCGTTTTCATAAGGTTTTCGTAGGGTGACGTGAAGGGCCCGTACCGTGGAAAATACGGTGGTCCATTGTAAATACGTCACATTCGGTTCCAGGCAGCATTGATTTAGCTGACTAGATCAACCTGAGGAAGGGCGGCGGTGGCAGCCGTTCTGATGGGAACGTATCCCTTCAGTTCCAACTAAATTATTCTCAAAATTATTGATTTGTAGCGTGATTCCACGCATTGAGTGCAAGCTGAACAAATTCATTGTGTTGCTGACGGTGGCCATTGTTAAAGTATTGGTGAGTGATTACCCATGTATTATTTAAAATAAGACAAGGTTATGCGCAAATACGCTACTTTATGAAGTGACTTCTCCACGAGTGTAAAAATTGAATTAATTGACTTATAAGTCTTCAAATGATGTAATTCATGTAAGTTATGTACGAGCATTGAAGCTCACGCTACGGGAAATGACAGTATAGCATTTAATAATGTTTTTTTTTATTTTTCAGAAGCTTCTTCATTGATTGTGTCGTGTCATATTTGTATATCTAAATGTATAGAATCATACAATTTTCCTCATCTAAAATGGCCAATAATTTGTAAACATCTCTGTACATTTAATGTAATTCTGTTTAACTACTTTCAACTTCAGAATATTTTTGTATGGAGGCATCAGCCTGTCAAACTTGTTAATATATAATTTTGTGTCAAAGGGTTTCGCCTCTGATCATTTTTTCAATAAATTGTATAATGTTGTTTCGAATTTTTGTGGTTAATGTTAAATCACTTTGAAGAGTTATTTCCTTAAGCGTTGATTTGAGTACAAGCGGGGTATAGGCAAATGGTATAGCCAAATGCAAAGGGTATAGCCAAATAAGGCGATGAAAAGTGTCCCCAAACCAAATCGATAATCGCAATGCTCATACGAAAGAGAATACAAAATATCGTGGTTTCACCAAAAGCATTCTCCAAGGGCAATCTGTTGTAGAGATACCACGAGAAACGTGTTTTGCATGTTTTATTTGGTTTCTCATCTTCCGTTGCGTGTATCAGGTTGAAAACAAACTGGAGAGGCGGGGGAAAATAGCAGAATTTGAAGGTATTTTTGTCAACGAATTTTGACGCAAAATTCACATAGAATTTTTTTTCTGAAATTCATTTTCGATGTAATAACGTTTGAGTACTGTCTCAATTTTTTTCCCATGTAATGGGTCATGTAACATACTATAACATATTTTTTTAGATTTATAAACAATGTGGACGGTAGTGTAAAAAAATTAAAACCAATTTTTTCAGTTTAAAATTTGAATTTCGCGCCGAAATGTGATTGGGAAAAAACGGTTTAACCGATATTTAAACAGAGATTTAAACACGATATATGAACTCGAAATCTTATAAGTATTACCATAGAGTAAAGAATTATATAGAGGGCTCATCAGGCTTGTTTTCAGCTACTTCCTTTGAATTGTTTCCCGTCCGCCGATAGCATGCGCCAACGTGGCGAAGTGTGAAAGGAAGAACCCGTACGGCTGTTGGTGGCGGGGGTATTTGTAGGAAATATCGCGCGGTGGAGAGGGACATGAAAAGGATGTGTTCCGTCAAATGGTAGAAAATAAGAGAAAGATTTGATGTAGTTTTGATATTTGGTTCCTATATCTTTTTTGGGTCCCTGAATACGAATATCAGGTTTGCCAACAAAATTTTTGCCCGGAAATACTTTTTTAAGCAAAAAACTGCATAAATATCACGTCTTTTGTCAGTTTTTTAAATAATTCAAAAGCCATCGATTTCCCGTAATTAATGGTCCTATACGAAATGAAAAAAGATAAAATCACGTACATTTAATGTCAGTATTTTTTTCTCTCCGATTAACGGATTAGCCGTGAGAACCAGGGACCGAATACCGAAATAATAGCGGTAAAGGTATTTATACCGGTATAGAAATACCTTTACCTCTATTATACCTTTATTCAAAATACCTTTAAAAATACCGGTATAAGACGTCAAATACCGGTATTTTTAGAGGTATTTTACCTTTATCCGACGTCTATACCGGTAAAATACCTCTATTTAAAGGTATTATACCGGTATTCTCTCATCAAAATACCGGTATTTTCCTATGAAAATACCGGTATTTCAGTAGAATCATACAGGTATTTGGGGGAAATTCATTGTGATTTTTTTCCGCTGAGATGGCTCAGAGGAAACAACTGTTTACACGGCAGAGTTTCTGACCGGGAGGTCCTAGGGTTCGAGTCCCGAGGGTGGCGGATTTTCGACACATATTCTAGCTAGGTCGAGTTCTGCCGTTGACTGTGAAGTCGAGTTCTGTCGTCAGACGGATGGACCACCCAACGGTCTTTCGCAGACATCAACACGAGCTCGTTCGCTGACCTTGGACCTCACGTCCGGGCGCAGAGCTTGGCGACACGTCATAGATAAAAAATGGAGAAACGTGTCTTCTTATCCATAAATGAGTCCTCCCACGCATACCAAACTTCCTTTTTGCACGACTGTGTTTATCACTAAATACGATTATTTGCTTAAACTTGATCGTATCACTAACATTCCCGAAAATAATTATTTTCAGTTTGCCCAGTTTCCTTATTCTGCACCATAATTAATAATTATATATATATATATATATATATATATATATAAATTATATATAATTATTAATTGTAACTAAAACAATATTAAAAATTGACATTGAATGCTAATAGACATTAACTATTCTTATTTAAATGAAATGTTAATTTTAATTAAAAAGTAAAAATGTTAATATTGATAAACTCTTTTTTATTAATTAATAATATTAGTATATATTTCTTATTATTAAGGAAGAAACACTCTTCTCGAAGTGGGCTCCTCCAGATGCATTTTACAATGTAAGCTACCCGCGTAGAAGGGAACCCTTGCCCACATGCGATGTTAATAGCTAATAATAATAGTAATAATAATAATAATAGTAATGTAATATAATAGTAATAATATAATAATAATAATAATAATAATAATAATAATAATAATAATAATAATAATAATAATAACATAATAATTTACTTTTATTACAAATTTTCTCAATATTTGCAGTTAATGTCAAAATATATTAAACCCTTCATATTAACCAGGAAAATAACATTTTATTTTAGCCCTATTTATTAATGTATAATTAAGATTTAATTGTGAAATGAAGTAAAAGGAAATCATTTTTTAACAATAACAAAACTGGGCCTGAAAGCCTGAACGTTCGTGATTATCTCAAGGTGTCAACGCTTCCTCAGTTCGCCGAAGGAGGGGTCGGGGAGGGAAGAAACGGTCCTACGCCTACGATCGGCGCATACGTTGACAGCCTCTCCATGTGCGAAATACAAAGACAGGCTTAGGTCATCCTTCAGGTCAGATGGGAGATAGCTCGATGTAGGACACTACGAAAAGGTTCTCTTCAATGGAATCAATAATTATTGTTTCATATTTCAACTTTTCCGAAGTTTAAATTAAGGGAGGTTTTCGATACATACAACGTATGCAAAACGTAAACGCCCGAAAACAAAACATTTACAATAATAAGAATAGAATTTAATACAGTTGTTTTATATATATACAAAATAATAATTTAAACAATAAATAACAATTATGAAATGATATTTGATTAATAAACATTTTGTGAGATATTATTAACTAAAGTAACCTATTTTTTCAACATGTATGGATGGTAAGCTATATTTCTTCGTTGAAAATACCGGTATAACCTTTATGGACGTCCATACCGGTATAGACGTCCTATAGAGGTATTTTACCGGTATAAAAGAATAAAGGTATTTGAAAAAGGTATGGAAAAATACCGGTATTATACCGGTATTTTTTACCGGTATTCAATACCTTTTCGGTCCCTGGTGAAAACACCGCCAACTTTGGTGATATAAGCGAAACACATGAAAATACGGGAGTTATCCTATTTTATCTCAATATAACTTAAAACGTGACAATTTTTCGTAAGTATTAACCTAATATGAAGTGAAGGAGGATAAAATTGCCTACATTTTGTATGTACCATGTTTTCCTCTAGGATCAATGGTATTGCCGTTAGTATGCAAAATATCCCTGAATGTTACTGTGAAAATGGAACTCCACTTAACCTTCCTCACTACATTTACATCCAATGAAGTTTTATGGAAATAAATACAGCGCTGTGTGAATCTGTTTACATTTTAATTGGAAAAAGGAAAGTAGGTTAATAGGATAGGAACGGATAGTAATAGGATAGGATAGAAACGGAATAATAGGAAAATAATGTGAAAGAGAAAATTAATATTTTTGGAGTCGAACGTGCCTTCAGTGATGCGTAGGTTTTAAAGGCCCTAGTTTTCATAGACATCAATATATAAATGGCATTGGCGTTTTTTTACTGGATAACTTTTAAGTTATTTTGAAAAATCTGAAAATAAGTACTGGTTTGTACATAATTTTAGCTTTAAAAACGTGTTTCCGGGCAACATTTTTGATGACAAACCTGACGATTCGTTAACGCATTCTAACTACTAATATACAAGCAATTCAGTGTCCAAGTTCAATACGTCATCAATGACGGGATTTTATCTCATACAAGAAACAAGAGTCTATCCGTGACAATTACATTGAATGTGTGTCAAAATATCTATCACAAACATATCTCCTTAGATGTTTTTATGGCTACCCTGAAGTACTAAGCAAATTAAAATTTCTAAAAAATTTGCGTACATGGTGTGAGACAACACAATAGTTAATAGCAATGTTGATTACAAAAATTTTGTCAGCAGAAATGGCATGGAAACAAGTGAAGGAAGTCGCGAACAAAGCGATAATGAACACGGTTTTGTGCTTAGATCCTACTAAAAAGACTGATTTAAGTTGGTGAGGATATAAGAGATATGTTGGTAATATGGAGATATCTCTGCAAGCATGCAAAATGGGTCCTTTTTGAAACAGAAGAATGACAAAGTTTCTTCACTCGTTTGCGGCTATAAGGGAAACAATTACCGATAACTTTATTTTTTTCATAAGCAATGAGTGATTACGAAACCTCGGTATTGGCCAAGCACGGAATAATGAATATCTGACAGATCTGACACTAACCTCGCTGACTATAAAATTATTCGAACTCTTCAATGCAAGTAATGAAATGGTCGCTGATGTTGGTAAACTTTTTATGGTTTCACTATTCGGTTGAAGTGCATAAAATGTGTCTTTACTCAGCCAGTTGAGATATGTCTACACTGAAAAAAAAGATCCCATAAATCGCAACAAGATTTAAATAGATACACAAAACCTTCCTACGCGAAACGGAACCTTGTTGCTTTACTTTTTTTCCTGGTTACGACAACATTTAAGATAAAAGTCAACCTTGCTGCACCAACCGGCCTGTGATTTCTGAGAGGGTGATATTATTTCAGACCTGTCGACCTCATCAAGCCTAATCCTGTTGCAGAGCAGTTGGTGGTCACAGCAGCCAGGTACCTTGTCAGGTTAATTACGTATTGAAAATATACTTTTAAAAACATTCAAAATCTATTGAATTATAAACAATTAGTATTTATTACTTACTATTGTGATATTATGTCAATTGTGGCATGGTATTGCATATGTGTGTGGATAACATTGCATTCTCAAACATTATGCAATGATTTCGGATTCTTTTCATCTTAAAAATTACCAGAGAAAATATCTCAGATTGTGTTAATGATTGATGGGCAAGGAAATGTCATTACCGTTGTAATTGTGTTGACCTTCTTGATAATTTTCAGAAACATTTCCGTAGCTAAGTCAACAAAATGCTTTCCTCTTGAAATAAAACAACTCAATATCACGAGACAAGATTTTCATGCACTTTAAAATGCTAAAACCTGCATACATATGCTGGTTAAAATTTGACAAAACATGCACAATCAAATTTTAACTTAGTATTTTTTCATTGCCTCTTGTAACAGTGAACAATAAACAATTTTTCAAAATTTTACTTAGTCAAAGTTATCCTTTTGTGAAAAATAAATGTTTTTAAACATTCTTCTACATCGCCTGATATAACTGTAGTATATTTCTAAGATGAAATCTGAGCCAAAGTGTGAGGTAAATTGTGCATTTTGTGCCCTTGAACCACAATTTGAAAACATTTTGGAGAAGTTTCAAATGAGAATTTGAATTTATTGCTTTATATAAATTTTCCTTGGCAGTCACACTCACATGATCAAATGCTTATTTCCAAGAAATTGTTATGTCTTCAACAATTTTTAATGACTTCACTAGTGCTGTTTCCTGCTGTTTCCAATTTCTGAATTGTTATAGGCAATTTCACAAAATTTAATTAAAAATACATTTTTATTTTTTTACATACATGTTTCTTTAACATATCTTATTTTATTTTTTTTTGCATGCAAGCAGGCTAAGAGTTTGCACTTAATTCTTTTCCCCTCTTTTAGAGTGCAATATATGTGGTTGTTTTTCACTTTATCAGGCTTTACTACATACGAGTTTTCAGGGAAACTATTTGTTAAGGAATACTACATACAATAATAATAATAATAATAATAATAATAATAATAATAATAATAATAACTATTATTATCATCATCATCTTATTATGTGTAATTGGTGTTTGCAATCAAGCCTCTGTGTGTTCACAATTTTGCCTGTGTATAGTTGTATGTGTATAGTATTGTGTATAGTTTTACAAGTTTCATTGTTTTCCTTGGCTAAATAAAAATGTGAATACTGAATTGTAATAAATTGTAAAGCAACTTTATTTCCAGGCATGTTTCAGTATTTTATAAATTATATATTGTATTAGAGTCAGAGGTGCAATCAGGATTTTTCTGTGTGTGTGAAAATAATGGATAGTATTTGAAGAATATATTCCTAAATTTTGGAGCAATCCAGAATAGTCTGCATTTAATAAAATAACCTGCTAACTGGGAAATGTCCCAATTTTAATATCACTTCAGAACTGGTTATTTATTTGGTAAGAAAACTTATTATTTGACTCATCCAATAAATCCAATCATTTTGACCCACACTAAAGTGATGCGTCTTCTCCCACCTTAAATAATACTAAAACTATGATTTATCCCGACCTCCCATTACATTTATTCGCTGTTGTTAAGTGTCCATTCTTCCCTACAATTTTTTTATTGTTGCATTCAGGTGATAATAACAATCATCCAGTTATGGCATTAACATATTGTGAGTGTAGGAGTTGTAAATCCAGGCCAGTAATGAGCTTATGCATTGTCAAATGGGAAAAGAGGTGTCGAAGTAATGAAATAAATTCAAATTACAGACCCAGCAGGTAAATCTACTCTGGGCACAATTGTACATTTTAATTTCAGTTTTTAAAGTAATTTAACTAATTTAATCAGATTTTTATTGTATTTGTACATTTACATTCCAGAAATTGAAATAACAGAAATAAGAAATAAAAATATGATTTATGTTGGTGATTTCTTCCATACATTTTTTGATTTTAATAGTATGTAAACCTTTCATAAATTCATTGTAATTGAAAACTAAGTATTAATTTTATATAGATGAATTTTGTGCTAGTGAATGTAGGAACCCTAAGCATAATGAAGAGACTAATAGAATTGAACCTTCTGTAACCAAAATTAATATAAACATTAAACAAGAATATTAAGAAAGAAGTAGTTTTTTTGAAATAAATACTGATGTTCCTAAACATGTGCTTAGTCATCTTGTATTAAATTCACTCGATCACATTAATGATTGTGTACATCAATATTACATATCATTTGTTTGCAATTAGTTTGTGTCAATATATTCCATTCTATTGTGAATTATGTCATAGTTTACACATTTTACCTAACTAAATAAATATTTTAATATTAAATTCTAATAGTTTATTTCTAGCCGCTCTGGAGGGCGGCGGCGGCGTGGGTCGCGCCGTCCGTGGTTAGTCAACAGGATGCAAATTATTTTTTGAGATTTTCTCAATTGGAAATCGTGGACTAAAGGAGCGAAGTTCTTGTCTGTGTTGTTCCACACCCTTCCGACAAAAGAGAAATGAAAGTGTTTTAATGCTAAATATTAATGTTTATCATGTCTTTTACTGCTAAATATTATAACCTCACTCAGTTCTACGCACTGTTTAGTGTTTTCTTGCTGCAGCGAAGGCCTAAATGTCATAAAAAATAAAGGAGTAGAAATGTGTCCGAGAAAACTCGCTCGCTGCAGCGAGCGAGTGGGTCATGACCCACTCGAGCGAGGAGCTTTTTCGACTCCGTAGAGGCGAACGAGAGAACTCTTTCTAGTGTGTGGGGGTCCTTGTTTCGATTTTCCACATTTCACGTCGCGCATTTCTCGCATCGCATTCCTCGGTGTAGTCTGCTGCGGGCCTAAGTCGCGTCATATCTCTGCATCCTGCACTAGCGAACTCTGTCCATAACTTTGGCTACTTCTGTTGCCGGCATGGAGCGCGCATTTAAAATTAGGTAACTGCACGCTTCCCTCACAGCTAAGAAGCGTGGCAGCCTTATATATATATATATATATATATATATATATGAATATTCATTACATTATGTACATACATAAAACATAATGTATATGTAATGAACCTATATTATATAACTTCTTTTATTCAACAACAATGCAGGCATTATTGATGTATGTATACCTACCATAATAACAAACCGACTGCACAATTTAACGTGAAATTAAATTATCACCAAAAGCGTAATTTTTACGGACTTATTTCCATTTTTCGATGTCTGGTCGTGTAGGTAAATATACAGATCTGTTGTTGGATCAAAAATAAATAATGAATATTTTATTAATAGCAAGTACTACGTATAACCCATCCTATACCCGTCAATGATCAATAACTTGTAACACCAATAAGAAATGCTTAAAGAAGGCAACACATATGGCTGACTCCTTCAACCAGTGTAGCTCTAAACGCCGACTCGGAAGGCCGGCTGCTTCTATCTGTATCGTCCGGATACGTCATGACGATTGGCTAGCTCCTCCAACCAGTATTGCTCACTTACGCCGAGTAAATAGCCTACTCCTCTGACAAGGTTGCTTGGGCTCGGCAGTTCCTATCCGTGCACTTCTGACAAGGTAAATTCAGAGGGCGCAACAAGGGACTTTTCACGATGCAACTTTTCGTTTCCACAATCTCCGTCACGAAACAAGAACAGTGATTCTGGTTGGACCTATATTATCATGCGTTCCCTTGTTAGAGTATAATTGATCAGGTATACTGCAACTGCTCTTTTTTCTCCGTGTACTAAAGTTGCCTTCAGTTGCAAGGCAAACATTGCTGTACTACCACCACCAGCGGCAACACATCAACGCTTTTAAGAGATTTTTCTCAAGTTCAGCAGCGCCTAGATTAGGCAAAAAAATCCAGAAGAACGGAGAGGGAAAAGTTCGAAAAATGGCCATGCACCTTTGACCACAACGTGCTAGTACCATCTGCTCTACCAGTTTTATTGAAATTTGGTTTCTGTAAGAGCTCCAAAAACTGTCAAAAAATGACTGCAAGAAGGCAGGGATTAATTATCTAACTTGTGTCTCAAAGTGTTGCGACAATATGACAGTCGTTTCTGAAAATGACCTGAAAGGCGGGTTACGAGCTGTTACGAGGACAACAAGATGACGCCGTTGAACCTGACGAACCAATGGAAGACGACTTGTATATTCTTCGAGATATTAAATAATGCCAATTATTAGAAGCAATATAATATACTAGATTTATAGAAATAAAAGACCCACTAATTCCATTATTTTGTGCTAAGCACATGTCTATGAAAACCAGGGACTTTGAATCCTGAGCGTCGGGGAAGATGCAGTCAATTGTCTTCCAAAATATTAGTTTTCTTTTTCACATTTTTAATTACTACTTTTCTTTTTCCCAATAAAATGTAAAACAGATTCACAAGGCGCCGTATTTATTTGTATATATATTCATTGGACACAAATTACACTTAGGAGTTAGTCAGAGAGGAAGGTTAAATGGAGTGCCGTTTCCAAAGTAACATCCAGGCATATTTTACGTGCTAACAGCGATGCACGTGCTAACATTGATCCCAGAAGAAAACCTAGTCCACATAAAATGTAGAAAATTGTATTCTTTTTTAGTACTTATCAGGTTAACATCGACGAAAAATTGGTAGTTCTTAAGATATATTGAGATGAAGTGGGATAATTCCCGTTTTCATGTGTTTTCGCATATATCACAAAATTTCGCGGTGCTCTCACGGGTAAACGATTAATTGGAGGAAAAAATCTTAATTACATTAAATGTAGGTAATTTTATCTTTTTTTATTTTATATAGAACTATTAATTACGAAAAATGGATGGCTTTTGAGTTATTTTTTAAAAAACTGAAAATAGGCGTGATTTTTACGCATTTTTGCTTAAAAACGTATTTCCTGGCAAAGTTTTTGTTGACAAACCTAATATTCGTGTTCAGCTACCCAAAAAACATATAGGAACTAAATATCAAAATTACACCAAAAGTTTCCCCTATTTGGCCTTCTTGAGCATTACTTGACAGGACTATTCTACTCAGCTACCAATGGGTTTCCAGTGTGATCGCGGCTCAGTACAAGCGGCACTGGCAAAGTCTCTGGCCTGCTTTTGAAAGACAAAAACTTTTTCCTAAGATGTAAAGAAGGATTGTACCAGAAGTGATTAAATAACCAAAATAATTTTGTTCAAGCCAGTATCGCACTGTGAGGAGGGGGCCCCTAGTGAAGCTTACTTCCTTCTGGATACGTAATCGGCTAGAGATGACATAAAAACAGTTTTTACTCATTTTCTATAGAAACGAAAGTCATTCAATATGCCGATTGAAAATTGGTAAATAACAATAAATTAACAAATAAAAATCATTTTAAAATTCAGTTTAAATGAATTTTAAGATTGTTTTTGTAAGAAAACATCAAGTCGTCTGCACAATATACCCCCACCACACACATACACACACACACGCACACACACACACACAAACACACACACAAAAACACACACACACAAAACAAACACACAAAACACACACACACACAAAAACACGTACACACACAAAAACACACACACACAAACACACACACAAAAACACACACACAAAAACACACACACAAAAACACACAAACACACACACAAAAACACACACAAAAACACAAACACACACACACAAACACACACACAAAAACACAAACACACACACACAAACACACACACACACAAAACACACACACAAAAACACACACACAAACACACACACACACACACAAAAACACACACACACACACAAAAACTTTGTGTGTCGTGCTATGGAGAGAGTGTATTGTGTGCAAGTGTTTTGAAATTCTAGAATACCCTAAGCCATACAGTACAAGTTGAATTTTCCATACAAATGAAACGTGTATGTTTCGCAAGAATTAATTACAAAATTCGCTCTAGTGTAATAAAAAACTATTTGCAAAGGGAACTCAGCTACACATTTTGACTATTAACCCTTTTCGTGATGAAATCTTGGAAGTCTTCCTGCTGTAAGAATATGGAGAACGTTACTGTAAAATTTGAAATTTAAGACACATTATGATTTGTGAAAGTGTGTGCTACAACATCTTCTTCAAGCCATCAATCACCTGAGAAGGCAGCTGAGAAGAATTTATAACCCTAGCTTTTAAGGAATAACATTGTATATAGATTAAGCATGCTAAGATAAGTTAAAATTTTTGTCATCTTTTTTCTTAAAACTGGTAAATTAGACAAATCAAATTGTGATCTTATGGCCATAAGGAGGTTTCAAAAGGACAGTATTTTGATATAAACATCAACTTCTATTGCTAATTTGTCTTTGAGAAAAAAATTGGTACTTCATGTAATTAAATTTAATAATTTCAAAACAGGTATTTATTGATTCTAAGGAAATGAGCAATAGAAATGGTTTGTTCTAACAAAATCTCAAATTTACATCAAATTTTTGATTGAATGGAACCATCGTTTTGCTTCTGAAAGGCCCAATTTAGAGCAAAATTAAAAATTATTTATCAACATGTATATGTTTCCTTTAGCTGCTCATAGAGCGCACAGCTCTAGCTGCAACGCCTTTCATTAGCAAGCCCGCTGGACATTTATGTTTTGCAAGTTGCCTATTTTGCAGGCGCACTTAATTTCTTTGTGTCTCAATGAGTTTATATCTGCTTTCCTTGAATCGTTACCTACACCGTCACGTCTCGGTGACGTGGTAGCTTCCCCCTCCACTTCTGTGGAACCTTTAAAAGGGCGGCGCGTCTCTGCCACATCGCCACTCCGAGCCATTATCTTAATCTGTGTTGATGTTACTCTGTTCGAGCTCAGAGGGCCCGCCTCCCTATGAGTCGTAATATATATTTTTAATCTGGTTTTGCGTATGAGGTATTTTATGCCCAATTTGGGTTGAATTTATCGTTATGAGGTGGAACTGGATCCTATTATAGATGTGTATTATCTTCTGAAGTTTGTGTGTATGTGTTTATTTGCCTTTCTCACTTTTTTGCATTGTTGCTCTGCATTTTTGTGCCAGTATGGTCGGTGTATTGGCCGTGGCTCATTTGAAGCTTCGTCTCTCTGGCCCCGTGAGCTACAAACGCATAGCTCGGGCAACAGCCGGTAGGCGTGGAAGGCCACCAAGCTTTCGTCGAAGCCGAGGCGGGCGTGGAAGGCCGCCCAGCTGACGTCGCAGAGCAGCTTTGCAGTTTCAAATGTTTGGTAAAAAGGCTGTAAGGTGTAAAGGATCCACTTCCATGTATTTCTCTGTTCAATGTTCCCTCATACGCAAAACTTTCTAATTGTTTTATCGCATTAAATACAGTTTATCATTAATTTTTTTAAAGAAAGGCGACCGAAGTCGGCGCTCTTGCCAATTTGTATTCTTGCGCACTCGGTTCTCGCGTCCTAAAGTGGACATTACGCGAGAACACTTCGAAATGTAATTCAGCCTAACCATTGTATTATCTCTTTTTTGAATAGAGGCCTTTATTTTTGCCTATCAAATCGTTCAATATTCTGTATTTCAGTGTAATTTCTTTCAGCTTTTTCTGTACAGCAAGAGAAATATTATGTATTTTTGTAATATTTTTATATGCATTTTGGTCATTTATTTAATAAATGTTGAACTTTTGAGTGTAATAGATTGTCATATCTTCACCTTAACATTCTGTAGTTTAGAAGCTCCTGTCTGTGACCGGACCTTATGCGTTCTTTATAGAAGTTTGAAAGATACGCCAGTAGTCAAAGTTCAATGCTAGGGGTTTTAGTGTTAGCCCTGACAAAATCCATTAGGTAATACCCGCATGGTCCACCTCCCCTATTTCCTTCTCGGGTTGGGTGTTTATTAATTTCCTTTTTGCTGTTTAACACAGCTGGCGACCGTAACTTAAAATAATTTTGTCCACTTTTCGCCATTTGAATATAACAGTTACTTTGAATATTTCCGGATATCGGAAAGACTGATCACAATATCGATAGTCATGAAAATCATATTTTGCTATAAATGTATATTTATGAAAATCGTATTTTGCCACAATTATAAATTATCATATTTTGCTAATTCTCAAAAACGCGATAATTCCCTTTATTACCATATTGCGAGAAATTCTTTCGATGGATACCCGAGAAGTTTATCAGCGTTGAGCGTTATTATTTCTAAATTGACACTGAAATAACAGTCATTTCCTTTTAAATATTTGATGAAATTATCAGTATCGATATTTATATTATCTTTCCCTTGCAAGTTCTTATTTAGATGATTAAGTTCTCGTTATGTCCACTAAAAACATATTTATCAATCAGTCGCCACTAAATCTTTAACCACCGTAGTGAGGTCACTGTGACCGCAACACATTCGAAATCGTCCTTTGCAAACGGATCTATAAGAGTAATTTATGTGTAAAAGTATAATAGCATATATGATTACCTCCTTTTCGCGAGAATTCCGGAGTTTATATCCGGCGATTTTATTTTGTGTTCTTGTTTAATGTTTCAACTATTCTTGTTGGTATTCCCTAGTGCCCTCCCTATAAGAAATTAACGAAGCGTTTAGTTCACGGGATTTTGTACCAATAAAGAGTGTACATAATGATTTATAACTGGTATCTTGTAAATAATGCAAACTTTCGTAACAAAATGCTGACGATTGAGTATACATAAACACGTTCTTCTGGGCAAGTGTATCTCGTCGCGGTTACCCTGCAATAGAAAATTAACCCCTCTGCCCGCCTCTTTTCCGCCACCTGGCCGAACCTTTCCCTAATGGCCGTTTCTTAGAAAAACTCCGTGTTCTCCCCTCTCCATTGAGAGCTTTCTTCATACAGCGTGCAATGCTCTTGACCTTCCCTTGTAGCAGATGCAGCACTGGGAGGTGCCGTGCTGCGAGTGCGACTACATACGGGGATCAGAACGGGTTTCAAGGGATTGTTTGCCTTTAGAGGAATGATAGACAATATGCAATGAGAATGAATATAAATTTAATTGCATAATAATTATGAATACAACTGGTTTTGGTTTATAATAAGCCGGAGGACCATTGAAAGTTTATAAAGTTACTGACTGCTCTTCTTTCTTGAAGTACACTTGGGTTTAGCTTACTTACAGTTTGTAGCAAGGAAGGCACCAACCCAAATCACTCGGCTGAGTGTGTCGCTGTCCGGGCTGAGGTAAGCTCCAGGCAGTTCGGTGGTGCGAACTGGCATGGGCGCGGACTCAGATGACCGGAGCTGGTGGTGGAGATTGCCGTGAATTCGGCCAGGTGGCGGCTGCGGCCCGCGAGTTGCACGAATTTGAGGCAGGCTTGATTTGGCCGTACTGATAGGCGAAGCAGGAACAGCCGACCTTGATGAGTTTTGCTGGTCAGTCAGTTTAACAAGTTCGGAGCAGTGTAGTTTGAGAAGTTCTGTTGATTCTCCTCTGTCGATTGTCTCTGTCGATTGTGCTCATTCTGTCATTCTGTCAATTCATTCTCGGTTCTGTTTAGTCTGTTCTGTTATGTGGGAGCGAAGTCGCAGTATTTATTATATTGCGGGTGTGATTGAGGCCGTGGAGGGGAGTCACGTGGCTATGACTTGGGCCTATGGTAAGGCGGGAAAGTTTGAAGTGCCCGCGATCGGCTCCCTATTCGTGATGCGCCTTCGGGCCTGGGGAGAGGAGTGTCACGTGACATTGGCGGCGATCGGAAGCAAAGGCGGTGGCACGTGGGGTGCCCGCGATGGCGGCCCGTTTGTATTTGAGATTTCCTTCCCACGGGAATTGAGGCATCTGGCTTGCAGGTGGCCAAGGAGCGGGGCGGCGCGCCGGCAGTGCACCTGAAGCTCTCTTTGTCGGCGAGATACATTAACGGGCTTATATTTGCGAGGAAGGCCCGAAGCGATTCCCAGAAATATTTGTACACATTTCTTGGTCGCTTGTCAGGTAGCGAGCGATGGGGTGAGTGAAGGGCCCCGCGCGCCGGGGTGGCCCAGCCCTAGGCTAATGAGGGCTTAAACCCCAGCTGGCGGCGCCGAGAAGCGGCGGTCAATGTTCTTGGCGGGCGTGGGCCCGTGAGAACGGCGGTTTGCGCGGAAGACACTGTAAATGTTTTTATTGCCCTTTTGTTCGATTTTTCGAAGTGCAGCAGCGTGCTGGCATGCACAGAGAGCGACTTGTGAGAGGTTGGTGAAAGTACGCTCTTAATAGTGGGTGGCCGCGCGGGAAGAAAGCTTTTAGGGGCTGCGCCTTGGTGGCGAGATTGAAAATTTGATCGCGAGATTGAACACCTGTCTTGCCTGAACCGAGGTCCCCAGCCGTCTCAGAATCCGTTTGTCAGTTTGATCATCTGGAGTTATTTACTTATTTATTTGTCTACATTTTTTTATTTAACTTCACGTTAGAATAATATTGATGTCATTCTAAATCACCAGAATCCGGCACTAGTGTGCGTTATAATATTAGCGTGAATTTTAAATGCCAAAATTATCACAGTGACAAGTCATTGAAACAGAAACAAATAAGCTTTTTTTAAATATTACAACTTTTATTTCAATTACTCATTCATCGTGTTATTTTTAGCCGTCACTGTTGAAAATTGTCCACTTATACCACTTGAAAAATGTTTCTCAACACTTCTTGCTCTTCGTGAAACATGGCGGCCGACATTTAGTCTCGCTTTTCAAACGAAGTGGTCACATGATTCGTGACGGAAACTGGTGCTGCGCAGAACGAGCAAAAATAGGTGCACCAGAGGATCCCACCCATCTCTTTCCACAATACGAATATCGGAAGGGAAATGATATTGTCAACGTGCTAACCGAAGTGGCACCCTGGGATGCTGCTCCCACATACCTGCGATCATTTAAACACATTTGGCACACGCTCGTTACTTGGCGAAAATTGTTAAACAGAAATGTGTTAAACAGAATTGTTAAACAGAAAATTTTTAAATAGAAATGTTGAAAAAACATAAATTTTGAATAGACTGTGTATAAACAAATGCGTCATCCCATTTATTGAAGAAAGTGACCCTAACAAACTGGCCACGGACCGCGCGCCATCTTTCCTTCCTCTTCCTTGTCCTACCCTCACCCCTTATACATACTTACACTAACATGCATTATCAATGATTGTCTAATTGTCAATGATTAATAAGTCTACAACTAAGTAATTTGATTTATATTATAAACATAAATGATTAATATACTTAAAACCGAGGAATTTTATTTATATTAGAAACAATAGATAAATCTAAAAACAAAAGGGGTTTGATGCTTTTATTTCGATAATATAAATTCTTTCCATATAAAACATTTGTCAGCAAGAAGTTCCAAATCATCCTAATAAGCGAGACCTTTCAATAATTTTAATATAAACTGTTTAAAAATTGGTGAAACAAGTTTTTTAAATCACATTTTAGCGTGAATTTCAAATGTTTAAACTGAAAAAATTGGTTTTAATTTTTTCACTATCGTCCACATTGTTTAAAAACCTGAAAAATATATGTTACGGTATGTTACAAGACCCAATTTAGAGGGAAAAATTGAGGCAGTATTCCAACGTTATCACGTCGAAAATGAAAATTCTATATGAATTTGACGTCAAAATTCGTAGACAAAAATATATTCAAATTCAACTATTTTTCCCCGTCTCAATATTTTCCAGCTTGATACACACAATAGATGCTGAGAAAAAAATAAAACGTGCGAAACACGTTTCTCGTTGTATTTCTGCAATAGATTGCCCTAGGATGCTGACTTTTTGTGAATCTTCGACATTTTATACTCTCTTTCATATGAGAGCATCACGATTATCGAGTCCCGACTGTGGCAGAATTTTCGACATTAGCAGATCAACTAGGTCGAATTCAGTCGTTGTGTGGAGGAGTATTATAGCGACCTGAGCACGCTGTCTGGAGGAGAATTCTAGCGCCTGCTCTGATCGTTAGTTTTTCGTAGTTTCGCCGATCAACACCAGTCGAATGCCGGAGCAGTACCCTAACAAACTGGCCACGGACCGCGCGGCATCTTTCCTTCCTTTTTACCTTGTCTTATCCTCTCATTCAGTGGGGAAAATCACTGCCGTCTCCCAATGAAAAACATGCACTAAACTTACGGGACTAATGACCTCAGTAGTTGACGCGCCCAGAATCAATAACAATCAATCGAAGTATCCTGATGCTAGATGTTTTTATGCTAGCTTCGCCCAAGATCATTAGATACGCGAGGCAATCCATATAATTAATACCGTAAAATGGTGATCTGAGATCTAGATAACCACTGGATGGATTCGTATGGTCAAGGTGTTTATCGGTGTAAAAAAATTGCTATTCCCGCCATTGTAATCAGTTTTGCATTTTCGTAATTCTTAAAAAGTTATTTACAAATAATAATTAAAACAATAACACATCGTCCTGCGCAAAATATGAGTTGGGGAACCTGCGGCATATCTATATTATAACCCCATGTCTCCGAGCGCATGGCCAAATATAAACAAATTGAACAACGAAAGTTGTGAATGTAAAAAAAGTTTACTGAGTTACAGACTAACAACAAAGTGTAATAAGGTATTCACAAAAAAATAACTAACAAGAACTCAACGTTCTTCGCAAAATTTGAGTTGGCGAACCTGTAACTGCTGAAAGCGCATTTTGAAACCGCGTACGCGTGCACCAATACACCAATACATTTATCTGGGTGCAGCGTGCGGTTCGGTGCGGTTCAACAGCGAATTTAGTTACAGAGAAGTGGCAGCGAATTTGGCTAACAGCGATTTGTCAGTGTCCTACAGAGAATGTGAGTTAAAGAAAATTGGAACATTCTGCTGTGATAAAACTCTTAAATTACAATGTTGAATTAGATGCAGTGGCTAAAAATTTTATACATAAAAAAATGAACTCCCAGTATATATAAAAGAGAATTGTAATTAAGGGAATTTTAAAAATATTGAACACCATGCGAATTCGCACGGGCACTACTAGTATAACTAAATAATCGAAGTTTTCCTTACCTGTCGCATTAAATTACGGCTGGCGGCCATTTTATAATAGTTTATTTTGTCCAAATTTAACATCGTTGTGCACGACAAAGACGCTATGACTTTTAGAACACACCCTATACTAGAGGTCAAAAAACTAACATTTATCACTCCTCAAAGTAAATTTTAATGAATTGACGTGTTTAATAAAAAATCAGGTGTAAAGTAAAAAATTAAAAAATCAAACTCACTGTCCACGTCGTTGTGGGTATGTGTTTTTTTTTTAATTTCGTCGTAATCTGAAAACTCGCCCCGAACCGCACACGTTTTAATGCATTTCCGGCCATCGGGCGGTATTCTGCGAAGTCATTGTTCGTCCTGCCACAGAGAGCCGTTTTCTAGCCCAAAAAGTGGAATTCCGTCCAATTTGGCAACCCTGACCCCCAACACATACATAGAAACCCTATGGTTTCGCCACCGATGCGGCAATAAATATGGATTGCCTCACTGGTTGCAACAATGAAAACTGTCTACGTAAATATTAGTAGGGATATATTTTGAAATGGTTACTTCTAGTTTATTGTTAATTGATTACAAATTTAAACGTCAATTTTTATGAGATACTCAATGTTTAAATTTTTGTTTGTCTAACCTTTTGACTTTGGGCTAGAAACTCTAATAGATTGTGACTCAAAATTAGAATTAAACAGGTGCAATGTTTGTTACTTCTATTTTGCAATTAATTAGCAAATATTATTGTGCGATAATTATTTTTCTGTTTGTATCACCCTAGATTAAATATTCATTCATTGCATTCGTGCATTCTGTTTTATGTTTTAACCCAGATGCGTTTCACGGAAGAAGTTCGCAACGCCGCCATCATAAACAAATGAACTTACGCTGTACAACTAGGTTCCCGGGAACTACGGCGGATAGATGTGAACACAAATTTCCAGACTTCTTGTAAAGCGGTTTTGACTCGGTGACATCTCTTTAGTGAATTTTCGGACGACATAACATTCTAATGGTACGTACGTAAACATTCTTTCAGTACATTTTAAACTTAGATATAAAATAAAAATGTGTAATATTGCCAGAATATGATTACATTGTAGCTTTTGTAATATCATGCCAAACTTCTCCATTTTTTTCAAGTAAAGTGAAAGCATTCTGATTAAACTTTATTTGGAGTATTTGTAAATGCTCTTGCATGTCAACGGTATTGTGAGTAGAACATTCTACGAATTGAGTGGTTAAATTTGTAACTTTTTGTTGACATGTGAAACATGGTCCATGTATTGTGCCTTTTGCAATGGGACTCAAGAACATTAACGTAAGTTCATTAATAGCCTATAATACTTACTTTTTTGTGTTAATAATACCATTTCTATCTTTAATGAAAAATAGTGTTTATTTTCATAGAATTATTTACTTATTAAATCAAAGTAGAAGAACACTGGCATTGCAACATTATTTTACATGCGGAGATATTTTTGCTTCTCATTCTTAACAGCATTTAACATAATGTTAGAGGTTTTATATAATTAAAACACTGTGTTTAATTTTTTTATTTTTTCTACACTGATATTGATAATACTGACACAATAAAGTGTCTGGCATCTAAGACACAATTCACCTAGACCCAGATCAATTACTGTATCATTGTTTTGCTAGAAGAAAGCTGCATTATATAGATCCATTATTCCTTGTACCTTCCTATATTATCTCTAGTTTTATAAGTGTGTTATAAGCAATGAAATCTTCTCACTAGGTTTTGATGAATATTCGTAAATGTTTTATGACCTGCTGGATCCTGTAGACCTGCTGCTAGCATTGATGTAACACAATGTGAACACTGGTCCAAATGAAATTATTAAACTGAGATCTTGCTGTATCAATTGTTTCACTAACTTTATCACATTCTTAGTTATGTTTTTACCAAATAAATTTATTTTAAATTTTGAATATATTTTTATTAAATTGATGAATCTTTGTCACAAAGAGAACACAAATGGAGTCAGATTACTTTTGAGTGGGAATTGAATATGAAGAGTAGGCTTTCAACAGATGAAGATGAATGTGATGATGATATTTGGGAAAGGAATGGTGGCACAGATTTTCAGCAATAAATCAGTAGTGTAGGAGAAGTAAGTTGACATTGTAAAAATTTGTGCTACTTACAGTCAGACCAGAAATTCAAGACATAAATTATATTATGATGAATCTCACTGGATTTAATTCTTGCACGATTTCTAATTCCATCAATAACTTGAAAATTCGGATGTAAGTATTTCTCAAGATCTGAGTGTGATCTTAACTGGAGAGTTCATCTTCAAAGTTATGATGAGCTCTCCTGATGTGCAGTATCAAGCATCAATCTCAAGTGCTATTACAGAGAAAGTGTCAACATTTACTGGTTTATCAATTATAGAAATTGCAAATTCCAGAGATAGGGTTAAAAGGCTAGTGTCAAGAACTGTTTTCCCGTAAGAATACATATCTATTCTCCGTTAGAGTTGCCTGAACTATGATAAATAATGCCTCCATAATAAATATTTAGAAAAAAACTCCTTTCTTTATGTGTTTAGCAAGAGATTAATATATATTTGCATTAGAAAGTTGTAGCATTAACTAATTTGCGTACTGATTGGGAAAAATGTTGATTTGTAATACAACTTCTTTATTCAGTTTATACTGTAATTATCTTCAATTTATATATATTTTGCAATAAATGCATTGCAACTACCATATAAATGATATGTATTCTTTTAAAATATATAAAACTTCCATAGTTTCCCAGTACATATCCCGTTACATACAGTAAATGATTTCCTCTAACACATGTGGTCAAAATCCATGTTTTGTGTGTCCTTGAATAAGAAAAATTGATTGACGGCAATATTGGAAAAATTGTCAGAATGTCCATCTGTTCAGCAGGTCTATAATAAAAGGGACTTTTAAATTTGAAAAGAAAACTCTATCTTCAATATTCCAATGTTGCAATGTTAACTTTTTACAGTTTCCTCTGGAAAAGAGATTAGCACAACTATTTTGGCTTCATTTGATACATACAAGCAGAAAATTTAAGGAAACATTAGTTTCAACCATAATAGTTTTTCAACAATAATAGTTTAAAAATTTCCTATATTTTACGAAAAAATATTGAAAACTCCTGAGACTCAATTGAAAACTCCTGAGACTCCACTACTTATATAGACAAATTTTGCCAGGCACTGGAAATGAAAAAGTGGATAAATCTTGTTCCTACATGTAGTAAATTATTTGCTCTAACACATGTGGTCTGAATCCATGTTGTGTGTGTCCTTGATATTGAAATATCGATTGATGGCAAAATTGGAAAATTTGTCAGTATGTCTGTCTGTTCATCTATCCGTTCATTGTTGGTCAATGCTAATGCCTAAATCTTTGTGCCAATTTTCTCCAAAATTAATATACTCTTTCAATTTAAATGAACTTGAGGGCCAAAGGGATATTTTGATTTTTGGTGGTACTTTATATAAAGCCTCAACATTTTCAAATAAAGGCTCCAAACTTTTTTCTCGGGAAGCGTAAAGAACACTTAAGAGAATGATGTGGAACTCAAGGTCACGGAAATTCCTGATTTTTTGAAAACTGAAAGAATGCAATTTTTTAGGCATCTTCCTACATCTATAATATTAAAGACAGAGAATTTTTCCTTAATGAAATCTGTTCTTTAAAGACAGGTCTTGAAATAAGGTCATACTCAATGTTTCAAATATTTGAGTAGTTTTTGTGCATCTTCTTCTTCCCCTGATACCTCTCAGCGTCGGGTTAGCCATTTGACATACTCCTTTGTGTCTTGTGCCTTCCGCTTCACCTCTCCTAGTGTAGCTCTGCTCCTTTGGCATGTATCCTGTATATAGGCGTCCCATGTTCCTCTTGGCCTTCCAGGTGGTCTCTTTCCCTCTGGCCTGGCTTCGATAATTTGTTTCAGTTTTCTATCCTCTGCCATTCTAGCATCATGTCATAAAATATAAGCAATTTTAATTTTTGTAAACAATTTTTTTGGGCTCCAAATTTTTTCTTGAAATTTTTTCCTCGAAAGACAGAAGAAAATAGTGATACTCTCATTTCCATAGAACTCTCTTTATTTTCAAAAATTGAAAAATTTTAGCATTTAAAAATTACAAAACAGAAGAATTTAAACTAAATTTGTTTCAAAAGATCAGGTGTTTAAAAAAGGTCCTATACAATGTTTTGGGGAAAAAAAAAGGTTTTGCATAATTTGTGCTCAAATTTATACAATTTATAAAAAAACATTTTATCAAAAACCACCAATTTTTTTTCTTCCATTTTTTCCATGGATAGAACAAGGAGCACTTAAAGAATGGCGCAAGTCTCATTTTTGTTGATTTCTTTGGATTTTTGAAAATTGAGAATTTAGAAACGATGCAAGAAAGTATGCACTGTTGTAGGAGTACTAGTTTCAAGATCTGTGTTTGAACAATGAACTTTGAGTTTGTTAAGAATTTTTTTCAGTATTGTAGTTGTTACAAGATGCTGAAAAAAATGTAGTCTGCAATTTTCAAAATATCAAGGATTTCAATGAAAATGAGATATACTTCATTTTTTGTGTGTGCTTTAGGCTATTCAAGGGCAAAGCTATTTTTCAAAATTTGAAACAATTTTGATAAAATTTTGAGAATGTTGAGGCTTTGTGTAAAGTGCCCTCAAAAATCAAAATATCTACTTTAAACTCACAGGGGCTCGAGTTGGTCAGATCAATTGGGGATTGACTGACACAATGACGGACAAACAGATATTTTGCCATTAATCGATTTTTTGGTATAAGCACTCACTAAGCATAGATTCTGAGAACAGAATGCCCCAGAGAAAGTAAATTACTATATACAAATAGGAACAAAATTTATCTTATCTTTTACCTTATGAGAACCCGGCAATAAAAGTTTTTGGCAATAAATCATCAGATTGCGTTACACGAATTAGTATTTTGTCTTCTTACAAAGTAAAGCTAGAAAGTTAAAATATCATAATAATTTAGGTACAATTTGCCGATATATTTTAAACCATTAAATTCTGGAAATTTTTTCCTGATGGTACATTACTCGTTTAACTACTTGTAAAGGGTACAATCTTTAAAAAGTTCGCTACTAGCACATATGAATCCTCAACAAAAAAATCTTTTTGAGACTTTGTAACATGTTTCAAAATGATATTTTCAATACCTTCTTGGTTTTGGAGAAGCTGAAGGTAAATTTAATGTCCAAAAATTGTTTTGAATTTGATAAATGAATGGACACATTATTTTAATTTTTAGATTAAATTTTGTCCAAAATTAATTAAATTTCAGGATTTAATAATATGAAATTAAGCGGAAATGAATAAAAAACTATTGAAGATTCATCAGAAAAATTAATTAGTTGTTTGGAAGTAGTTTTACAGAAGATGCAATTGAAGTTTTAAAATACTTTGTTTCCATTCATGGATAATTTTTTCTGTATTACTAAAGAACTCATAGTGCTCTCGTATAAATTTACATACATTTTTCATGTCTTAAGCTATGAATTGCCCATTTTCATTCTATTTCAACAAGAACATGAGATCCATTGTCACCAATTGTATCTACTAACTCTTGAATTACTAATAACTTCTCTCACACTTCCGCAACATTTTTAAGAACTTTGATTATTAATAACAAGTAATATTATTTGTCTTTACACATTACTTAACCTCTAAAAAGTCTGACAAAAAAATTCTTCCCTGAACGCAAAAGAAACGTTTTCAATGTTTAACTTTACTGACTTCCATTGTACCAGAAATGAATTGAAAGCTAGGCATTAAACCAAAAATTAAAAATAATTAAATAACAAGTACAAAATCGAATTCGTTATTCTTTTCTTCTCTAAATTGTCAGAATTGGAACCTAATTTAACTGTTTTGATTCTAGTTTTGATTTTTAAATGATGTTCATAATTCTGTTATGCAAAGTTCTTGTTTCATGCAAACAAAAGTAGTAAACTAATGTATGAGTTTTCAGAGAGATGACAATGTATTATTATTTTTTAATTTGAAATTATCAAGGGTTTTACCCTGAAAAGAAATTATTAAAACCTTTAATATTTCAAAATTCTATAGTACTATTATTTGTTTCAAAAGAATTAAATAAAAATGAAGAAAAAATGTGTCAAAATTGAAACTTTCAAATAACAGCTAGTTGTTCAAAACTCGACCAAAACTATCTACAGATAGTTTTACATTTTACATTTTTCAGTGTCAGCAATAAAAGCTCACATTCAATTTTTTACAAGGAGAAACCCTCATTTTAATTTCAAAAATCATAGACTGAATTCCAGGAATTTAAGCAAGCATATCGCAACAATACAATATTCAAAAACATTCCTCTTCCGATAATACTTTACTCTTACTACATATTTCTATTATCATTCAGTAAAATTAATTGTAATAATTTTTATTACAGTAATTAATAATTATTTTAATTCTTATTAGTTTCATCATTCCACTGGGAAAATGTTTCAATAACTAGGAATACAGTGACAGTTGTGTAGGAACCGACAATCCAGAACATTCCAGAAGCCCTTTTCGAGACTCGGCGACGAAGAATGGTTGCTCAGGAAGCTGGTGTTATACTATTGTTCAACTCTTATAACATGACATTTCGACAGTCCGTACTACCCTTTCATTTCATGAATATTAGTATATCATAGTTTCCAAAAGACGATGTGTTAAGGTGAAGTAAAAATCAAGACTTTGAGCCAATAATACACATACATAGAAAATAAAATTTCCGGTAAATACATATTGTATAAAATGGACAGATAAATAATTGATGGTAAATAAAGGTAAATATGTGTCCCAATGAAGGATATAAATCCTGCCAACTTGGACCAAATGTTTGGTAGCCAAGCTCTGTCTGTCACAAGCTAGTACAAACAGGGGAGTGGTAAAGGAGTAACACCTCTTTTAAAAAAACCTTGGTCCAGCTGGCCCGGCTGGTAGCACCTTGTAAGGACCCCTTGTCAGGGTTCCGGTGAAGACCTCAATGGGCGGAGTGTGCGGACGAGGCACCCATTCTTCAGGGATAAAATGAAGACCCTTCTTCAGGGTAACGAGAAGAAAGTCGTTAATGGCTAAAAGGCAGTTGAGGCAGCCCTTCTTATGGGGTTAATACATGATGCTGGGGTCCCCTAAGAAGGCAGCCCCTTCACCCAGTAAACCTAACGTAGGGTTGGTAGCCCGACTTGGGGAATTTATCTAACTACAAGCTCCAAAGGAACTGCCGGACGGAAATGAAGACGACCTCAGCAATAAGTAATGGACGAACGAATAATGGGATCTCGGAAATGCTATGTATAGCAGCATGGAATGTCAGAGGGATTACAAATAAAGAAATAGAATTAGAAAAAAATTGATTGAAATGGATGTAGATTTTGTAGCTCTATCTGAAACTAAAAAGAAATTAAAAGGTGCATTGCAACTAGAAAAGTATATAATGAGCTATAGTGGTGTCCAACAAGTAGAGAGAGCCTCAGCAGGAGTAGCTATGAACAAAAACAGAATAATATCATACACATTTATAAATAAAAGAATAGTAACAACGAATTAAGGTAGAAAGAGGATACATGACAATAATAGCAATATACGTTCCAGAGGAAGGAAGGAAAGATAGAACAATCGAATTTTATGAAAGATTGCAAGTGGTAATAAATCAAGTTTACAAGAATGACTACCTGATAGTTTTGGGAGATTATAATGCTAGAGTTGGAAATAATCCTATCCCTAATATAATTGGAACAGGTGAAAAATTTTTTAATCAAAATGGACATACATTAATAGAATTTGCAGTATTCAACAAATTAAGAGTAACAAATTCATTTTACAGACACCGAAATATCCATAAATATACATGGACTGCAAGAGGAAGTGCTTCTATTATAGATTATGTATTGGCAAACAAAAAGACATGGTTCTAATAAATGATACAAGAGTGTTTAGGGGTTCAGATATCTCAACAGACCATTTCCCAATCATCTCGACATTACAACAACCTAAAAGATGGAAACACATTTCTAATAAACAAGGAAATACCATCGAAACTATCAAAGTACACCTTCTTCAGGATCAAAGCATCAGAATGCTATATCAAGCAAGATTGAATATACAATGACAATCTACACCCACTAGTAATAACATAAATGAGGAGTGGAGAAATATTAAACAGATATTGACCAATGCTGCATTCGAATCATTAGGTACAAGGAAAAAGAAGTATACAAGAAGGGGACCTAGAGTATGGGACGAAGAAATTAAACAACTAATAGATGAAAAGAAAGAAGCCTTTTTAAAAACATTAAAGTCACCAAATAGTTTAGATTTAAAAATTGAATATAAAAATAAATCTACTCTAGTGAGAAATAAAGTACAAAAATTTAAACATCAAAATTGGGAGCGATATAGAGCAAATTTAGAACATGATCTACATGGAAGGCAAGATAATGCATATAAAATCATAAAAAAATTAAACAAAGAAGAAAAAGATACTCTAAGAATTAATCCCATACCAGAAAAAGAATGGTTAAATTACTTTAAAAACCTACGGACCAATGATGAAGCTGATGCAGTATTAATGGAACCCATTGACAATGTTGACATTGACATGCAAGAACTTGAAGTACTCAAAGCAAGTAAAAATAAAATATCTGCAGGTACAGATGACCTGAATGTAGAATTAATAAAGTATGCACCCTTACAGTTTAAAGAAAGATTAATAGCATTTATAAATACATATTGGCATGAAGGATATGTACCTGATAAATGGAATGAAGCATGTATGTGTCCTATATATAAAAAAGGAGACAGAACATTATGTAGCAATTATAGAGGTATAAGCTTATTAAACTCTTGCTATAAAATCTATGCTAATATAATAGGAAGAAGACTAAAACCAATAATGGAAAAGAAAATTTCAGAAGCTCAACATGGATTTAGGAGAGGAAAATCTTGCAGTGACTATATATTTACAATTACCCAATTAACAGAAAAAAGACGAGAACAAAATTTACCAACATTCTACCTGTTCATCGACTATGAAAAGGCTTTTGATAAAGTTAGGAGGACACTACTATGGAAAACATTAAAAAAGAAAGGAGTACCAAAGCATCTAATAAGAGCTATACAGAGCATATATAGAGAAAATATAATAAAAAAGGGTAAACAATAAATGGAAAACCTGCTGCAATCATTAATCAAGGTGTAAGATAAGGGTGCTCATTGTCACCTATTTTATTTAACATATATATTGACGAAGTCATAAATGAGTGGCTACAAATTTTAAACAGACAATTTATAGTAAATAATGTAAATATTACCACAATATTGTTTGCAGATGATCAAGTCATTATAGGTTCCACAGAAAACAGTATCCAGAAAGCAATATATAAACTAGATTATATAGCTAAACAATATAACATGACTATATCAACAGACAGATCTAAAATCATGGCGTTTAGGGGTTGTGATCCAAAAAGAGCAATAATAGCCCTTGGAAACAATATAATAGAACAGGTAAATGCATTTAATTACCTTGGCTATAAAATAACATATTATAAAAATAATGATTTACATGTAAAATTAAACAGATATACACACTTCTATGGCACAATAGCTTGAAATTTAAAAAATAAAGTTAAAAAGAAACTATAATGAAACTATAAAACAATGGCCCTACCCATGCTGTTATACGGAAGTGAGTGTTGGACATTAACCAAAGATCAAATTAGAAAATTAGAATCCGCAGAAATGAAGTTTCTTCGAACCATAGAAGGTTATACACTTCTTGATCACAAGAAAAGTGAAGAAATTAGAAACGATCTAAAATTTTAAGTGTGAATGATATAATCAACGAGTATAGAGAAAAATGGAATGATCATGTAGTAAGAATGCCCGAAGGAAGAATAGTCAAGGTTGCCTTGAACTACAAGCCAAAAGGCAGAAGAAATGTGGGAAGACCATTGAGAAGATGGAGTGAGCAGTTTTCAGGAGCCGGAACAGACCGAACAAGTCTAATCCTTGCAGTTGATGATGACGACGACGACGACGACGACGACGACGACGACGACGATGACGATGACGACGACGATGATGATGATGATGATGATGATGATGATGATGATGATGATGATGATGATGATGATGATGAAAGATATACTGGGTACCCGGCGTGGATAACCGAAATTAGCGTCCCCGGAAAGCTAGAAAAATTCCCCCGCAAAAAGTATTTTCTCAGTTCGAGAAAATCGAGATAAATTTAAATTCTCGAAATCTCCTGTATCTACATCGGTTTAACTTAGTTAGCAATACTGCGGAAACAGCTCGCTTTCCGAGACGCCTGCATTCATCTTTTGCAATTAGACACTGCAACATCCGATAATGCTTAGGGCTGCCATAGGCCTTGTTCTGAGATCGGTACCACACTTTCAGAGCAAGCCTTACAAAAGGCCTATAATTTTTTACTGTGGAAGAAAGATCGATAGGAGTGCAGTGTTTCTCTGAAAGATACATATTGAACTTTTTGAAAGATAATTATCTTGTAATGACCAACATTGGTGAAAATTTCCTTTTTCTCAAACATAATCATATGCCGTGGCGAAAGCAAGGGTGGGGTAACGAGAAACCGATGTCACTTATTTTCAAACATAGTTTTAATTAATTTTATATAGTGATAGAAGTCAATCAATTAAATACGATAAAATCGATTAAATACGATACAAATAACTATAAATCAGTAATTAAATATACATAACATATTAAATTCAGAATAAATGGATTTTTTAAGTTGACATCAAATCATGCTGGATCCACCCCCTTATTACTATCCCAATTATATTAGGGTTATCCAATACGTCGTTCAAACATCCACCGTTTGATGGCTGTAAATTCGCCCGATAAGAAAAATTCAACTCTCCAAGCGGGAAATTTGAATGTACATTAAAATAATATGTATTAGAAGTTTTTTTGAGGTAGTAACCCTATGAAATGATTGTTTTTGTTGTTTTTTTGTGAACATTGCAATTAATTTACGTAAAAAATATAACCTCTTTCAAGTCCTGCGTTTCTAGTTATTGGTGTTCGCAAATTCATCTGTTTGCTAAAATTCTCAAACTGCGTTTTGTTGGTTTGAAATCAGTGCAAGAATATTTGAGTACTTGCTGAAATATTTAATAAAATAGTATTCTTTGACTTCCATAAAAATAAGAAGTACAATATTATATTTTAATATTTATTTTATATTACCCTTTTATTTTAATTATTTCGTTTTTCCAAAATGACTGATTTTAAATGGCGTGTTCTAAAATTAACTGCAAGTACTTCGAATGTGATATATTATGTACTCAATGTGCACAAGACACTATGACGTTTAGAACACACCCTATACTAGAGGTCTAAAACCTAACATTAATCAATTCTCAAAGTAAATTTTAATGAAATGACAAATGATTAATGACAAATCAGGTGTAAAGTAAAAAAGTAAAGAATCAAACTCACTGTTCACTTTGTTGTTGTTTTTTAAATTTTTTATTTTCTGAAAATTTCGTCGAAATTTGAAAACTCGCCCAAAACCGCCAACGTTTCGATGTATTTCCGCTCATGGGGCGGTATTCTGCAAAATCAATTTCTGTTCCGCGAGAAACAGACATTTTCCAGCCCCAAAAGTGGAATAACGCTCAATCTGGCAATCCTGACCCCAACACACGCACGCACGCACGCACGCACACACACACACACACAAACAAACCCTATGGTTGCGCCACACCGACGCGGCACAGGGTTGCCAGAGTCTTGTGGCATGCATCCGCCGTTAGATGGCACTTAACCCGCCCAATCCCGCCCAATGGTTTCAAATATTTGAATCTTTCATACAAATAATACAAATCGGAGTTTTCGGTAATAATAAATAAAAATACACAATAAGTTATTTTATTTATTTATTTTTCATTTAGTTAAATTTATTATTAAACATATTTATTAAATTAATATCAAGATACGATAAATCTGCAACGATTTTTATGAATTTACATACCTAGATAAGCTATATCATTGTGTAATAATGACAAACTTTGTGTAATAATTGACATTGTGTAATAATGACAAACTTTATGACTCCTTGGAACTCAATCAGCTTTTTGTTAACATGAGACATTTTGCCCATTTAAAAGTGTTGGTTTTAAACGAAACATAATATTTGATAAAACATATCTTTTATCAAATCTTTAATTCATCATCTTTATGACGGAAATTCATTATATTATGTAAGCATGATTATAAAGTTTATTTTATCATTTGGATTTTGTTCATAGCCCAATTCGCGGTTCTGAAAAATGAATTCCGCCCATTGGGCGGAATTCCGCGAATTGAATTTTTCTTCCACATTGTCTACTCTTTCTCTAGCCCAAAAAGCGGAATTCCGCCCAATCTGGCAACCCTGACGCGGCAGTGAATATGGATTACCTCAGTGGTTGCAACAATGAAAACTGTCAACGTAAATATTAGTAGGTATGTATTTTGAAATGTTTACTTCTAGTTTATTGTTAATAGATTAAAAATTTAAAAGTCCATTTTTAAGAGATACTCAATGTTTAATTTTTTGTTTGTCCAGCCTTTTGACTTCAAGGTGGAAACACTAATAGATTGTGAGACAAAATTCGAGATAAACAGGTGCAGTGTTTGTTATTTCTATTTTGCAACTAATTAAGAAATATTATCGTGCAGTTATTATTTTTCTGTCTGTATTACGCGTGCATTCTGATTCATGTTTCATCAGATGCGTTTCTCGGAAGTTGGCAACGCCGCTGTCAGAAACAAATGAACATACGCTATATAACTAGATTACCGGGAAGGGCGGCGAATAGATGTGAAAACAGTTTTCAAGACATCTTGTAAAGCGGTTTTGACTCTATGACATCTCTTAAGTGAATTTTCGGACTACATAACATTCCAACGTAACATTCGTACGTAAACATTCTTTCAGTACATTTTAAACTTCGATATGAAATAAAAATATGTAACATAATGTGTAACAGAATATGCTTTCATTGTTGCGTTTATAATGTCCTGGCAAATTTCTTGATGTTTTTAAGTTAAGTGAAGCATTCTGGTTAAACTTTATTTGAAATATTTGTAAATGCAATTGCATGTCAGTGGTATTGTAAGTAAAAATTTCTATGAATGGGGTATTTAAATTTGCAACTTTTTGTTGACATGTGAAACAGGGCCCACACACAGTGCCGTTTGTAATGGGACTCAAGAACATTAATGTGAGTTCATTATTAGTCTACATTACTTACTTTTTTGTGTTAATAATACCATTTCTACCTTTAAGGAAAAATGGTTTATTTTCATAGAATTATATACTTACTGATTCAAAGTAGAATACTTGCATTGCAACATTATTTTATATGCAGAGATATTTTGGCTTCCCATTCTTTACAGCATTTAACATAATGTTAGTGGTTGAATATAATGAAAACTCTGTGTTTAAATTTTTTATTTTATTAACACTGAAATTTATAATATTGACACAACGCAAGTGTCTGGCACATAAGACCCAATGCCTGAAGACACTGATCAATTATTATTTCATTGTTTTGCCAGGAGAAGGCAGCATGATATAGATATGTTATTCCTTGTACCTTCCTATATTATCTCTAGTTTTATAAGTGTGTTATAAGCAATGAAATTTTCTTAATAGTTTTTGATGGATACTCGTAAATCTTTTGTGACCTGCTGCTAGCGTTGATGTAACACAATGTGAACACTGGTCCAAATGAAATTATTAAACTGAGATCTTGCTGTATCAATTGTTTCACTAACTATATCACATTCTTAGTTATGTTTTTACCAAATAAATTTATTTTAAATTTTGAATATATTTTTATTAAATTGATGAATCTTTGTCACAAAGAGAACACAAATGAAGTCAGATTACTTTGGAGTGAGAATTGAATATGAAGAGTAGGCTTTCAACAGATGAAGATGAATGTGATGATGATATTTGGGAAAGGAATGGTGGCACAGATTTTCAGCAATAAATCAGTAGTGTACGAGAAGTAAGTTGACATTGTAAAAATTTGTGCTACTTACAGTCAGGTCAGAAATTCAAGACAAATTATATTATGATGAATCTCACTGGATTTAATTCTTGCACGATTTCTAATTCCATCAATAACTTGAAAATTCGGATGTAAGTATTTCTCAAGATCTGAGTGTGATCTTAACTGGAGAGTTCATCTTCAAAGTTATGATGAGCTCTCCTGATGTGCAGTATCAAGCATCAATCCCAAGTGCTATTACAGAGAAAGTGTCAACATTTACTGGTTTATCAATTATAGAAATTGCAAATTCCAGAGATAGGGATAAAAGAACTGTGTTAAATGATAAGTGTCAAGAACTGTTTTCCTCTCTGAATGCATATCTATTATCTATCAGATTTCCCTGAACTAAGATAAATAATGTCTCCATAATAAATATTAATAAAAATCTCCTTTGTTTATGCTTTTAGTAATAGAGTAAGTATATATATTTCCATTAGAAAATTGTAGTGTAAACTAGTAAGTGTTTGATTTGCAAGAGTATTAAACTTCTTTATTGATTTTGAACTCCAATTATCTTCAATTTATATATATTTTGTAATAAATCCATTGCAACTACTATATAAAAGATATGTATTCTTTTAAAATATGTAGAACTCCCGTAGTTCCCATAGAAATGAACATGTGTGTCTAAACTTGACAGACCAATATCATTCACATTCGAAAATTTGGGGCGAGCTATGCCCAGTTATTTTTTAACATTTTGAACAGTTCAACAAATCATTAATTTGCTTCTTTAATTACTTCACTTCAATAATGAAAGTTCATGCTCCAATTAAACATTTGTAAGATATAGAATTATGTATTAAAATAACTAGATAACAAATTACAACAGATTGGCTTCACAACAGATTATTGTGCTTATTTCTAGAATGAAAAAGATGCGTGGAAGTGTAGGGTAGCAATTATCAAACTGTTGGACATGAATGCGGTAGGTTGGTTTGGTGATATCACAGTAACCATCACAGTAAGATTTGAAGAAGTTACCCACCTACATAAAAAGGTAAATCCTTGCTTTTCATTGTTGAATGAACCCTGATTTTATGTGTGCTTTTGATTCATGATCTCAAGGTAAGTTTAAAGGTCTGAATAGGTTTGTCCTGTAGTATTTACATTAAAACAATTCACTGCCACTATTGTACTAATATTTAAAAATTGACATTTGCTCTCAAAGGCACTCAAATTCTATCTCATTTACATCTAATCACCAAGACTAATTCTTTTCTTATGGCCGCTCACAACGACATTCTGATTGTTGATTATTTTTTAGAAACTTATTACCTTGGTTGTCATGACTTCATCCACGGTTTGCTATATTCATCAATAGTAAATCATCTGTGGCTTGCTTGCACGGTGGTTTCTTATTTAGCAGGCTTGGCATTCAAATACAGATTCATTACACTATTCAGTCTAAGTAGCTGTAATTATGATATTTCATTATTGTCACTCAAATTGTCATTGAAACCTAATCTTTTGTAAATGATCATACTCATGGGCGTAGAAAAATGGAGAGCAGAAAGGAAGGAGTGGCCCCTGGCTATACTTAATGTATTTTTTTAAATTAATTAAAATGAATTCCAAGGCAGTATTTCCCTACTCTACCATTCTCCCCTAGTAATGTAGAGATTCAAACATAATGTAGAGTAAAATATGATTAAATTCAATGATAGCTGGAGAAAGATTCAGTAAATTATATTCTTATTAATTATACATAGGATATTTGTCATATAAATGGAGGAAGAATATAAAAATGAGATTTGTAGAAAATCTGCCAAAACTTGTAATTCATTAAAAATATGCTTTCCCCATAATATTGAAATATATTTTGTTTATAAAAATTTAATATAACAAAAAAGCAAATAGTAGGTATTTTTTTATTCTGTATCTCTTAATGACTCCTTCATTTAAAATATAACCTCTTTTTATTGATTTCAAATTAGTTTAAAATGTCATAATTTCAATTGTATGAAAAAGTTTATTTTTAAGCAAGCTATTTGTATTTTTTAAGTATTTTATTTTATTTTTTTTTTTACAAAACTCCTTATTCCATTTAAAGTATGTTAAGTTCTTTTCATGTTTAAAAATTCTTTGATTTTTGAGCATCATAATGTTAATTGTTTAGAACAAGACATATGCAACCATTAAAAACTGTCTATAATAAAAGGGACTATTAAATTTGAAAAATAAAAGTAAAAATCTCTATCTTCAATATTCCTATTTTGCAATGTTAACTTTTTACAGTTTCCTTTAGAAAAGGGACTAGCACAACATTTTTGGCTTTCTTGATACATATGGGTAGAAAATTTAAGGAAACATTATTGAGCCATTTGTCAGTAATAATTGTTTAAAAATGACTTAAAATCTACGAAAAATTACTGAAAACTACTGATACTAAATTGCAAATCACCTTTTTACTCTCTCAAAACAGACTACAGAACTATTATTACTACCACAACTATTACCACCACCACCACCACCACTATTACCTCCGTCAGCATTACCACCACCACTATTACCTCCGTCACCATTACCACTACCACTACCGCCACCTCCGCAACCACGACTGCGACCACTACCCCTACCCTACCCACTACCATTAACGCCGCCACCACTGCCATCACTACTACCACCACCACCACCAAAAAATTGCCAGGCTCTGGAAACAAAAAAGTGGATAAATCTTATTCCTGCATGTAGTAAATTATTTTCTCTAACACGTTTTGTGTTCAGAATCCAGGATTTGTGTGTCCTCGATATCGAAAAACGATGGATGGCAAAATTGGAAAAATTGACAGAATGTCCGTTTGTTCGTCTGTCTGTGGTCAAGACAAACGTATAAATTCTTGAGCCAATTTTCTCCCAAATTAATATTTCCCTCTCTATTTAAATGAACTCGAGACCTGCTGAGTTTCAAAGGGATATTTTTATTTTGGGGGTACTTTATATGAAACCTCAACATTTCCAAAATTTTCAAATAATGATTCGAAACTTTTTTCTTGGATAGCATAAAGAACGATTAAGAGAATGATGCAGATCTCAAGTACAAGGAAATGCCTGATTTTTCGAAAATTGCAAGAGTGCAATTTTTTGGGACGTCTTCATACAACTATAATATTAAAGACAATTTTGCCTTAATGAAATCTGTTCTTAAAAGCCAGATCTTGAAATTAGGCCAGGCTCAATGTTTCGAAAATTTGAGTTGTTTTGGTGTTTCATGTCATGAAATATAAGCAATTTTAATTTTTGTAAACAATTTTTTTAGGCTCTTAATTTGTTCTTTAAATTTTTTCTTTGCATCTATCAAAAGATATAAAAAATGGTGTTATTCTCATTTCTGCTAAACTCTCAGTATTTGTGAAAATTGAAAAATTTTAACTTTTAAAAATTACAAAATTGAAGAAATTTAACTAAATCTATTTTTAAAAATCAGGTGTTTAAAAAAGGTATATTTATATATATATAGAATATATATATATATATATATATATATATATATATATATATATATATATATATATATATATATATATATATATAATGATAATAACATGCAATTTTCAAAAAATCAGTGATTTCAACGAAAATGAAACTAGCACCATTCTCATTGGTATCTTTGACGCTATAATATAAAGTTTAATAACATTTGGAGCCAATTCTGAGAAAATTTTGAAAATGTTTTTTAGGCTTTATATAAAATACCCTCACAAATGAAATCCATTTCCAGTTCCAAAGCCTCTAGTTTGTTCAGATCGATTGGGAAATATCAATTTTGGAGAAAATCTACAGAACAGTTTAGGCGCTAGCGTTTACCATGGCCGGCCGGCCGAACAGACAAGTTTTGCCGTCAGTGAATTTTTTGGTATCATGTACCCGCAAAACATGGATTTTGTCTACTCATGTTGGTGGAAGTAATTTACTATTAGTTTATAAGAATATGGCTTTTCCAGTTTTTCCTTACCAGAGCCCGATAAAAGTTTCTTTCTGTCGAAAATTCACTGTTTGCGGCGCACGTTTACAATACTTCCTCTTCTTACAAAACTTTTTTTTTTTTAATTTTTTTTTTTACACCCTTCCTAGCGCTACCTTAACTTTCAACGTTACATCTCAGACCAACCTTTGAAGCCTGATCAAACCTTCGGAACTTAGACGAGAGACTCTTCTTACCAAATAAGGGCGTGAAAGTGAGAGAGAGTATAAAAGATGATGGTACCTTTTAAAAGATTACTCGTACTCTTTAATATGTCTGGTAACTCTAGTATTGGCCACGTATAGGAGCTTCGGAGCTTTAGAAATTTAGAAATGATCGTTTCAGTTAATTTGCAGCATGTAGATCTTCAAATAACAACTACTTGTTCAAAACTTGAATAAAGCTATCGACAGATCTATACGTTTTTCAGTGACAACAATAAAAGCTCACATCCAATTTTTTACATGTCAAAACCTTCATTTTATTTTCAAAAATTGTAGACTGCATTCCAGGAATTTAAACACGCATATCCCAACAATGCAACATTCTCTTCAAAAGCTTTCCTCTTCCTATAATACTTTACTCTTACTACACATTTTTCTTATCATTCAGTAAAATTAATTGTAATAATTTTTATTACAGTAATTAATAATTATTTTAATTTATATTAGTTTCATGATTCCGCAGGGGAAATTTTTTAATAACTACCAATGCAATGACAGTTGTGTAGCAACTGATAATCCAGAACGTTCCAGAAGCCCTTTTTGAAGCTCGGCACAGAAAGCTGGGCGTTTTACTATTGTTCAACTCTTGTATCATGAAAATTTGTCAGTTAAAACTACGCTTCCATTTCACGAGTATTAGTATATCACAGTATCCAAAAGACAATGTGTTAAGGTGAAGTTAAAATCATGAATTTTAGCCAATAATACATGTACATAGAAAATAAAATTTCCTGTAACTACATATTGTGTAAGATGGATGGATAAATAATTGATAGGTTCTCCATTTTATACATCTGTGTTAAAAATGGGAGAGTGATGGTTGTAATTTAAGCAGCATTATGAACAAGACACCAAGCCTTTTGGATATATACTTATGGAAACTGACATCTAAGGTAAACTGGAAAGGTGGCAAAATTTGATTCAAGATTAACTAAAGCCATCTTGGTTTGCACCCATTAGTAAATAACACACTTGAATCCAAATTAGGAAAATTAATAATAAAGAAACAATGAATCATAAGCATTAAAAAATATCTGCTCTCACACACATTTTAACTGCTTTGAATTGTTGGAGTTTTAATTTTGAATTCTTAATAATGGTATCACATCAATCAGTAATATTATACTAACAGTGGTTACCTCATTCTTTCTTAGGTATATTATAAAGCAGTGGTAACGTGAACTTTAAGTATTCTTTCTGAGTCAAATTCTTCAATTCAAATTACAAATGATTGGCTTATATAATACCAATCACATCTTTATGAACACTTGACATTAAAAAAGGATTAATGTGAAATAATGTTAATCCACCACTTTTTATTAATTTATTAATCTGTAAAGCTACTCATTTGTGAAAAATTTCCCCCATACAAATTATATGAAAAGAATAATAGTGAATACACAAGTAAACTTTATTCAGTGCAAGTTTAAATTCATCAATGATAGAAGACAAATCTTTTGATTACTTACTCAAAAGTTGTGACTATGCTTTAGAAGTAAATAAAATGATGTGAATATACAGTAACATGACTTTATTTTTGCAGGTACACCGTACAAAGCAGTAATATATTCACCTGCATTGAGATGAGAGGAAAGAACCCGAGGTCCTTCATTTTGTGGACTTTGATTAATGACGTGAGTGCAAAAGCACCAACAGAAACCGACCAGAAGGACAATCAAATATCAAAAATAATTTTTGTTCCTAATTAAAAATCAGTATATACAGGTGAGTCATGTAACTTTAGCACTTCCTGAACCTTTTTAACTATTGAAATTATTGCAATACAGTTTTCACGAAAGTATATGGGGAACTGGGGCTAACTGATAAATGTATTCATTTATATTTTATCCCTTGTATCCCTTTATCCTTTTATCCCTTGTGCGTAAAGAGACAAATTCAACAATAAACATATTGTCATTTGTTAGATAAGTAGTTTTTTGAGTAATTTTTATTTGTTTGTGACTCATGGTTAACAGATATTTTGAATGAAAGAGTCCACCTCACAAGGTCTCGCTGCGCTTCACCAGCTAACTTTTGAATGGTTAAAGTTACGAGACACACACACTGTGTATTATATGAACACATAATTTAATTAAGGGTATTAGTAAGCCATTATAAAGAAAGTATTTTCTAATTAGAACAAATAAGTTGAATTGATAGGAATTCATTTCATTTTGTTTCTCAGTTTAGTACTCAACGAGGCTTCTTATTGAAATATTTCCCAGGTGGACTAATGATATAAATGGGAGATGAGACAATTATTTCTACTTGACAAAGGAAACCAATGAAGATAACATCAAAAACCTGGGGCTCTACAAAAACGATAAGTACAAAATAATTAGCATCGCATGAAATTTTCTTTGTGTAACCTACATAATATGGTCATCAGTGGTGGACCAAAGGAGAGGGCCTCCTGAGGCTTCAGCTCCCACCAGAAACCAAAGACACAATTTATAAATTTGTTTTTTTACTAATTATTTTTAGGAATGAATGTTATTCATATCTCAATTCAATGCATTATAAATAAGTATATATCAACAAATAAAAATAACTTTTAAATGGAGCAATAATGAAGAATGCTTTGCAAGAAAACCACAAATTGTCTGAATACTACGACTATAGTCTTCCATAGGAAAATTCTGGTTACATCACTGATGATCAATTTGTGATTTATGAAAATCGATTTTTACTGTTAAAAAATGTAATAATCTATAAAGTATATTATGGGAATTTGCTTCTGTGTTCATAGACAGTTGACTTCTTTAATGTTTAAATGGATCACATGGATTTTAAGCAGACCATAGCCTCTCAATTTTATTGACTGCTTGTAATGATTATGATTTCATCAACAAAAGTAGACATTTTATTTCAGAATCATGTTGAATTTGTGGTATGTTACCATAACAGCATGTTGTACTCTCAAATGTACAATAAGCTGACTCATGAATTGTGTCATAGGAGTTTATTACTCAGTGACATAAATAAGTCTATTGTTAAGAAAATATACTTGTGTCAAAATTCTGTAAATTTCCAAAAGTTCCAAAATGGCCCATACCGTCTCTGAGGATTAACAGCTGAACGATACAAAATAGGAAAATGCAGAATGGGTAATTACAGTACTTATGTCTATCTTACTATCCTTATCTTCAATCTTAGTATCATAAGCGTCGCGATGCGACTTCCCCAGCTTATATATCGTTGACTTCTGTGGTCTTACTATTCCGTCGGAATAAAAAGGCAATTTGTCTTTTTGACTAGAAAACTGCATTATTAATGAGAAGATAAGTTTTATAGCCTCATCTAACAAGTATCCTTTTTTCGTATAATTATCATCGTTTTTTTCAATACCGTCTTCATCTTTACATGCATCATTTTTTGCCTTTTTGATCCCCCGACTTCCCCCTCCTGAAAGTTTGCCAGTTGATATCACGATTGAATTGAATTAACGGCAAATGAGATAATGTTGCCTAAGAACATTATCTTCTGTGTTACTATTTAATTGTGATATTCTTTGTTGTACTCGCTTCATTTATGAACATTTACTTGAAATTCCCATTCTTTAATGTTCACATGTTCGAGTTGTACACTGCGAACCCATATATCTCAGTACATGCCATCCCCAGTTAGCGCGCGGGTAAATTAAAAAATAGCATGTTGTTTCCTAGCTTTAATGTGGAATCGTTTACAGTGCAGACACTACCCTATTGCATTCTCTTGACTCACGCCATTTCCATTCCAAATTACTTTTACGAAAACGTTAACGCTTCGCTGTGCATGTGCAAATTGAGGACCAGACTTGGCTCTACGAATCTCATGGTTTATATAAGGTAACCTTGAAAATTTGCAACGAATATACGTTCGCACTTCGTGCGAAAAGACTTAAAAAATTTCTGGATCAAATAAGAAGGGTAGTAAATACGGATATCTTTTCTTTAAAAAATAACTCACATTGACACCTACGCTCAATTTAATTACACCTCTCTAAATGTTTCGTCGTATTTCACGAAAACACGTTTAAAATTTCCATACTGCTTTATAATCAAAACGAGGAAACGTTCTAATTTGAGTTGCATATCCTTGACCGTTAAAACCAGTCGAACGGGAGTTCCCTTTGACTAAGTATATTATTTGGATTGATTTTCCAAAATGAATTGCATCTTATTTTACTTACAAAAACAAGTAAAAACGTATTCATATTTTATCCTTCTCCCTTTCTGTACATTTATCTTTATAATTCTTAAGCCTGTTTTACATGGTCATTTTTTCATCGTTTCTTCGTCATTAACTTGTTTGTATCGCCGGGAAATGATGAAAAAATGACCGTGTAAAACAGGCTTTAGATCAGTTTTTAGCGATTGACATACATTCACTGCTGCTGCAGTTATTTTATGATACTGCTACTGCAGGATTGTATAGATTCATCACAAAAGTGATTGTCATTGTTTGCACTAGAGTATTACTCATATTTGTTTGCTTATCTCACATGAAATTCGCAAAAACTTCGGCAAGAATAATGCCAAAATTCTGCTAAACATTACATAATTCCGTTCCATTCTAGTTCAAAAACAAAATATCTCGAAACAAAACCTATTCTTTTTGAAGTAGCCATTGAATACGCGCTCCATTCACTAATGATCTAACTTGCAAAACTATATAATTGACCACAATCCACTCCTCTTCCGGTCTTCCTCATCCTTTCAGGTTGCTTCAGAGCCTTGAGTTCGGGTCTGAAACAACGGTGTCACACCATAGTGCATTTTTGTGTCCGATGCCTAAAATAGCCGATTCTTATTTTGTACCTCAAAAGAGGAATAATACATACGAATGCGGATCTTTTATTCGCTTCATTCACGCTATTACCCTCACATTTCTATTATATATTACTTGTACCGCCACGTTATCGCATACACCAGGGGAGTCGAACAGCGTTTGGACGACCTGCATACCCGTGTGGTCTCATCTGTGTTTGAAAAAAATTGATAAAGAAATAAGGTGTGTTTTGAAATGCCTATCCTTGGCTGTGAAACCAATCGAACGGGATTTCCTTTTGATTACTAGTTATATGTTGATATATTTTCCAAAATGGAAATTATTATCTTCATCCAAGTTATTAATATCGCGAACGAATTCTTATTTTTTCTTCCTACTTTGTATACATTCGTCTTAAAACATGTTTTATTTCAGCGAATTCCATACATTATTTCAGACTCATCGTAAATTACAGTGAGTGACAAAAAAGTAATAATACCGTAATACACTTAACACCCTAAAATATCTCCTTTTTTATTGATTTGATTTAGTTTCTTTAAAATTCTTGAAATTCAGCTTGTGACATTGTGAAAGAAGAATGTTTTCGCCTTTCTGTAACTGTGCCTGTGCAGTGGGATATTCACTGGGTCGTTTCTTGGTATGCCATAGCGTTTCCACCCCTGAATTATTGAGGTTATAATTGAGACGCCATTCTGCCGCGCTAAAGCGTCGCGTGGCAAGCGACGACCATCCACTTCCGTGGACGGACATTTCAGGGCATACGAGCAAAAATAAAAGGGCCCTGGCCGACATTGAAGGACGGGTCTATGAAGCGGGAATTCCATTTTTTTTACGTTTTCTGGAAGCATTGATATTCTCTATGAACTTTCGAGAAATTTCGACGAGTAAACATGAACTGGTTCGAAATGCGTATTCTTGTCGGGTAGAACATTTCAAACGGAAGTTCCATTGGATTTCTAACAATATTTGTTTGGATTTTCCAGAATGAAATGTAACTTCTTTACGCATGTATACATATCGTAAACACATTCCTACTTTTGTCTTTGTGCTTTGTATCCATACGTCTTAAAGATTTTAAAACTTTATCTCAAGCGATTCAATTACATTATTTTAGACTCAATTTAACTTACTGGGATTTCCAGTAAAAGTAACTATAACGTAACGCATTTATGATCCACAAATATTTTAATTTTTCCTTATTTTGTTTCGTAAAAAATCTTTAAAAACTATTGGCTGATATCACGGAGTAGTTTAAATCATGTTTTCTGTAGCCGAGTTAAGGCGGGATACTCGCCGTGTTATTGAACAGGTGTAGCTAGCGTTAAGACGCCAGAAAATCTTTCTCACATAATCAGAATTTTCTTATTGCGGGCTTGTGAGCTCCCGGTCATACCTATATTATCGCTAATTTTTCATATATGTCAATGTTATCAGGTGGTGATTTGAACAAATACATTGCGCGTTTAGGCAGATACAATTGCGGTTATATCGCACGTTATCATTCTTCGAACTACCAATTCATTAACGACAATTCGATAGGGGTCTGTACGTTCACCACTTTGTGTTTGTTTTTCAAAAGTTGACACCCGATGGGACGCACATTTAATAAGAAATTCGAATGAAATTATGTGACGTCCACCGTAAATTATTGCGTGTTTTCACGAAATCCGCACTCGACCACTGTGGTATAATTGCAATCTGCTAAAAGTTCGCGAACCCACTGCTACCAACCAAACCTTGTTTGAGTCCTACTTAACCATAATCCAGCATTAATTCACCATGATATAAAAACATTCCCCTTTGTCATAATCTCAACACCGTCACTTTGAAAGACGTAAGTGTTCTACTTGGTTTCTCGGCGCGTGACGCACACATGAAATACAAGTTTCGTGATCATCGTGAAAAAATTAATTTGGCTTGAATTAAAGGTGTTACGTGTGTGACACGCCGAGCATCTTAAGAGGCATTGAATGTACTAATGAATTATGAAAGGCGTGTGACGCTAAAATGTAAATTGAGAGCACGGCCAGTGTCGCAATAGAGAATATGCATTTGTGTAGAAAGTGTGCAGGTATCACGTGAAATATTTACGTTGTGTACTTTGTGTACAAACACTTTGAAACTATGTGTTCTGGACATTGGTCTTCTGAAAAATAAAACCATGTATTGTTTACGCGCACAGTGGCAGTGTACTAAATGCAAACAGTACAGCCGCTCTACAGTGCACCACAACACGGAGTTTTGGCAAGGAGACTAGCGAAAAGTTTTCTTTGAGGCCTGATGTGTTAGCGGACATTATGTGTACCGGTGTCCGGTTGGCCAGTAGTTGTCCATCGAAATTTTATCTTCGTTGTTTTCTCTCCTTCGGGATTTAAGTGGTGCTGGCTAGCTGTCAGAGTAGATTTCTAGCTACGATAGATTTTTTGACAGAATCATAATATTCTGTTCGGATGCTTCCAAGACATACCTTACTTTTATGCTCTCATCTTTTTATCGGCGTTAAAAAGGGCTCCCATGCTGTCACGTGATTCCATGGTGTCGAAAATCTTTTCCGAAATTTTTCAACTAGCATTAATCACACTCAGATAAACGTGAATAGTCACGATATTGCCGGTGCGGAAACCTTCCCAGAGAATGTCGAAATGTTTTTGTTAATGGCTGGCCAGCTGTCAGCCATTAAACAGTCTATTCTCACGTCCTTCATTGGGACCAAGCGGCGTTGCCGCATTGCCAATCCAGAATGACCAATACGTCGACACATTCCAAAAAGCGTCAGTCAAAAAGTTTTCAGCCATTTCTGCCTAAGCAAGTTTCTTTGCGTGTTGGCAAGTTTTTAGCTATTTCGGATTCTTTTGGGCTAATAACGTATCGGTCATCACTTCCATCAACTCTACTTTCACGTTCTTCACGGATATCAAAGAGGTGCCTGTGAGTGGACTTTCGCACACGCTTAAAGCAAGAAACTAGTCTCTGGACTAGCTAGGTTCTACGTCGGTCGGTTTTTTGACCAGTAATTTCCCCTGCCCCTCACATTTTCGTCAGCGTCAAATCCGCACTGGTAGGTGTCAGGTGGGGTTTCTGCATCAGATTTTATTTTTGCGTCCGAAAGTTTTGTTGTGGTCCGACTACGTTCTGCTATTTCCTGTTTAATACCTACTCTGACGCAACGCGTCGGAGATGCCAAGTTTTCCGTCAAACATTCCAAGTCGTGGAAAATAAGTTTCCGAAGAGACTAAGAGGATGTCAGTTGTAGGTCGGCGATCGTATGTTTCCTTCTCTCTCTCACCTTCTACATCGTGGTCAGAGCAGCGTGTTCGAGCTCTAAGTCGGGAAACTCTAAATGCCAGAACTTTTTGATGCGGGTTGTTGAGTTGTTTGTCATTACTTATATTATTTGTATCCTCACGTTTATGGGCACTGGACGGTAAACAATCGTTCATGTTTAATACGTGGGACGCTACCTCTATAGCTCTCCAGATAATCTTATCATTGGCTAAAAGTTGGCCATCAATATTTCTTAACTGTTTCCACATCCTCGATATTAATTCGTCGTGACCGGCCCTATGCGTTAATCCTGCTTTGTAATATCATAATATATATATATATATATATATATATATATATATATATATATATATATATATATATCATATCATATCACATCAATTCCTGTTGCAATTAGGTCACTTGTTCGTAATCTTTTCTATCCTATCAGCTCACACATTTTCATTGGAGACAGGAATATTTGCATCCCACCACTTTAGCGCAAATCTGTTCCAAGAGACAATCGAAAGTTTTTGTTGCTGTATGGCCAGGTATCGGAATTAACATTCTCCACTCTGACGCTCATTATCCAAATTAGAGCGGCGTTCCGCATTGCGAGTAAACGATATCTACAAATTCGAAAGGCACTTTCCAAAGAGCTTTGAATGATAACAAACGCGGATCGGTCAATTGTTGGCCATCACTTGTTCTTTTCCCCTTTCTCCATCGGAATGAAATCGCTAATTCCTGACCATCAGATGTTTATGCCCAAAGCATCGGAAGTGTGTTTCGGAAGTTTTTATGTGCAGTTTCGTTATTTGTTAGATATCATTGATGCTTGTTAGCCGACTCGTTTAATATAAAGTCAATCGGTGCTGCCAGACGGTCAATGGTGAACATCAAACCTTCCAAAATGAATTAGTGAGCATCGTATAGTTGAGGCAGGAGTGGGGCCTGGCATCTTTCATCAATCGAGCATGGACTACAATCAATGTATTCTTCCTCATATTTTCTTCATCTGCATCTATCTAATGCCACTGTATGGTGAAATGAGCGTATTTGTAGCGTCGACAATCACGTTCGAAAGATCGCTGGTAAGAGTTCAGTTGCAGATTGTAACATGTATTTCTCCCCAAAACAGCAATGGGTACGTGTAGGTACCATACGCAAAACACACCCATACATGAATTAGTATGACAGTAATTGGAACTTGTGACCTTTAGGGCACTTTTCTTCGATCTGATTTCCGAGATACGAGATGTGTTTTTCTGCGACGCCCTTCATAGGTCAACAGCAGCAATGGTATTCCTTTGAATAAATCATTAATAATTATCATCGCTAGTGACATTAGCGAGTATTATTGCCAGTGATGTATTTTGAAGAAATAGCTGTAGCCGACAGGTGGGTGTCGGACTTGACGCATCTGTTTCCCGGTCGGCGCAGCGCCTGCTACTGTTTCTTGCTCATGACTGCCCCCTGACCCTCTAGGCCGACAGTGCCCCTGCCCACCCCATGCCCCTGCCCACCCAGTGCCCCTGTCCACCCAGTGCCCCTGCCCACCCAGTGCCCCTGTCCACCCAGTGCCCCTGCCCACCCAGTGCCCCTGCCCACCCAGTGCCCCTGCCCACCCAGTGCCCCTACCCACCCAGTGCCCCTGCCCACTCAGTGCCCCTGCCCACCCAGTGCCCCTGTCCACCCAGTGCCCCTGCCCACCCAGTGCCCCTGTCCACCCAGTGCCCCTGCCCACCCCGTGCCCCTGCCCACCCAGTGCCCCTGCCCACTCAGTGCCCCTGCCCACCCAGTGCCCCTGCCCACCCAGTGCCCCTGCCCACCCAGTGCCACTGCCCACCCAGTGCCACTGCCCACCCAGTGCCACTGCCCACCCAGTGCCACTGCCCACCCAGTGCTTCTGGTCTCGAGTGCGCGCTCACCCAGTGACCTTCACCACAGTGACCTTTGCCCCCTGGACTTCAGTGCTCGATGTGCTGTTCACGGGCTCTTTGCCTCAGCGCGACGTGCCGGAATTTGTACGTTAGAGACTTGCTGGTTGTTGCAAATGGCACATGGGCGGCAGACAGGAAGTCTATGGGAACTTCTTTACGATCCGTGGGCCCAGAAAACCTGAAGCCCGTGGCACGGGTCTCATTGCAAGTTTGGAAGCGGTATCAGTCTTTGTCTTCCAGGGAGTGCAGTCCCGATTGCATCGTGTTGCCACACGTCACTCCTCAAGCAGGTAACTAAACAGAAAAGGGGAAATCGCAGGCGCTGTGCAGTCTCGAGATCATCTAACTTCTCCAGTTGGTCAATGCTCGGCACCATCTCCATGGAGAGAGAAGTGACAGTTTCAAGGATGTTGCAATTCAAGGAAGACTTTCGCTCGACTCCTCAAAACACTGAGAACCATCAAAAAAACGGAGAACTCTCATATGCCCAATAAAGTCATAAGTCGCGCAAGTGTGACCACACTGATCAAGTGTCGGCGGTATTCAAAATAAGTCCGAAGAAAAATGAAGAAATCCGGGCAGAAATATTATCGGTGTCGATTGGTATCGTTTTTAAGTGGCAGAATGTCAACTTCCCACTTGAGAAAAGAAAACTTGCCACTTAAAAAAAAACGAAAATGGTCACCAAACGAGATGCCCTAGTGATTAAAAATATAGATAATTGTGTCCTTTACGTAGACATCCTGTGAAACGTTTAAGGCGGTCATGCTCTTAAAGATTTGAATGCAAACGACACTTATATATGAAAGACATCATTGGGTGCTCGTCTACAATTTAGAAAATCCACAATTTTTCAAATACCTGTCTTCAGTAAAGGAGTTGTGGTTTGGTCGGATGACGATGTGGCAAAACTCACACAAGGCTCGACTTTTCAAATGAAGGATATTGATGAGAGCACCAAGAACAAGTTTAGAAGGTTTTCATAGACATATTCTGCAAGCCAAAACAGCGGCATCAATAGTCAAATTCCAGACACCAATCTGTCGAGATACTCAGGTATCACTTGACAGCGTTCCCATTGCGGTGTCACGCTCTGTTTGCCACAATTTATATCAGTGTTAAATAGGTCATGTAGCAGCTACTATACAAGGATAATCCTCTAAAATCCTAAGAAAGGTAACAGCAGGAAACATGCAGATGGGTGCACGAGGTCTCCAACCTAACAAAGAGCACAGAAAGTTATATTGGAAAGGCCAAGAATATCGTTGATTTAAGTCTAAACCATTCTGAAATCATCGAGGATATCCTACCACATTATATGAAAGAATGGGAGACGGATGCAGTCATGCTTTGAGTTGAGAAGATCCAAAGCGTTGGTATGACTATGCCAGAGAGTTATTATTGTTGTGGGAGGATAAATTGTCGGCCTTTTTTTGCGGAACATTATCTTCATTATATCCAGATCTTTTGATGTTTTCTGGTATTGTGTCGTATATTATTTTTTTAATATATTTAACCTTTTAAAAATTTAAAATCTTTATGTATGTAAAATCTCTATGTAACATACTACTGTATAAAATGTGGATTCTAGTTATTCTCGGAGGGAAGGAAATCCTATCCCGGAAATTCAGAAATTTCTTATTGCGGCCATTTATCATGTTATCTCTAATTTCTCCCTCTTCATGGGAGTCAATATTATGTTGCCAGTTGGTGCTATGGACAAATAAAATGACAATTTGGAGTTGTACAATGGATTATTTCATGCGTTAACATTCTACGGGCTACCAATGCATTAATGAAATAACAAAAATGATTTGTAAGTTTACTAATAACTATGGTTGTGTCTGGTAATTTCAGGAGGCGACATTCGAGGAGACACACATCGAGGAAGAAATGCGAAATGAAATTATGCGATTTCCAAAGCAATTTACAGCATACTTCAGCAGCGCCCTAATGGGTCAACCTCCACATTCACACAGAATTACTACTGTCATTTTGATAACCACATGTATCCACATGGAACGTAAGTTAGAGTCACAAACAGTACGTTGTCACTGCTACTCAACCCATGCCACCACCATTTGTCTGGTATCGATATCTACGTAAAAGTCCAAGTAGTGTAGATGGCCTATGCTGTCCATTACCGACTGGGAAAATCTTTTCTGTTGCTTCGGAGTTTCGTGTGTTGTGAAGTCGCCATCCCGTTTAATTACTAATATAGTTTTTAGTTAAGGAACGGCATGCATAGGTAATTATCCAAAATGGTTCTTATATCTCATTAACTATGTTCTCTCATGTCTGTCCCGCGCCCTCCCGGGACATCCTCCAGTTTCACAGAGAATTACTTAATTCACTTTTATAATCACATGTTGCCACATGGAACGCAAGTAAAACTCAATCACAAACTGTACGGTACTCCTACTCTCAATAGGTGCCAGCAACATTTTATCTGGTATTGATACCTAAATGAGGGTTTGAGTATTGCATCTGGTCTTGGCTCTCTATTACCGGCGTGGAAACTCTGCTGTTGCTTCGACGCCTCGGGCCATGTGAATATCGAACTCGTCATTTCGTTCAGTTACTAATTCCTCCTTTTAGTTAACAATGAAGTATTGTGAATTGTCCATAATGCTTATCACTTATTAACTATTCTCTAATGTCTGCCGTCACTTTCCCAGGTCATCCTCTACTTTCAGAGAGAATTAGTTAATCCCCTTTTATGATCACATGTGAACACTTGGAACGCTAGTGAGAGTCACAAACAGTACGTAACCTCTACCACTCAACCGATGTCGGCGTCGTTTTGTCTGGTTTCGATATCTATGTGAAGGTCTCAGTTATGCAGATGGTCTTGGCAGCTCATTACGGCAGTGAAATCTCTTCGCTGTTGCTTCGAAATCTCATCCGTTGTTGTGACTCTCCAACTTGTCATCTCGTATAGTAACTAATCCCGTGTTTTTAGTTAAGAAATGGGAAGTATTGGTTCTTGTCCATAATGTTTCATATCTCTTATCAACTATGTTCTCTCATTTCTGTGCCGTGCCCTCACGAGTTCTCCATGCCCCCCAATTGCTCCATGTTGCAATTTTTCAAATGCTGTGTCTCTGATAGCTATAGGGCCACGGCGAGTCTATCGAATATATAGTATAAAGAATTTAAAGTGTTCTGCGTTAATCCGTCTTGAGGCTCAAACAGTCTTGGGGTATTTACAGGTGAACGCTGTAATCCGATACAAAATAGTTGGCAATAATAGCAAATTCCAGAATCGGTAATTACAGTACTTATATCTATCTTACTATCCTTATCTTCTTCGAGGGGCATTCAATAAGTAAGGAGATAAATTGATCTAGAGAAATAAACGTTTATTTTTACAAAACAGGACCTTTTCTACATTTCAATATAATCCCGACCAACATTTATTAACTTGTCCCAACTGGTTACCTCCTTTTTTTACTCCAGCTCAAAGAATTATTTATCTTGATATTTCAACCAATTTCCAACAATTTTTTGACATATTCATTATCTTAGAACTTCTTCCCAGTTAATACCTTCTCAGTTGATCCAATAAATGGGAAACAGTTGATGCTAAATGGGGGTTAAGTGGGATGAGGCAATATCTCCTAAACCGTGGTTTCACAGCTTTGTTGAGCAGTGTCAGGACGTGCGTTGTCTTGCTGGAAAATCACACATCTCTGAGATTCACGACATTGTTCAACCAATGTGGAATTTTCAGGTCGACTCGCCATCGTCCAATGTAATTTTTAGGTTATGAACACAATAATGCTGATCACCCAAGATGGGCAGGACTTCTCCCTATGACGCCACCTTAAAGTTCTAGAATTCCCAAACTTGTTGTAACAACTGTTTTGTTTCCATACTAATTTGTCTTTTTAATTATTGAATGACCTATGTATCTTAGTTTCATAAATTTGGCGATGCGACTTCCTCAGCTTTTACTTCATTGACCTTCCTGGTCTTACTATCGCGTCAAAATAGAAAGGTACTTTGTCTTATTGACTAGAAAACAAGCCATCATTTTATAATATTTGACATTTTATTTACTTGAAATTTCTGTAACAAAATTCACAAATAATAGCACATCAGAAAACAATAATTGAGCAGTTCTACAGCTTTTTTTTTAAGTCAACGCAAACAAAAATTTAACATGAAGCATCAACAA
>BLKR01009099.1:0-203132 GCA_011170035.1 Teleogryllus occipitalis | reverse complement strand
TTTTAACACCAAAAAAACAAATTTTAAATGTGAAAACGACTTAAAGAGATATTGTAAAGACCGAATCGTAATGGTCAAAACATGCAAGTGATTCAAATTCAAAAATAGAGAGAACCAACGAGCACAATCGCATTAAACCAAACACACAATTAACAGACGTATCACACTGCTATTTAAAACTAATTGGAAATTTATTACTCCTGCTGTTTACGAAATAAATAATTTTATAGAACGACATACTTATCAAAAAACGCACGATATACATGAAGTAATTTATAGAGCATAGTAACCCACAAGTAAATAAAACCTATTCAGTACAAAATTAGACGTTTACTTCTTGTTTTGGAATCCTGGAAAAAAAATATGAACGTGTAATCGCATGAAATTATTATTGTATAAACTGGATCGTAATGGTCAAAACATGCAAGAGATTCAAATTCAAAATTAGAGAGAACCAACGAGCACAATCGCATAAACCAAACACACAATTAACAGGCGTATCACATTGCTATTTAAAACTAATTAGAAATTTATTACTCCTGCTGTTTACGAAATGAATAATTATAAACAGCAGGAGTAATAAATTTCTAATTAGTTTTAAATAGCAGTGTGATACGTCTATTAATTGTGTGTTTGGTTAATGCGATTGTGCTCGTTGGTTCTCTCTATCTTTGAATTTGAATCTCTTGCTTGTTTTGACCATTACGGTTGAGTTTATACAATATCTCATAAATGCGTTTCTACGTTCATAATTTGTTACTAGGTGTTAGATAACAGAACATAATGTCTAATTTTCTACAGGATAGGTTTCATTTGCTTGTGGCCTACTATACTCCAAAATTACTTCCCGAATACCGTGCGTTTTTGCGTAAGTATGACTTTATATAATTAATTATTTCGTATACAACAGGAGTAATAAATTTCTAATTAGTTTTAAATAGCAGTGTGAAACGTCTGTTAATTGTGTGTTTGGTTTAATGCGATTGTGCTCGTTGGTTCTCTCTATTTTTGAATTTGTCTCTTGCATGTTTTGACCATTACGATAGAGTTTATACAATATTTATTTCATGAGATTGCACGTTTATATTTTTTCCCAGGATTCAAAAACTAGAAGTAAATGTCTAATTTTGTACTGAATAGGTTTTATTTGCTTGTGCGTTACTATACTCTATAAATTACTTCATGTATATCGTGCGTTTTTTTGATAAGTATGACGTTCTATAAAATTATGTATTTCGTAAACAGCAGGAGTAATAAATTTCCAATTAGTTTTAAATAGCAGTGTGATACGTATCTTAATTGTGTGTTTGGGTTAATGCAATTGTGCTCGTTGGTTCTCTCTATTTTTGAATTTGTCTCTTGCATGTTTTGACCATTACGATAGAGTTTATACAATATTTATTTCATGAGATTGCACGTTTATATTTTTTCCCAGGATTCAAAAACTAGAAGTAAATGTCTAATTTTGTACTGAATAGGTTTTATTTGCTTGTGCGTTACTATACTCTATAAATTACTTCATGTATATCGTGCGTTTTTTGATAAGTATGTCGTTCTATAGAATTATTTATTTCGTAAACAGCAGGAGTAATAAATCTCCAATTAGTTTTAAATAGCAGTGTGATACGTCTGTTAATTGTGTGTTTCGTTTTATGCGATTGTGCTCGTTGGTTCTCTCTATTTTTGATTTTGTATCTCTTGCATGTTTTGACCATTACGATTCAGTCTTAACAATATTTCTTTAAGTCGTTTTCACATTTAAAATTTGTTTTTTGGTGTTAAAAATTAGAACTGAATGTGTACTATTGATTGTAATTGTATTTTTGTAATTGGCCTAAGTGTTTTTATGTCGTTGGTACTCTTCAATAATATACGCGAATGTCGTGCGGGTTGCATAACTAATTGTGTTTGACAATTTTTTTAAATTTTTTTTCGTAAACAGCATGAGTAATAAATTTCATTTTAGAGTAATAAATTAGTAATAAATATGCTCTAAACATTCGTATTAGTTTTGATTGATTTAGCTCATTTTTTAATTTGGGTTGTGCTAGCGTGACTGTCACGCTAGCACAACCACCTTTATTTCAGAAACGAGAGGAGTAATAAATTTAATTTTTGGGTAATAAATTAGTAATAAATGAGTACTAAATATTCCACTTGGTTTGATGTGATTGTGCTATAGTGGTTGTGCTAGCTTGACACAGCCAAAATAAAGGTTATGATAACAAATAAACCTTATGTGATGGCTGTTTTTTGAGCTCATATCTGAAATCACATATCTCGAATTAATAAAAAAGAGTTACTTTAATTCATGTTACCAAAAATAGTTACAATGTTACCCTGTGTTATCTGGTAGTTGCTCCAACCAAATCAGTGAAAATATTTGTGTTGGTTTATTACAATATTCTTTTATTGTGGTTAATATAAGTTGTATTTAATTTGAATTGTATACAAATCAGTTTTTTAAATGAAATACATTGTTTTATAGAAAACTTAAAATGTGTTTTATCTTGGATCTGATATATATATATATATATATATATATATATATATATATATATATATATATATATATATTGTGGCGGCACGTTATTATTACGTATTATAATAAAAATTATTTGTGAACAAAAGAGCTGTGTGTCGAGACACGCTGGGGCCACCACCGCCGCCACACCACCGCCGCCGCCGCCGCTGGCAGGTCCCCTCCGAAATCGCCCGTTTCTAAAGGGATTTACGACCCACAGCCGCGCGCTGACAGGGCTCACCCTTATGAATGCTTCACTGTCCTCGGAGCCGATATTTTTCTTTAGGTGATTCCCCGGCCGGGAAGTACATGATCGTTTATTAACTCTGTTTATTGAAAAGAGTGTTTATGAAAACGGCCATTGCGCACGTGCACACTCTTAAAGATAGAGTGAGAGGGAAAAGGTCGAATTGACGGAAAATTTTGGAGAATCTGGACATCTGATTGGTGAAGAATAAACCACGACGCCATAGGTTTGGGCCAACCAGATCACAAATGACAGGAGAAGGGGTGATTTCGAAAGCAAGAAAGCGATTTGGGGAGGGGGGGAACCAAAGGGCTCGTACGCACGGAGCAAAAATCCAAAAGACACACTCGATTTGATTTTCGGCCGAGGAGTTTCACGAGAGGCTCACGCACAGAAAGGAAGGTCTTCTCGATTTCAGATCGTTTCGCCGAGATTGGTACTTTAATTCGTGACCATTACGCCGCTGTGCATAAAACGGCCAGTTATTATTTCGCCAAGCTAGCCACAGGTTAATGCTTGCCTGTATCTTCTGGTGACTTTCGTCATCTTTCTGAGCCACGCCGCCAACCGATACCTGATGTGGAGTCGCCGCTAGTCGTTCCGAGAGGTGGAGACGGCCCATGTACCCCGGGCTTCCTCTAGCGGACGCGTCCTGACGCCGCCACATCCCAGCGCGACCGGTGCAGGAGGCGCTGCCACGGCTGCCGCCAAGGGAGGCCCTTTCCCGAGCCCACAGCCCCCAGCTGATGAGGTCACCGACCCGAGGACACCCCGCTACCGAAGTGCCGGCTTCTCTTCGCCATCAGCCGCCATCAGGCAAAATAAACCTACGCTCCAGGTTTCTCTCCGCGCTCTTCAAGCGTTTCTGGACTTTTGAGTAAGAGAAAAATAAGTAAAAACAACTTCTTTTATGTAAGCGTTGCCGCGCATTGGCTATTGTGATTTATGAATAAGAACCCAATTTATAATTTAATTTAATTTTTTTATGAGCTCATTAGGTAGGGTTAATTTTACTTAAAATTCACAGTGTAACTTCTCTGACACCTGTCAGAAATAAAGCTCACATTTATTAATCTAGAATAACTTTAATCTGATTGAAACAACTCTCGTCAACTTCCTTCCACCATCCAATTCAACCGATTGAGCTACGTCCGGGCCGGCGTCAATCACAACCAGATAACGCAGACCGCCGTGACAATTGGCTTTCCCGTCGTGGGGCTCGATTTAGTGAACTTTTATATCCCAGATAAGCGCCTTGAGATTTCTCATTCCAAAATCATAAATTTTCTAAATTTTTCGATTCATTTAATTCTCTAATTTAATGATGGATGGAAGGACGTTGCCGTGAAGTTAATAACTTGTGGGCTATTGAGGACGTAATTTTGTGTGGTATTCTCTTTATAAGTGTTATTTTTTTGTGTGTTGTGTTGTGTGGTTACCGTGTGCGCGCACTAAGACGAGTGAAATCGCGTAACGTCAAAATGCTCGACGAGTCAGGTATCGACGTGGCGGATGGCGAAAGTTCCAATGAACAGTCGACGCAAGAACCCACCTTATGTGATATCTTGCGCATAATAAAAGAACAGTCAGAACAAATGTTTTCCAAATTAGATCGGAGAAACAGGGAACAGCCAGAACAATTTTTTTCCAAATTAGATCAGAGAAACAAGGAACAGTCAGAACAGATTTCTGAAAATATTGGAAGGGTAACTAACAGCATAAGGGAATTGGATGAGAGGTTAAATGAAAGGCTTACTACGCATGAAAATAAATGTCAGGAGAGATTCGACCGCCTGGAAAATTGTTTAGAAACCCAAGTAGATAAATTAGGGAAATTAGAACAAAAATTTGATCATGAGGTGGGAGCTTTGAAAAATCAAGTTGATAGAAGGTGTGGTGAAATAGAAGGGAACGTAGAGAAACTAAACCAGGAATTAGGACATTCGAAAGTTGAAATGACTGAAAATTTTAAAGTGCTGAAAACAGAAATTAACGCGAAATTGCAAGCTTGTGATGGGAAATTGCAAGCATGTTACGAATCAGTCAATAAAAATATTACTGATGTCAAACAGGAGATGGGCGAAAAACTTAATAAAATAGGACAGAAACTCCACTCCGAAGTTTCCCAAATAAACGACAAGTTCGTTCAGATAGGTAGTGTAAGTGAGGATAACATCAGGGAAAGGGAAAAGAAACTGAAAGAAGAAATAGATCGCAGTGTAGTTGAGCTAGTTAAAGGGGAAATTGAGAAAGAACGAGTAAATAACCCCAGCCCGACTTCGAGTGGATCAGGCCTCCACTTCTCGTGGGCGCCGCCTCAAAGCTTGCATTTTTCTGGAAAATACGAAGAAAATCCCAGGGTTTTCCTAGATAGGGCGGAAAATTACATGAACCTCACAAATGCAGTACCTCCCCACCTGAAGACAAAATTTATGCAAGAGCTTTTGCGTGGAAATGCGGCCCACTGGTTAACGGCTTTGACCCCTTTTCCACGAAATTACGAAGAATTCCGTACGAAATTTTTGAATCGTTATTGGGGAGAACAGAGAAGGTACGAATTTGAACGTGATATTCTTGAATCACGCTGGGAAAACCGAAATGGCCCGTCATATCTAGACTATGCCATGGAGAAAATCTCCGCTATTAAGTTGTGCGATCCGCGGGCGAATGATCGCAAAGTAATATGGCTGCTTACCGCTCATTTCCCCACGCATGTTCAGAATCTTGTTAATAGCGTGGGATGTAACGACTTGGACCGTTTTCAGGAATTGCTTGCGCAATTCGATAGGACGCGTAACAGTTATCACGAAGAGAACCGCGGTAGAGATTACAATCAAGGCAGACCGCCGTGGCACCGTGATAATAGAAATCAAGGAAACGGCGCGAACGACCGACGGCCGCCACCCAATTCACATGAGAATCAGGGAAGTTCAAATGAAAGGAACGGACAGCAGAATTCGTCTAGGCCGAGTTCGACAAACTAAATCCGTCTAAGCTGTCTGGGTATCTGGGCTACGGACGAATTTGTTCAGAGATACCCTTTTCCGAAGTTGTGTCGGTAAACTATGCCTTCTTCGACCTTAATGATGATGAAAATACAACTGTCAAAGAACGTGCGAGAAAATGCCCTGTTATTGAGTTCCTCATAGGAAATATTTGCGTCCATGCCTTAATTGATACTGGGAGCGAGATTAGCGCAGTGTCAAAGAAATTATATTCCCGACTTATAAGCGAACGTATTCCTGTACCGACTCTGCCCACGGCCAGATGTTATGTTGTAGGGATAGGAAGAAGACGTAGCAAGCCAATTTCAATGCAGGCTTTGATTTCGATTAAAATGAGGGAAATTTTGTTTGATGTGCCTTGCTTAGTGATTGATGATCTTAACCACGATATTATCCTAGGGGTTGATTTTTTGAGAGAAAACGGTGGAATTGTAGATTTTTCAAAAGATATTGTGAGTTTCGGTGACGGTAAAGAAATTGTTATTGGAGATGATGGGGAAGATAGGATAGATCTTAGCATTTCATGCGTATCCTGGGACTTGGAGGATGGGGGGAATGATGTGAACGGGGTTCTCTGCCAATATGTGCAGAAATGTGAATTTTTGAATTGTTATGAACGCTCCCAGCTGCAGAAAGTGCTACTAAGTTACGTAGATGTTTTCAGGCGCCCCATTCATCCAGTTAAAGATTTTTATTTTCGAATCAGCGTTACCGACGACTCGCCATTCAAACTGAGAAATTATCCCATTCCACAATCTTTAAGGGAGGAGGTGGATCATACAATTAAGAATATGATTGCTGAAGGCATCATCGAGAGGTCAGTGACTGCCTATTTGAATCCTATTGTTGTTGTTAAAAAGAAGGACGGAGGGGTCAGGATATGTTTGGACGCTCGGAGGATAAATGAAGTTACCATTCCGGAAAACGAAGCGCCGCAAAATCTTGACGAAATTCTTTGGAAATTTAATCAAACTAAAATTTTTTCAGCTTTGGACTTTTCTAACTCTTATTGGCAAATTGCTATACACCCTGACGACAAGAAATTTACTGGATTCCTATACAACGGTCTCACCTATGTTTGGAATTTTTTCAATTTGAGACCATTTAAAGAGTGAATGAATCAGCGGCATATTTACTTATCTCTGACCAAAATTCGCCAGTACCCTAGGCTCTTCCGGGATAGTTTGCGAACAATGTATTATTTTAGTAGTAGATTAGTTTAATTAATATTTAGCTCATAGCCTCCGTAGTGTAATACAATGGGTTTTGCGTAAAGAAGGTACTAGACCAGATTAGCTAGAGAGTTTTAATTTAATTAGTGTTCGCTATTTCTTTTAAACTGATTATCTTTGTGCCACCACTAATTTTTGCATGACGAGAGAAAAATCTTGTCTTAATTACAAGTAATTAAAAGACGCGCTGTTTCTCTCTACTTGGAGGGGAAGGCTGATGTGGCGGCACGTTATTATTACGTATTATAATAAAAATTATTTGTGAACAAAAGAGTTGTGTGTCGAGACACGCTGGGGCCACCACCGCCGCCACTACCACCGCCGCCGCTGGCAGGTCCCCTCCGAAATCGCCCGTTTCTAAAAGGATTTACGACCCACAGCCGCGCGCTGACAGGGCTCACCCTTATGAATGCTTCACTGTCCTCGGAGCCGATATTTTTCTTTAGGTGATTCCCCGGCCGGGAAGTACATGATCGTTTATTAACTCTGTTTATTGAAAAGAGTGTTTATGAAAACGGCCATTGCGCACGTGCACACTCTTAAAGATAGAGTGAGAGGGAAAAGGTCGAATTGACGGAAAATTTTGGAGAATCTGGACATCTGATTGGTGAAGAATAAACCACGACGCCATAGGTTTGGGCCAATCAGATCACAAATGACAGGAGAAGGGGTGATTTCGAAAGCAAGTAAGCAATTTGGAGAGGGGGGAACCAAAGGGCTCGTACGCACGGAGCAAAAATCCAAAAGACACTCTCGATTTGATTTTCGGCCGAGGAGTTTCACGAGAGGCTCACGCACAGAAAGGAATGGCTTCTCGATTTCAGATCGTTTCGCCGAGATTGGTACTTTAATTCGTGACCATTACGCCGCTGTGCATAAAACGGCCAGTTATTATTTCGCCAAGCTAGCCACAGGTTAATGCTTGCCTGTATCTTCTGGTGACTTTCGTCATCTTTCTGAGCCACGCCGCCAACCGATACCTGATGTGGAGTCGCCGCTAGTCGTTCCGAGAGGTGGAGACGGCCCATGTACCCCGGGCTTCCTCTAGCGGACGCGTCCTGACGCCGCCACATCCCAGCGCGACCGGTGCAGGAGGCGCTGCCACGGCTGCCGCCAAGGGAGGCCCTTTCCCGAGCCCACAGCCCCAGCTGATGAGGTCACCGACCCGAGGACACCCCGCTACCGAAGTGCCGGCTTCTCTTCGCCATCAGCCGCCATCAGGCAAAATAAACCTACGCTCCAGGTTTCTCTCCGCACTCTTCAAGCGTTTCTGGACTTTTGAGTAAGAGAAAAATAAGTAAAAACAACTTCTTTTATGTAAGCGTTGCCGCGCATTGGCTATTGTGATTTATGAATAAGAACCCAATTTATAATTTAATTTAATTTTTTTTATGAGCTCATTAGGTAGGGTTAATTTTACTTAAAATTCACAGTGTAACTTCTCTGACACCTGTCAGAAATAAAGCTCACATTTATTAATCTAGAATAACTTCAATCTGATTGAAACAACTCTCGGCAACTTCCTTCCACCATCCAATTCAACCGATTGAGCTACGTCCGGGCCGGCGTCAATCACAACCAGATAAGGCAGACCGCCGTGACAAAATATATATATATATATATATATATATATATATATATACAGGGTGAGTCACGTAACTTTAGCACCTCCTGTAACTTTTGAACGGTTGAAGATATTGAAATGCAGTTTTCACACAAGTGCATGAGAAAATAGGGCTAACTGATACGTGTATTTATTTCTATTTTATCACATGTATTTTACGAGATCTTTGAGGCAACTTTGTTTTTTCAAATGGAACTATACATATTTTTTCAGTCTATCACAAAGAGCGTAAAAAGACGAATCCAATGATATACATATTGTCATATGTTAGATAAGGATTTTTTTGAGAAATTTTGATTCTTTTGCGACCAGTTCTTAACGGATATTTTGAATGTAACAGACCGCCACAGAAGGTCACGCAGCGTTCCACCAGCAAGCGCGCGCTCCGGGAAGGAAAGGTATCTTAGTATTTCAAGGTACAAAACATATCCCAAATATTCACAAAACTGTTGTATTTTTTTCCCTGAAATCTGCTTTCCATCCTTCCCCATTTCCCGATTTTTTTAAGAAATGGAAGGATTAAAAATGAGGATTTATCGCAAGTATGTATTGTAATAAAATTGTTTATTACTTCAACTCTAGATAATGGGGTTTTATATCACAGGATATTAATGGGATCTTGAAACAAACATAATAAGAATAAATACAGACTAAGAATAAGATAAAGAATATTGCATATTCTGAGCAAACAATAATAATAAGCGTAGAATAATAACACGGGGATAGAAACATCCATTAAGATAATAATTAATCACTAAAATAAAAATATATTCCCAAAATATAGTAAACAATAGTAAATAAAGGTAATCACTAGAGACGGACAAAACTGCATTCAGTCTCTCGTCCGACCTGTGAATCATTCTCGCTGGCCGAAGAAGGGAGAAGGGTTGTGGAGGGGGAAGAGCCCAGCCAAGGCCAAGGGAGTGCACTGGCGAAGGAGATGCTCCATCTCTGCGGGAGGCAACGAGACAACGAGATTCTCGTATCTCGTGGGGATAGAGTATTCTTCTAAGCAGTCCAAGCCGGCCGAAGCTCGGAAGAAAACTCATGATCAAAACTGCTTAGTGTAGAGCAACGATTTCTTCCTAATTAATTGATTTAAAATAAAAACTCTATCGTAATAATGAAACGTTTCCTTTTACTTTCATAATATTGAAGTATTGCTTATCGTCGTACACAAGAAAAGTAATAAATAAACAAATAAATTAATTAATAAAAAATAAAAGGAGATGGCTTACAGCAACAACTGTATTGAAGTGTATTCTTATTATTGTAAATGTTTTGTGTTACGGTGTTTACGTTTTGCATACTTTGTATGTCAATGAAAACCTCACATAATTTAAACTTCGTAAAAATTGAATTATGAAATAATAATTATTGATTCCATTGAAGAGAACCTTTTCTTAGTGTCCTTCACCGAGCTATCTCCCATCTGACCTGAGAGATAACCTAAACCTATCTTCGTATTTCGCACGTGGAGAGGCTGTCAGTCAACGTATGCGCCGCGTCATAGGCGTAGGACCGTTTCTTCCCTCCCCGGTGAACCGAGGAAGCTTTGACACCTCGATATGATAGGAGCGTTCAGAATATTTGGGATAGGTTTTGTATCTTGAAATACTTAGATCCCTTCCATTCCCCGAGCGCGCGCTTGCTGGTGGAGCGGTGCGTGACATTCTGTGGCGGTCGGTTACATTCAAAATATCCGTTAAGAACTGGTCGCAAAAGAATCAATATATATATATATATATATATATATATATATATTTATATCAAAATCTTTTGCTTCAAATCATGCAAATGTTGAAATACAACATTGATTTCACAGCATTATTAGAATTGTGGAAAGTTTATTCACTGTAGTGGGGTCAACCTGGGTCATTTCATATAAAAGTTCAGTACTAAACTAAACAAAATTATTTTAATTATCATAAAAATTAACAATTTGTTTTGTTAACTCTTTTGTAATATTTGGTTAATAAATTGGTCAATTATCTTCACACCTCAACTACATGAATTAATTGATATACTTGAAAAGTGTAATAAATCCAATGTTGGTTATTTTATCTACAGTGTGTTCAAGTATTGATTGCAGTACAGAGCCTTATGGAGTATTGCTCTCTCTTTCTAGAAGAGAAGAAATAAAAGAGGTCATCTTCGCCAACATATTCTCATCTCTCTTTCTATCCAATACAATTTTACATAAGACTCTCTTTCTATCACAAGCTATGTTGCTAATTCATGAAGAAGCTCCGGGTTATTCTGCTCGGTAATTCTGTTTCTAACGCAAATATTTAACATGTTTACTCAATGATATTTTCAACTGTGTTGATCTTAGACAAATGAGTTTTTACCTGTCATTGCCAGAACTTCTATGAATGTGATGGTTATTTCGTAATTGAGTTTCATGATTTAATTACAAAGAAATTAATTATAAATGATTGCCGAGTGTTTACTTCATTTTAAGGTCCTTAAATTTTCACCATGCGAGAAACTTTTTTATTATTGAAGAAAAGCACAAACATCTAGTAGATGAAATGCCAAGGCAAGTCCAAATTTTGATATGAGACCAACCATATTTCTGTGTGAATCATGGTTCTTGAGTTAGACAGTAATAAAAACAATATTAAGTGTGCTCAGAATGAACATCTCATGTCGTTCAGTGATCTCTAATATGTCTTAGCGATTCTAAACTGGCAATGGGGAAAGGAAAAGTAGAGTATTTATTTTTGAATTTCACTTATTGCAAACAGTAAAATACAAATAAACAGATCTCAAATTAGTGGTGCTAAAACAGCACGTACTTTCTTGCCTTTAGTAATGGTTATGAAATACTATTTGTATCATAATTTTACTCCGAATTAACACATCTTAGTCGCCATTTTTTGTAAAACTAATTTTAAATCGTAGAACATTTGGTGCGAAAATTAAATGGTTTCAAACAATAATTTTTTTGTTCAAAACTTTAAATGAAAATATATTTTGGCATTGGATTCATTGTATAAGGTATACGATGTTGATAGCAGTGGCAAACAAATGTAAATAGATCGAAAAATATATAATAGTAATTATTAAACACTATGGTATTGTAATATTCTACAAATATATAAAAGTATTAGTTTACATAAACGCGAACGAAAGGCAGTCATCATCGCCTTTTGTCATCAGTGTGGCGTTACAACAATCTTACAAGTAACAATTATCTCTACTTCGTATGGAATACCCATTTTGATTATTATCATTATTGATATAGCAAGACAATGATAATGGATAGAAAAATATATAAAAAATAGTATTTTTATATTCATCAAAATGACCAGATTTTAACATGCATTACTCTCCATTCCCAGATCTTAAGCAAAGCAACATTATTCATTTAAATTTATCATTCAAAATATTCTTTTATTCAAGTTTTTTCGTTCAAGTGGTATGCTAACTTTCTCCAGGCTTGTAAGTAGTACGTAAAGATTTGAAGAAATTTTGAGTCCCCCTGTCGAAATCCAGTCTGGCTTATTATAATACAATTTGTCCAAACCGGAACCTGTACAAACCGGAAACCCGCCTTAACCGGAAAATTTATCTGGCCCGTGAAGTTACATGGCATTTTACACAGCATGAAATGGAATCTCTACAACGCGGAAACGGGAGGGTTTTTCATGTCCAGCAGGGGAAAATCATTATAAATCAGAATTCCTAAGAATTTATTGCAATTGGCAGCGAGATACGAGATGTTCTTAATGAACCGAATATATTTGCAAGTTTGTATTGAATTCTCTATTCCGGTGACACGCGATGCGCGAAAGCGCGTGTTGCGCGAATGTGTGTGTGAGAAGTGGTAACGCTGCCCTCCATAAGCGCTGTACTGCAATCAAATGTTTGAACGTTCTATAGGATGATCTGCTTGATCTCTTTTAGGGTGCTTCTGTCAACCTAATCAATGATGATCCAGCCATGTGGATCGTCGGTGGAACATTGTGTAATAATTTGCATTTCATCAAAAGCGAGATAGAGATTTTTCTAGTTCGAAACGACTCTACAACGACGGATAATCATGACACCTTCTGATTTACTTGTCAGGGATCTTCTTATACGGTGAAAAAATTATGTACCTTGCTCATTTTTATTTTCTAGGTACCGCTTATGCAGTAGGGAGAAAGTTATGAAATGCAGCGGGAAAAAGCGGCGAATTCCGATTAGAAAATTTATTATTGCCGGCCCTCGAAACGAAAAAGTTGATAAAACTAGTTGCTAAACTTAGAAAAGTCCTCTAACATGTGGTGTAGCCAGAATCCACGTTTTGTTGGTCCTTGATACCGAAAAATCAATTGACGCGGCCCCTTGAATTTGAAACCGATATTTTAATTTTGGGGTGGTACTTTACATGAAGCCCTTGGGATATTCCAATTTTTTTTAAAAAAATACATGAAAAACAGGCTCCAACGTTTTTAATAAACTTTGTTATTGGATAGTGTTAAGGACGTTTAAGAATTGGTGCAGGTCTCGTATTCGTTGAAAACCCTACTTTTTCAAAAACTGCAAAAGTTCAAAATTCTTTCAGCGTCTTCCTACAACTAAAGCTTGAAAGACACTTTTTTTCCTTAATGAAATCTGTTCCTAAAAGACAGATTTTGAAATAACGTCTTGTACAATTTTTCGAAAATTTGAGTAATTTTGCGTGAAAATAGACCATTTTTAAACATTTCCCCCCTCAAAAAACAGCACCAATAACTTGGAATAAATTTTGACCTCAGATAGCGTATAGGACGCGCTTAAGAAAATGGTGTAAGTCTCCCGTTTGTTAAAAATTTTGATTTTTGAAAATAGCAAAAATTCAATTTTTTCCGCATTTTCCTACAACTACAATTATGAAGGTGAACATTTCTTTTTTCTTAATTAAATGTGTTCTCAAAAACAGGTCTTTAAAGAAGGTCATGTGAAATTTTTCGAAAATAAAGAGTTTTTTTGTGTAATTTGGCACCAAACATAGTCGCCGGCTTCGAATTTCGTGAACATAATGAGATGTGTTTGGAGCCTATTGCTAATCATATTAAGTAGATTGAAGGAAGGTAATAAATTTAACTTACAGTTATTTTCACATTGTGAAGACACAATGGACTCTTATAGACAATGTTATTCTTATGGAAGAATCTCATGCACTGTTCCAAATCGATTGTTGCAAAAGTAGAAAAAATATAGCCCTGAAGAGAAAATGAGGATCGCGATGGTAATCATAAAAATGAGTCATTCACTTATTTTTTTTTAAATAATGAAAACTCTACAGATCTACGGAATTTACTTTTTAAACACCTTTTTCTTCAAACCATTAAAACGTATAAAATAATTGGTGGAACTATTTTGGAATAAGTTACTTCAGCTGGGGGAAATGCTATCAGTTTATCAACATGACAAAATACGTCCCCTTAAAAATAATTGTCAACGAAAATGTGTGAATTTTTAATTCTTGCATTGGAATATATCGTCGCTGGCATATTTTCGTTCTTGAAGTCCAGTTAAAAACTTCCAGCGGCAAAGTTTTGGGTAAAATGATGAAATTATTTTCCATCATCACCCGAAAGTCTTCGGTTGCATTGCTTCTATGAATTTGGTGTATTTTGAAGACGAGAAGCGAGCGACGCGGGGCTGGACGGGAGACGTGACGAAATGTCAAAGTAGAGAGGCAGGATGTGTGACTTGTAGGGCTGAAAGGAAGTGTTTGTTTATGTCTTCAGCGGAAGGGACCATCCAAATGAATACTCGAATGATCATGAGTAGCCCTTTCGAGAATTTCATCTTGCTGGATATTCTGGTCAGTCGATTTGTACTGGTGGATGTGAGTGAAGATAGTGGATGGGCAGTGGTAAAGAAAAGTAGGTACGGAATTTAGGTAATCATGTAGTGTTAACTTCAAGATATCAAAATGGAATGCAAGGAAATGGTGAAATAATTAAATGTGGTAAAAAATATTTTAAAAGTATTCGAGAACTTGAAAGGAAAACATTAAAAAACAGAGTCAATCGCGTGAATGAATTTTGCAGAGAATGGAAAATGAGAATGGAAAAAGAACGATTCCGAGAAAAATAAATTTAACTTAAGTATAGAAGCAGTGTGGAAATGAAGTACGATGATTTGGTACATCTGGTACCTCAAATTCCATGCGTTTCTCGTATTTTAAAAACGTTCCTGCAACAATCGTGTGTAATGAAAGATGTTAATGATAAACATTTACCAAATTTCAAATATTCCACATATTTTATTGCTTATTGATAGAAATGGGATTTCAATTTGAAAAGTGAGACAAAAGATATAATCTTGTGCCGACATTCATATCTACGAGAAATGCGACAGCTTAGAAACGAGAAAAGGAAAATATGTACTACGATGAAAGTTGGATAATCGTTGCGTAAATCAATATTTGACGGCACAATCAACAATTTACTTTTTTCATTTTATAAGAGAATGCATGTAACGGCTGTAATAATAATAATAATAATAATAATAATAATAATAATAATAATAATAATGCCAGTTCGAATAGTCGAGATCGCTAAGGCCGTAGCGCCGTGGCGATCTCAGACGAAGGATCGCGGGTTCGAGTCCCGCCTTGGGCATGGGTGTGTTTGTGTATGTTTGTGTGTACCGTCCATTCATCCTTCATTATTATTATCATCATTCCATCTTCCAGCCCCCCAGGACTAATAATCCTGGGGTATAAAAATCGGATTCAGCCTAATGCTGATTCCCCTGATTGATTTCATGCAAGACTTGCAACGTGATAAATGATACTGAGCCCGTGCAAGTGCATGTATGAATGGTCCAAGACGACTTAATAATAATAATAATAATAATAATAATAATAATAATAATAATAATGTGTGCGAATAAACATTCTTTCAGTAATGCTGAGAAAGGTAGCCGATTCTGGAGCGAGCGGGCAAGAGAACGTCGGCAACAATGCGCAGATTCTCGGTAAGACACATTGTGCCTTCACAGCGTGAAAAGCAGTATAGAACTAACAAACGCACTTCTGTACTTCAAGAAATTTCGATCGCTGATTATGGTATGTTTTATTTGTAAAAGTTACAAATGACTACTGTTCCTGGCTATAGAAATAAACGCAGGTATGCACCACAGGCGCTTCGTTTAAATTGGTTGGGTTTGATTATATTAGTTTTATTTCTAATATTTTTCATGAAAAACATTGAAAAACTTGAGTACCATAAATCTGTACGAACATTTTAACTTCAATTTCATATCACCACCTACGCTGCCTTGGGAAACAATGCAGCGATGAAAATTTGAGAAGTTCATTGTTGAACGGCGAGAAGACAAGATAATGAAATGTCTTGAATTCTTCTCTTTGTTGAACACTGGCATAGAACTATTATGAGGCCATTCATTCGAATCTTGAAAAGAAAGATTACTTTTAATATTATTTCATCATTAAAGCTAGTTTAAATTGCATCCTTGAATTGAGGGTCAATCCATTTTAAATGGTCCAGAATTTAATAAATTGGTCGCTCGACCATCTCGAAAAAAAATCATAGTTTGTACAAAAATGTCCTTATGTTTTGGCTGATCAATAACATATTTGATTTATTTTTATTGTATCTGGTTTACAAATGGCGGCCATTTTTGTTTTCTGCCGTGCGCCATTTTTCGCGTTTGTAGACATTTTCTCTTTTCTAAATTACTCAGCACTCAATGGTTCTACCATTCTAGAATAAAAGGCATTGGATTCAGTATACTCTGGCCTACAAATCGAAATATTATTTACATACCTTCTATGTTTTTTTTTTGGGGAATATTTGCAACCAAATCTATGGAACGCGAATGAACGAAATTCGATTTTCAGAGAGTAATGTCTCAAAGAAGAAATGGAAGCTAAACCTTAATTTTTTTTGTGCTTTTACATGTAACCGTATAGTTACTTTTATTAAATTTAATTGGCAAGTAACGTACCCCTCGAAAATTACACCCGCTTAAAAATTGAAATTTTTTTAAAAATTTATTTTCAGCTGTAATATCTATTATTTATTTATTTATTTTACGTCAAAAAAAAAGTTAAAAACTGCGTATGACGTGCTATGGGGAAAAGTGAATTGTGTGCACATTTTCAAAATTCTGTGATCCCTACACTAAGTCATATACTACTTAAATTTTGAATTTTGAAAGGGAGAAAAAAAACAAAAACTCCCATGTAATAAAATCTATTTTCCAGGATAAATAAGCAATAAATTTTGAATTTGGAATTTTCTGTTAGGAGACGAGATAAAAATCTGAAAATTGCACACATACTACATCGTTATGATACCAAACTTCAGTAAAAATTTCAACTTTTAGATTTAACTCAAAGTATTTTTTTAAATTGTAAACTTTCGAAAACAAAAAACATCGTTTCCACATTGAGGATATGTTGTGACAAGTAGTAATCATATTATTTTAAACAAAAATCTATTTTGACTTAAAATAATTATACTTTATTAATAAACATAAAAATTGCCTAATATATTTTGAATATTATTTTACTTTAACACAAACTTATAACTTGACATCTACGTTTGTAATTGAAAATACACATTTTGATGTCAAAAGCTGAACCGGATAATATAAAAATAGTTTATAAAAGATAAATCAATAAAATCAGCGCTTTGTTTATTTTTTCGCGTTTAAAATTTGCCAGATACAATAACAATAAATCAAAGATATTTTTGAACAGCCGAAACATAAGGAAATGTATGTGCAAAATATGAAATTTATTCAAGATGGTCGAGCGACCAGTTCTGGACCACTTACAACGGATTGACCCTTGAGTTAAATGTGAAAACGAATAGATGATTTCGCTTTGCATAATAAGATATGAGAATGACGACTAATGCGTGTAAAATCCCGAGTACTTTTGATGAATATAACAATATTATATTTAATTATTATATATTTCTATTCATTTTCCTGCTAGTGGTATCAAGAATAGTAATTTGCAAAATGTGTATCCCATACGAAGGAGCGGCCATTGTGGCTTGTTGCAAGCCATTGTTGTAACGCCGCACTGATAACAAAAGGCGATAATGACGGCCGCCGTTGGTGCGCATTAATATAAACTAATAATTTTATTTACGGCTACAACAGGTATCGCGCATCGTTGGTACATTTATGGAAAACGAGAATACACTGAATTCAATGACAGAAAGCTGTTTTCGTTTAAACGTTTGAATTTAAAAAAATACATGAATTTTTCACTCTTCGTTTGTTTACGAATTTTTCAAATGGTAATTGAGGTGTGAGACAGAAATTGTTATTAAATATTACACAGCCATTAACAATATTGCGAAGTACGTACTGTTGTAGCACCACTAGCTTCATAAAGTAAAGGAAGATATTTTGCGGTCCGTGTTTAATTTCTGGATGTGGAGCAGCATTTTCAGATGCTGACAATGATAAGTGTAACGTATTGTAGGGCTACAGCTAGCGACCGTCGGGGCGCCACAAAGGCGCTGCGGCAAGGGATTAGACGCCAGGGGCCAGGCAGGATGGGACACGCCGAGGTATTTTCAGAAATTCTAAGAGCTAGGGAAAGGGATGCCCAAAATGCGGGACAGCGCATTTTTGCCGCGTGCCGCATGAAAAATTCTTGGAATCCATGGAAATGGATGTCCAAAAATGCCTGGCAACGCGACTAGCGCGGGCCGTGTGCAAAACCCAGTGACGTTTCAGGTCACGTGGGTGGAAGCTATATAAGAGCGAACGCAGAGCGCGGGGGCGGGGTTTTGTCGAGCTGAGTGGAACCCTCGTGCAAATGCACAAAACTTGCGCCCAGGGCGGTGCGGAGCCGAGCTAGGCTCGTGCGGCAACCCATGTGTTGGGACGCCGTTGTGGACAGTATATCCACGGGTGACCGAGGCCGCCGGAGCTGTGTGCATGAGGCTCGCTGAGGAGTGGCGCGGGCCACGAGTCAGACATTTCATTTTTAAGGATCGCTCCTGCGATCAGGGAAGTAAACATCTACCAGAGCTGAGTAACTTAAATTATTACTGTACATATTGTGAATAAAGCTGTACATATTTATCATTGAAGCTCGTGTCTGTGATTATTGTGTATTCCCACGACGTCACAGAAGCATGCATTCCAAAGAGTTCCCGATCATGAAAACTCTAATATACATAAAGAATCCGTGTGCCTCTTGAAAACATCAGATACAAAAGGTCGAGTTGATAAGGAATTATCCACACAATTTGAGAAAGAAAGAAATTTTAAGAAGGGTTGTGTTTATTATTAAATCTGTAGCGTCACGTGGACTTCCCTTCAGAGGGCGTAATGCGAAGTTTGATTCCGCCCATAATGGAATTTTTATAATGCTTTTAGAGCAGAGTATGAACCGTGTTTAGCAGTCACTCTTTGAATGTAATTTGAGATGTGCCTGGAGGCAATTGGATTTCGAGAATTACTTTTAATATTATTTAAGCATGAAATCTATTTTAAATTGTTTAATTGAGTTAAATTTGAAAACGAGTGGATCACCTCGCTTTGCATGCGGCAATGACCAGTAATTCGTGTAAATACGAGTAGTTTTGATAAATATAACAATATATTAAATTATAATTTTTTATCCATTTGCATTTTGTTGTTAGTGGTATCAACAATGCTGATTTGCAAAATGTCTATGCTATACGAATCCAGCAACCATTATTGATTTGAGAACGCCGCGCTGGTAACAGAAGGCGGTAGTGACGCACGCCGCTGATAAACTAATAATTTTATTTACGGCTAAAATATGCATCGGGCATCGTTTGCACGTTTATGTAGAACGTGAATACACTTAAATCAATGGCAGAAAGCTGTTATTGATTAAAAGTTTGAATTAAAAAAATATAGTATTTTTCGCGCTTCGTTTGTTTACGATTTTTACAAATGGTAGCTGAAGTGTAAAACAGAAATTGTAACATTATATTATATAACCATTAACAATATTACGCGAAAGTATGTCCTGTTGTAGCACCACTAGTTATAAAACGTCCAGACAGGTCTCAGACAATTCGGCTCAAGGGGATTTTTTCCGTAGATGAAACCTAAGTTGACTGGACTAGAAGTAGTATGCGAGAAAGTAAACTGCTTGAACAGACACTACAGCGCCCATATGTGTAAATCGTTTCTCTGTTAAAGCTGCGTCCACACGATGTGTTCAATTTTGCGCGTACGAGTAACGCATGCAACAGCGTACGTAGCGCATGCGTTACTCGTGGGCAGGCGCTACGTGCGCTATTGCATGTGTTAGCGCACGGTTTCCCGCTATCCCTGGCAACCTTGGCATTGCCCTTTCCCGGCAGACTCCTATGGACCCACCACATCCTCAATACCACAGTCAAAACTAACCGAATCACCAACACCCTTTATCCCATCCTTACAAACCTATTCCCATCCCCAAGAAAACCCAGACCTGTAACACCTACATCCATCCAATACTCTCCTATGCCCATCCCTCCTGGTTCACCATATCCATCAGAAATTACAGAAAATTAACAATACCCGAGAACCGAGTTACATCAGACCTTCTGTCCCCTCCCTATATCCATTACAGCGACCTCCGGAAACAATACAAAATATCGCATGTCCTTATCTACCTCTACAATTCCTCTATTACCCAAATCCAACAGTACATTAACAATTCCCAATTTCGGAACCTCATCCTATACTATCACCACATCCTACGACCCCCCTCCCCCGGCACACACGAAAAAAGCGTCCCCTGGATGTCCTGCAACTCCCCCCACCTGCCTAGGCCTGAGGGCGGACCAAATCAGACCCAACAACAAATACGAAACAATGACTCGCCTACAATAGAAAGACGACCCACGACTACAAAATTCGCTTCCCATCCTATGCCCCTCCAACATCCTTCCCCCTTCCCTTCCCTCCATCGTCAAGCACCTTAAAAAAATAATCTGTCTTTCTTAAACGAAATAATCAGTCACCCCACTAACCAGACTCCAAATCCCCGACCCTCTACGGGGGAGAGGTGTCGTAATATTCTGTAGAAAACCACAGAGAATAAACCTGAATGAAGAGTCTCCAAATAGACAGGTATTCAGAAGACAATAACACCATGCGTCCTGCGTCTTGCGCACGACGGGAATCTCGTGCGCAAAGAGCCTTCAAAAGAATTAGCCCTATTTAAGCCTCATTTAGTTTTCTGGGCACCGATCTACGTTTGGGTGCATTAAAGTCTAGTGGAAATTACAGTCTCGACTATAATACAGTTTTTAGAAATCAGTATAATTTGCAGGGTTGGGCAAAATACTTTAAATTGAATATTTAAATGCTTCGTAAATAAGTATTTAAATACATACTCAAAATACATTAGGTTTTTAATAGCTAAATACATACGTATTTAAAATATTTCAAATACTCAAAATATAGTATATACAATAATTTTTATCACTTTTTTATTGCAACAATTTATTGTAATTGTCAATTACAATAAATTACTAATTGACAGTTATAGATTTCTCAACAATAACTTTTAAGTCTAACTAAAATAAGCGGAATTTTCTTCTAAAGCGACGAGTTTTTTTAAACAAATCATCAGACAATAACCCCTATTTGGCGAATGTATAAAACCTGCAAAGGAAAACGGTCGATCAACTAGCGCCGATGAACATAAACTAATGTTATAAGTAGAGCTCGAAGATGTAGGCATTAACAAGGTCGAAAATAGGAAGGCAAATAGGCACTTAAAAACTTAAAAATAGGCAGGGAAATCGGCAATATAGTTGACAATTGGCAGGCACTTAATAAATACATCTCTAAAATACATGTCCAAAAAACTCAAAAATACAGTTATTTAAATACAAAATGTATTTAAAATACGTATTTCAAATACAAGTATTTGAATAGTCCTGCCCGACCCAGATAACTTGTATGTTACTGAAGACTGCTAGAAACTGACGTTATGTATTTCGAAGAGAATCATATGTTGCTGCTTTTAACACAAAATATTATGTAGCTGCTACTATTCAGAGTAAAATGTTCTTCCATCATTACAAGACTTCTTAAAATGTTCCTTCTTACAATGTTTTTCTGATCTAGTTCTTTCGCCTGATTGTAAGACAGTACAAATCCTACCCATGTCGTCAGATCCATTGTACGGCAAGGAGAAACGGCGTGGATAGTATCTTTCCACCATGGTATAGGGCAAGGGTTTTCAAACTATTTTGGTTCACGGGTCCCTTGACCTAGACGAACCTTCCCCCGGTTCGCCTGGCAACAAGTCTACTAAATATTCAACACAAATGAGTGATATAATACGCTATTGGTAAAAAAAATGCCACGTCAAAGTAATCCATATTAATTAATAAAATAAATCGTACACAATACAAATATATATGACAGTACAATATAAAATACATCAATTACACAAGGATTAAAGTAAAGCAAATCTAAAGATCATTTTTAATAAATCATCCTGACGCCCCTACCGTAAGGTCGCGACGCCCCTGGGAGCCGCGATGCAGTTTGAAATTTTATGCCGAAAAGACGCATCGTGCGGACGCAGATTAAGACACCTCCACTCCCTCTGATCAGCCTCTTAATAGTAATGTTCTTAATTTACCCCTTTAAGAGACCACTTTCACGAAAATTTAAAAAATACAGCACACCAAAATATCAGTAGTAAAAACAAAAAGTGATGAAAACTGCATTCACATGGCATGGCCTGTGTTGAAGTCAAAATGTGCGCAAAAATAGGGCGGAGGCAAAATAAAATTTCGTCAAAATATTTCATTTTTCATAATTCATTAACATATATTGAGATATACAAATTTTCTCTCTACTTTAATATCTTGCAAAGATCTTAGCGTCCGGCTTGCTGGGTCAATGGGTCACGATATATTATAATCCTTATTACCTTTATAAGGGATTATAGGATCCGCAGACTATACAGCGCTGCTGGGAATCTGAAATAGAATGGTTCTAATTCCTAGCTCATTACTGTTTGGATTGACTAAATGAAAGATCACTCTCTTTTCTAAAGAACAAAATTTAACAAAGTTTATTGTTACCTTTTTGCAAACAATATAGTGAATTTAATAATGATTTTGATGTTAGACCTTTTATTAAGATATCTTTGAATTTAGAGTTTTATACCGCGGTTAACTTATCTATTCTTCGTTGATGTCCCTCGAAGACTTCTCAGTCGAAATATCTTGCGAGCTTGCCGTAGTCCAAAGTTCCAAGAAATCCTCTTCTGCTCCTATCCAAGATGGTGTCAAACTATCAAAATTATCAGTCCCGATTACGTCCTATGACATAGTCCCGAAACCTATAACTCAATCACCACTCCCGACAAAGTTCCAATTTATGCATCAATATTACTTCCACATGCAATATCTGCAATATTATTTACTGTCCTTAAACTTTCACGATCTGAAAACCCGACTCTGACTATCTGCACTCCACTCGCTTCCTCTCACGACCTACGATCCGTTCAGACACGCGATGCCGGTCAGAATGAAATCTTCCTGCATGATTCACCCCTCGAAGCTTCGTATTAAACTACCTTCTTCTTTTTTTCATAACATTTGACCGTCCTTCTCTCACCCAGCCAATCCATGCGTTCGTTATATTTTGATGTAGCTGACCTTTCGATCGTCTAAACTTCTTAATGCATATTCCACCATATTGTCTTCAAATAAATGTTAGTTTATATTCATGTGACATATCGGTATGTCACAATATTGAGAGCCATTAACCATGTTCATTGAGTGAAATTGATACTTTATTATTACTAGACTTGTGACGTTTAAGAAAGCATGTCCTTAAAAAAATTTATTGTATTGTATTGTATTTAAAAAGTCCATTTATTACTTAGCCATCCCAATAAAAGACCACTTTTATATGAAACCAACAGTGACCACTTAATGCAGGTTGAATGTACATGAAAAGAACCAAAAATTAAGAAAATTTGTAATTCAAAATATTATAGAAGAAACACTCCAAGATGTTTAAAAATAATAATAGCAGGTTATTACAGCAGCTTACAGGTTATTCTAAAGGCACACTTTAAAAGCAGCACAATCCCCTTGGGTCTCGAACTAGGATAAGTAAGGAATGTAAGTGGCAAGTTGGAGCTTCCGAATAAGATATTTCTCAGCCGGCAACAAACTGTTAGGATTACATAAACCTGTTGAAATTTTTTCAGAAAATATTCAGAATCTTCGTAGCATAATGCAAGAAGCAAATAAAAAATTAGAATTAATTTGAATCCCATTTCATTACCAAGAAAGGACACATTCGGGAGGAGATTAGGTCCTTGAAGATGTCAATGCCTACAATTACATGAAAGAACATTTTCCATCGTTGCAGTTCTGAAAGTTCTAGAACCAACATTTGCTCTATTTGATCTCTTGTGTCTTCCACAATTAAAGATAAATGGTTATCAATATGGCTACGATTTCTGCAACGTAAATGTTCGATTAATTTATTATTTTTTCTATTTTTAACTTTTTTAAGTTTTAGTCCATATTCGTAGGCATGAACAGACTAAAACATGGAAGCCAACTACATTTTTGTACCCTATTTTCACATTCAACTTTTTTAATAATAATAATAAATGATATAATATATGACATGTTTAATAGTAAAAAACAAAAAAATATACAAAGAGAGAAAAAATATCACTTTAACGATATAATTAATAAAACAATAATTTGATTTTATGTTGAACTATTGATAGAGTATCCATTTGGACTGGAGACCCTCTTCTCCAAACGATTTTCCAAGTAAAAAAAAGGGGGAATTCGGAATTGAACACGTTTACAGAAATAAAATGTTTTTATGTAAATCTATGGGGTCTCTTTCAAAAAGGTAAGGGAGGCCAAGGCTTCGCTAGCCCTACCCCCTCCTCACTGCACGCCTCTTCCTATTATGAACATTTTTAATATTTAAGAACTACATAAAACAGGGCTGTTTTCATTTGAGGTGAAAGATATTTCTGTTGAAGAATGGCGAATTTTGCATCAGTGATGATTGCAACATTACGAAAAACGTCGCACAAAATTCGGAGATATAATCAAGGATGCTCAAAAACCTGTCTTCCTTTTGATTATGTTGCTTCTTCACGCGAAGCTGAATGGGGTTTTAGATACCTTTGAAAACTGAGAACATACTTAAGAAACAGCTTATCACATAAAAGTTAAATAATGTATTCACAATGTTTTCATTCTTCTTTGAAATGTATTCATGACCAGACGAGTTTTAATGAAATGTCATTTTTTTCTTTTCACTTTAGAACAATATACTAAAAGGCAGACACTCATGTTATGAGCAAAGGAAATGACTCATGTTTATGAATCTTTTTACATTTTTCGTCGATTTCAACAAATAAGTCCCGTCATTTCTAAAGCAATTACGCTGATTTCATCGATTTCAATATCATTTTAATGCTATTTCAAATAATATTTACGAGATGCAAAAAATGTTCTCCACAGAATTCCTGAGTAGCCTCTTCGATGTCTTCGCAAGGACATTATGTCAGCTGTTGTGAATATGCAGAGGCGAGGTTCTGGCTTCGTAGCAATGTTTATATAATACACGGCAACATTTATCAATTTATCTTTAGTGTGATAAACTAGTACTGAATGTGTATTTAATTGTTTAATAGATTTTAGTGATTTGTGCTCGTTGGTACTCTCCAATTTCCTATTCGAATGTTGTACGTGGTTGCATGACGACAAAGTTTTTAAAATTATTTATATCATAAATGGCAGGAGCAATTAATTCGTGTATACAATAAATGTTAATATCAATAAACTCTTATTAATTAATAATAGTATAAATTTCTTAATATTAATGAAGAGACACTCTTCTCGAAGTGGGCTCCTCCAGATGCTTTTTACAATGTAAGCTACCCGCCTAGCAGGGAACCCTTGCCCACATGCGATGTTAATGGCTAATAATAATAATAATAATAATAATAATAATAATAATAATAATAATAATAATAATACAGGGAACTTGCAGAAGTTATAAAGGAGCAGTGGCATGTATTGGAGGTGGAGATTGTGCCGATCGTCCTCTCAGCAACAGGTGTGATACCTACCGTCCTGAAGCACTCTGAAAAAACTGGGGATCGAGACGAACATTATCATCAATCTACAGAAAGCTGTGATCCTGAGCACGTGTTCTTTAGTCAGAAGATTTATGGGTTCCTAAATAAATTTGTGTTAAAGAATTATATACTTTTTAATTTATAAACTAAGTGTCTAAATTTATATATTGTTTACCTTAAAATATAAAATGTTTACCTTCTAATAAGTTCTTAAAACAAATAAATTTTTGTTAAAAGTAATGTACTACGGAAATCATGCTTTGATAGATATATCTGTATGACTCCTCAAACATGTACCAGAAAGCTGTGAAAAAATAAATAATAATAATAGTAACAATAACATAATAATTTACTTTTCTTTCACATTTTCTTAATGTTTGCAGTTAATAACGTCAAAATACAGGGTGAGTCACGTAACTTTAACACCTCCTGTAACTTTTTGAACGGTTGAAGATGCTGAAATGCAGTTTTCACGAAAGTGCATGGGAAAATAGGGCTAATTGATACGTGTATTCATTTCTATTATATCACTTGTATTTTACGAGATATTTGAGGTAACTTGCGTAGGCTGGGACCCCAATACATGCGAATCGCCTGCTCTCAGTATGTCATCTTCAGGAAGCGAGAGATAAGCCCTCACACGTCTCTGGAGGTCAGATTACGAACATCCCATTTGAACCGCTGTGCTGAAAATTGCTGGAAAAACTGTTTCCAATTCGTAACTAAAAGATTAATATTAATAATAAGTTATTTATGTGACAATCAATTCCGCTCTTCCGCTTAACCACGTAATACTTAAACTTATTGATAGAATTGAACAGAAAACGTTATTCAATGATACATTTAGTAAATAAAATACAACATAGATATTGTTTACAACAAACTTTTAACAAATAAATGAATATCCGATCTAAGTGTTGTGAGTTCCGGCCAAAACTATCGAATTAGTTGGTGTCCTATCATACGTGGTTGCATAAACTATAAAGTTTTTTAAATTATCTATTTCATAAATTTCAAGAGCAATTCATTTGTTTGTAATATTAATTTCGTGTCAAATCTCAAATAAACTATTTTCTCGGTTTTATTTGATTGTGCTAGTATTCTATTTTCGAGTTTAAATATCTCGCTTGGTTCGATAATTCTGATCCAGATTTAACATTATTTATACAGTAAAACCTGTCTCATCCAGAATCTGTACAAGCAGGAAGTCTGCCTTAACCGGAAAATTTCTCCGGCCCGTGAAGTTAATAGGGTATTTTACACAGCATAAAACGGAATCTGCCCAACGCGGAAACGGAACAGATTTTTATGTCCTACAGGAAAACTAAACCTTTATAAAACGGAATTCCTGTGAATTTATTGCAATCGGCAGAGATACGTGAAATATTCTTAATGGAATGAATGCATCTGTAAATCTGTTTTAAATGCTCTATCTTTGTGACACGCGATTTAGTCGTGGCGCAGCCGCACGGTGAGGGAGAGGAACTTCAGCTGTCAGCGTAGAATTCGACCTTGGGGTCGCTTGTCTCTCCAGGCAGTAGGACGAAGGGGAATTCCCTTCCCGACTCTCTGCGCGTGGGAAGGTGTTCAAGCATGGCTTCTGTTCACGCGTCCTCCGCCCCGTGTTGAAAACCGTAACCCTTTGGCCAGAGCTGAATTGCTCAAGGCCATGCGTGGGTATCAGAAAGAAATACTCAGGGCTGTGACGCATTGTGCTTTGAAAGTCAGCGATCAGTCCGTCTACAGCTACTAGACAGTGAGGTGTGTAGTGTTACGAGTTTACCAATGGCTGAAAAAAAAAAAACACAAAACTTTAACTTTAGATGAAAAGGTAAAACTAATTGAAGCAAGCGAAACTCAGAAGCTCTCAGTGAAAGCTCTTCAAGTCATTCAAGTGCGGGAAGACGCAGATTTACGAAACACTCAAAAGAAAAGCTGAAATAAAGGAGAACTGGATGCAAGGTATGTAAAGATATCCAGTCTCTTACTTCACTTCGTAGGTTCTTTTAAAATTAATGTTGAACACTTGTCTCTATTTTTGACAAGCACTGATCGTTAACATTACTCTGTACGACATGGGCCGATGAAAAGGAAAATTAAAGCGATGAATGACGAAATCAACCGACTTACATGGGAATGGTTTGTGCGTGCTAGATCGAAGAATATTCCCATATCTGCTCCAATGGTATAAGCTAAAGCTAAAGAACTTGCAGAACAACTCGGTGATTTTTTGTTCAAGGCCTCTAATGGATGGTTGGTAAGTTTTAAAAACCGCCATGGAATAGTGTGGAATGAAATCTGTGGAGAGTCCAAAGATGTTGATTTAGAAAAAGTTCAGGAGTGGAAAATAAAAATTGCCAGTATAATTGAAGGCTACAAACCAAAAGATATATTCAACGGGGATGAAACTGGATTATTTTTCGGGCATTACCAAATAAAACACTAAATTTAAAGGGAGAAAATGCAAAGGAGGCAAGCATTCGACAGAGAGATTAACAGTGTTTTTATGTGAGAATATGGAAGGAAATATGGAACGACCACTAGTAATCGGAAAGTCACAAAAGCCGAGATGCTTTAGGAACTTGAACGTGTGCTCGTTACCGGTTACCTGGCGTGCCAATAAGAAGGCGTGGATGACCTCGTTGATGGAGGAATGGCCTGTTTCGTTCAACAACCGAATGAAACTGAAGAAAAGAAACGTGTTATTTCTGGACAACGCTACGTGCCATCCGCACTTAATTCTAATGTAAAATGGGCATGGTTCCCTGCCAATACAACAGCCATTACGCAACCTATGGAGCAAGGTATAATTTACTCCATGAAGACTCATTATCGCAAGTTTTTGATGCAGTGCATAATTGGAAAAATGGAAGACTCTATTAATGTAACTGAATTGTCGAAGTCTCTTACAGTTCTGGATGCAATTCAGTGGATAGACAAAGCCGTAAAATCTATAAAGCCCCAGACCATTCCAAAGTGTTTCAGACAGGCAGGTTTTTCAACAATTTCCAATGTAGACGAGTTGCCAGCAGATGATGACACTGAAGATGCAGTCCGAGATGTAAATACGTTATGCGCAATTATTGGGGAGAGTACTGAAGATGTAATATATATCGATACAGATGTATTTACAGATGGAGACATTGAAATTGAAAGTGACAATATCATTTCTGAATCAGAAACTGAAGAAGACACGGCAATGGAAACAAATCCCTCTGTACATAACTATTCTGAAGCCCTGCAATGTGTTCTGCAGTTAAAAAAGTTTGCACTCACTTACAATAATCCAGAACTATTTCAGAATTTTTCAACTGAACAAATTATAATTAAAAAAGTGATAGTTAGTGGGAAAACCAAAAAGCAAAAAACTTTGGATGAGCGTTGGAAAAAATATTTAGAGCACGAATTGTATTTTTTCTCTCTCCATTTTAAGAAATATGTTTAATCCTCTTTTTTGTTAATTTCTATACATAGGTTGTAGGCCTACATTACTGTATTTTAATAATTACAATAAATTCACTAGTTTCAGGACGGAAATATGCCATAAAATAGAAACCCTGCACAAAACGGAAACCTTCCTAAACCGGAATTTTTTTGTTCGGATTGATTCCGGTTTAGACAGATTTTACTGTAGTAATACTCGGCCACCTTAGTAAATATATCTAAGGTGTAATAAATAATCTAAGGGGTAATATAGAATGTGTATTTACTACTTATTACGTTTTAGTGGTCGGTACTTATTCTAATACGAAATTGGAAAATTAAATATCTCAAGTATTAGCTTATCTATTTAGTTTTGAAATGATTTACTTCATAAATGGCAAGAGCCATTAGTTTGTTTATTAAATAATAAATTAGTATCAAACACATCTAAACTATTCATTATTTTATTTAATTGTGCTCGTTGGTTCTCTCGATTTTGAAATTTGAATATGTGGCATGGTTGAATAACTCTCAGTTTTACCAATACTTATTTAAAGCACGGCCACCTTTATAAAATTATCTTAGGGTAATAAATTAAAATGGATAATGTATTTAATTATTTAATAGGTTAAAGTTGTTTGTACTCATAGGTATTCTTAATTTTGGATTTCCAATCCCTTTCGTGGTTGCATAACTACGAAGTTTTTAAAATAATATATTTCATATATAACAAGAGCAATTAATTTCTGTATAGAATAATAAATTAATATCAAATGACTATAAACTATGTTTTTTGTTTTATTTGTGCTCGTTTGTTCTCTCCATTTTGAAGTTTGAAAATCTCACTTAATTCGATACCTCTGATGAGTATTAAATATATTTAATACACGGCTACGTTTATTAATTTATCTTCGGTATTATATATAAGTATTGAGTATGTTTTATTTCATTCAAAAGAGATGAGTTATTTGTGGTCGTTAGTACTCTCGCATTTTCTATTCTAATGTCGTACGTGGTTACATTACTATAAAGTTTTTAAAATTATTTATTTCATAAATGAGAAGAGAAATTAATTTGAATATAGAGTAATTAATTAGTATCAAATGTCTATAAACCATGTTCTTGGTTTCATTTGATTGTGCTTGTTGGTTCTCTCCATTGTTAAGTCTGAATATATGGCTTAATTCGATAACTGTGATACAGTACTAACAATATTTATATAATACACGGCAACGTTTATTAACTTATCTTTGGTTTTATATATTAGTATTGATTGTGTATTATTTAATTTGCAAGATATTACTTATTTGTGCTAGTTGGTACTCTCGCATTTCCTATTCGAATGTCGTACGTGCTTGCATTACTATGAAGTTTCTAAAATTATTTATTTCATAAATGACATGAGCAATTAAATCATGTATAGAGTAAAAAAAATAGTATTAAATATCAAAAAAACTATGTTGTTGGTTTTATTTGATTGAGCTCGTTGGTTCTCTGTATTTTCGAATTTTAATATCTGACTTGCTTCGAAAACTCTGATGCAGTTTTAATAATGTTTATATAATACACAGCAACATTTATTAATTTATCTTTAGTGTAATAAACTAGTATTGAATGTATATTTAATTATTTAATAGATTTTTGTGATTCGTGCAAGTTGGTACTCTATTTCCTATTCAAAATCGTACGTGGTTGCATAACTACGAAGTTTTAAAAATTATTTATTTCATAAATGGTACGAGAAATCAAATCGTGTAGAAAGTACCAAATATCTATAAACAATGTTCTTAGTTTTTTGTGATTGTGCTCGTTGGTTCTCTGTATTTTCGAATTTGAGTATCTGCCTTGGTCCGATAACTCTGATACAGTTTTCAAATTTTTTTTATAAATCAAGGCACCGTTTATATATTTATCTTTGTTGTAATACACTATTGTGGAATATGTACTTCAATATTTAATTTATTTTGGTCCTTTAGGCTCTTTGGTACCCTCGAATTTCCTATTCGCAAGTGTACGTGGTTGCATAACTACGTTTTAAAAATTACTTATTACATAAATAGCAGGAGCAATTAAATCGTGTAAAAAGTAAAAAATTAGTTTCAAACATCTATAAATTACATTCTTAATTTTATGTGATTGAGCGCGATGGTTCTCTGTATTTTCGAATTTGAATATCTGGCTTTGTTCGATAACTCACATGTAGTTTTAACAATGTTTATATAATACACGGCAACATTTATTAATTTTTTCATTAATGTAATAAAATAGTATTGACTGTGCGTGTAATTACTTCCTAGATTTTAGTGATTTGTGCTCGTTGGCACTCTAGAATTTCCTATTCGAATGTTGTACGCGGTTGGATAAAGACAAACTTTTTAAAATTATATCATAAATGGCAGGAGCAATTAATTTGTATATACACTATAAATTTAGTATCGAATATCTGTAAATTATGATCTTGGTTTTATTTGATTGTTGCTCGTTGGTACTATAGAATTTCTTATTCCAATGTTGTAGGTGGTTGCATAACGACACACTTTTTAAAATTATTTATATTACAAATGACAGGAGCAATTAATTCGTGTATACAATAAATATTTCGTATGAAATATATAGAAACTATGTTCTCGGTTTAATTTGATTGTGCTCGTTCATTCTCTGTATTTTCGAATTTTAATATCTCGCTTGGTCCGATAAATCTGATGCAGTTTTAACAATGTTTATATAATGCTAGGCAAATGTGTTAATTTATGTTCAGTGTAATAAACTAGTATTGAATATGTATTTAATTATTTAATAGATTTTAGTGATTCGTGCTCTTTGGTAGTCTCGCATTTCCTATTTGAAAGTCGTACATATTTGCTTAACTACGAAGTTTCAAAAATATTTATTTCATAAAGGGCAGACGCAATTAATTTGCGAATAAAATAAAAATTAGTATCAAAAGTCTATAAACTATGTTGTTAGTTTTGTTTGATTGTGCTCGTTAGTTTTCTTTATTTTCGAATTTTAATATATTTCATGGTTGGATAACTCTAGTTCAATTTTTAATAATATTTATTTATTACATTGCCACGTTTATATTTTTTTCTTTGGTGTAATATATTAAAATGAAATGATTATTGAAATATATGAGGTTTTAGTTTTTAGTGTCCATTGGTATTCTCCAATTTCCTATTCGATTGTCGTACGTAGTTGCATAACTATGACTTTTTTAACATTATTTCATAAATGGCTGGACTAATTAACTTCTGTTTTGAGTAATAAATTAGTGTCAAGCGTTTTTTTAAATATGATACTTGTTTTATTTGATTGTGCTCGTTTGTTTTCTCTATATTCCATTATTTTTTATTATGTTCGGTGTTGCGTCATGCCTGCTGACATTGATTATTTTACACGAAAATACGTGATAATTCCAATTTGTGACAATTAATTGGCAATTAATTAGCAATAAATGATTTGAGGGTTTCTGACTTTTTTAACATTATTTCATAAATGGCTGGACTAATTAACTTCTGTTTTGAGTAATAAATTAGTGTCAAGCGTTTTTTTAAATATGATACTTGTTTTATTTGATTGTGCTCGTTTGTTTTCTCTATATTCCATTATTTTTTATTATGTTCGGTGTTGCGTCATGCCTGCTGACATTGACATTGATTATTTTACACGAAAATACGTGATAATTCCAATTTGTGACAATTAATTGGCAATTAATTAGCAATAAATGATTTGAGGGTTTCTGTGGGTCTCCGATTCAAATTTAAGCTAGCTTGACGTCAAGCTAGCACACACCCGTTTTCTCCACGAAAATACGTGGCAATTAATTCAAAATTGTGGCAATTAATTAGCAATAAATGATTTGACATGTTTCATGTCGTGTGTGCTGACTTGGCTGTTCCAGCTTGACGCACCTGTCTGACGGCCCTGGCTACGAGATTATCGAGTCGTCTCGCTGTCGAGAATGCGTTCTCGTTGCACGAGATTCTCGTGGGCCCCATTCTCGTTCAGCCTTTCTCGTTTACGAGAACGAGACAGTATATTCGGCAAATGACCACCTTTAATTTAGACATTTCACTTCGCCGATCTTCAAATTAATATTATGAAAGATTTACTTTTTCTGAATTTTGAGTTAACAATAATAATAGAAATAATACTAATAATTAAAATTAAGCGAACAATAATTGTATTAAGCTAAGCTAATAACATACAGTAATAAATTGGTGAACTTTAGTTCAGTAATATAAAACGCTCAGGATAATGTTCATCGTTATTGTAAATATCCCGTATCAATAAAATATCTTTCAATTATATTTTGCTTTTACACGTTACTTAGAAATTCATGCCAAAAATCACGAGTCACAACTAGATACGTCTTGCTATTGTACGACGTCTGAAAGTCCCTTTAATTCTTATTTAAATGTCCTTGTGCAAATGAGCCTCGCCCCCTTTTTGACACTTTTTGGCTATTTTTTCGTACTTTAGAACGCATGTTGAATTGTTAATGAGTAATTGAAACACACACTTGTTCATACGTTGGTAGCATTGACCTTCTCCACTGAAAAACATGATCCAGAATATGATATAGGAATGTTCAAATAGAGCAGTAGCAAGTACAGGCGTTTATTTAAATGGCGATTGCCGAAAATGAATTTATTTTATAATTAATGTACCTTTTCTCAGAAACTTCTCTTCAAGATTTATTAAAATTTATAGGATACAATTATTATAGTATTGGCAAAAAATTGACGTTCAATAATAAACAATGTAAAAAAATTTTCTCCAAAAATGACGAAACAAATCAGGGCAAAGTTGAAATTGAAAAAATACTAATTAATTATAATTATTATTATTATTATTATTATCAAAATAATAAGTTGCTATATCTTTAGGGGTGCCAAATACAATTTTCTAGTTAACCATTTTCTAGAAAAGGTATATCAATAATAGCAAATTTAACATGGGCGGTATACATGGTGCTCTCTCCCTTGAAGCATCTCTTCTTCTATCCATAGAAAAAAATTAAACAAAAAATTTGGAGCGGTTTTGGAGAAACAAATGTTTATTTTTTTAAATTACGTATATTTTGCGCCAAATTACACGAAAACTACTATTTTCGAATAATTGAAATTGTTTAAAAACTCGTCTTAAAGGAACAGATTTCATTAAGGATAAAATTTCTACCTTCAATATTATAGTTGTAGCAAGACGCCCAAGAAAAATTAACCTTGGAAAATTTTCCAAAAACCTGCAATATCAAAGAACATGAAACCTACACCATTCTCTTAAACGTCTTTTCCGTTATCCCAAGACGAAGTTTGATCAAAACATTTGGAGCCATTTTTAAGAAATTTTGAAAGCTGAATTTTTGAGGCTTCACGTAAAGTACCATCAAAATCAAAATATCCGTTTGAAACTCCCAAAGCCTCGAGTTCATTCAGATCGACTGTGGAATATCAATTTTGAAGAAAATCGGCTGAACGGTTTAGGTGCTAGTGTTCATTACAGATACAGCGTTGACAAGACACGTTTTGCCGTAAATCGATTTTTATCCATCCCACCCATCCATATGTATCCAGGACCCACAAAATATGGATTATAGTTACACAACGTATTAGAGTTTTTTTTCTAAATTTAGCAAAAATGTGATATCCACTTATCGTCACGAAGGCCTGGCAGTAAGTTTTCCTGCCGAAAATTCCCAGTTTTCCGGCGCACGATTACATAACTCCCTCTTCTTACGAAGTTCCTTCACATGGGCGAGAAAGCAAAACTGATCGCAGTGCACTGATGCGCACCTAACTTAAGCAGTCCCGACGAAATGTGAGAACATCCCACCGCATATTACATAGTATACCTGCATAAGACAGCACTCAATAATAATGAAGGAAAATGCTGATTTTTTTCATTCTCGTACTTCTTTTCTTAAAAAATTAATAAAATTGATAGATTAAAAAATATTTTGTGAAAATTATAAAATATGTAATATAGTACTAATTATGTAAAATATGTAAGGAAAAAATCGAATATTGTGTTAGGACTGCGACGATTCGCCAAGATAATTTTGAGAACGGTAAGTAGAATGACAAAAAAAGATGTTATTTCATAAACATCCGGTCTCTAGTGATAACACTCGAATTAACTCTAAAAAAGAAAGAGTATTTCCCATTTATTATACACATGTCTAGGGGGCGGATTTTAATGAAATGTCATTTTTTTCACTTTACAACAATACCGTTTAGTAAAGAAATTCATTGAAACTCATGTTATGTTTTGTCAAATGACCCATTTTATAGGTCATTATTTTGCATTTTTTGTCACTTTCGACTAATAAGTCATCTTTTACCTATTCCCATAATTTTTAATGCATTTTTTGCTGATTTCATCGATTTCAATATCATTTTTAATGATACTTGCTTCAAATATATTTACTAGACGCAAAAAATGTTGTTCACAGAATTACTCAATAGCCTATTCTATTTGTTCGCTCAGAAATTGTTTTGACAGCTTTTGTATGTAATTCTTGTGACGTATATCTGCGCCATTTTCGGTTCGGCCGATTACGGGATAACTTAAGACAGATTTCCTGGTAAAGAACAGTCCAAACGAAAAGTTTGCAAGCCGAGTTCGCTCGAACGAATGGAAGAAGCCTACATTACATCAGTAACGTATCCAACAGCTTGAGTTCATGCGAATTGGTTTTGATACGATTTTTTACGTCATTTTTGTTCGGTTTTAGGACATTTTTTCAAGCATTTTATTGATCATGTTTGGCGATGTTTTAGGTCATGAAAATCCGCCACCTACATATGACACTCGGTATACTAGTTTCAAATCCAAGCAGCAACAACATATATTTAAATACATATAAGTTATAAATATTTATAAGTATTTAAATATAATCTGCATAAATTATTCATCAAATACATATTGGGAGCAATACAGACTATTAGAAAGTAAATTGTTTAATACAAGCATCTCGATCAGGTTTTTCGTCCAGTTTCCCTGATCCATTGAGCAAATGCTGAGATGGCCCCTTGTTTTGCTTCTGGACATAAATGTAACTTCATTTTCTGTGCACGTCTTCTAGAATTCAGTGGGAAATACAATTATTCAAATTATCGTTTCCACGTTGTCGCGGCAGGAAGTAATAAGAGCCAAAATTTATTGCTTATTTATCCTTGAAAATAGATTTTATTACATGGGAGTTTTTTTGTTTTTTTCTCCCTTTCAAAATTCAAAATTTATTGCTTATTTATCCTTGAAAATAGATTTTATTACATGGGAGTTTTTTTTTGTTTTTTTTTTCTCCCTTTCAAAATTCAAAACTTAAGTAGTAAATGATTTAGTGTAGGGATCACAGAATTTTGAAAATGTGCACACAATTCACTTTTCCCCATAGCCCGTCATACGCAGTTTTTTAACTGTTTTTGACGTAAAATAAATAAATAAATAAATAAGCATACTTCATACTACTTTTCTTACGTTTTTACTTCCTGGCCCTTACTAACCTAAGAAGTATTGTAATCGTGCGCCGGAAAACGGCGACTTTTCGGCACACACTTACTGCCAGGCCCTGGTAACGAAAAAGTGGATAAATCCAGTTGCTAAATATAAAAAAATTCCTCTAACACGTGTAGCCTGAATTCATATTTGGTGCGACCTTCATACCGAAAAATCAATTGACGGGAAACGTCCGTCTGTGCACAACGCTAGCGCATAAACCGTTGAGCCGATTTTCTCCAAAACCGATATTCCCGAATCGTTTTGGCTAAAGCCGCGGCCCCTGGAATTTTAAACCGATATTTTCACTTTGAGAGGTACTTTACATGAAGTCCCTCGGAAAATGTTCACAACAATGGCTCCAATTTTCTTTCATTAATTTTTGTTGTTGAATAGTGCGAAGGACGTTTAAGAGAATGGTGCAGGCCTCATTTTCGTTGAGATGTCCGAGATGTCGAAAATTAAAAAAAAAAAAAAAATTAAAACTACAAAATTAAAGATAGAGATTTTTGCCTCAGACAAAGCATGTTGTACAAAATTAGCTCTTTAAAAAGGTCATGTACAATTTTTTGTAAAAGTTGATAGTTTTCGCGTAATACCTATTAGACATTAATGTCACATATATGGGGGTCCCGTCGATGCCATTGTAATATTGCAAGAAAGTATGTACAGTTTTAGCACCACCAGTTATTAAAATTAATATTATTTAAACAAAGAGAATTTAAATTATTTTTTTATACAACTAATATAATTTTTCATAAAATATACCCCCCCCCCAAAAAAATCCGAAATCCCACCTCTGTGAATATGTAAAGGTCCGTCCACACGATGGGTCTTTCTGTGCGTCACGGAAATAAAATTGCATGCGCGAAGTTGAAGACGAACGTTCAACACAGCGCAGCTTATTTTTTAATCAGTCGAAAGAAGAGGAAAAGAGTGGCGCATGTGGATAAGAGAAAATGCTAGGTAACTAGGAACTATGCTAGGTAAAGGAAAACACATTATTATAAGTGAATGCCTTTAAGGCTATTATATTTGAATGAAAACTATTGCATTTAATTGTTTCAGCTATTAAATAAATTTCGAAAACTGGCATTACCGTAACAATAAAATACAATTCTGGGAGAACTAAATATTATTTTCCTGTCACTACAACAAACCAAACTAGAAATGGAAATAATTATGTATTCATATTTACTAGTTTCAACTATACAGCCAAATAAATGTATATTGAAAATTGATATTACCCTAAAAATACAGGTTGAGTAAAATACTTTAAATTTTGTATTTAAATACTTAGCTAAAATACTTTGCAAATAAGTATTTAAAGACATATTCAAAATACATTAAGTTTTAATTGGCTAATAAATAATAATAATAATAATAATAATAATAATAATAATAATAATATTTTATTGACTCACATATACAATCACAATCGTGTATGATGAGTCAAATGTGATGTATATGGAGGGAGTACAATTGCACACATCTTCTTGAGTGCAGAGAAGTTACATTTATTGTCCAGAAGCAAAACAAGGGGCCTCTCAGCATTTACTCAAAAGATCAGGAAAATGACAAACAAAAACAAACAAAACAAAAAAAAAAAGGGGGATGGGGTCATTAGCCTAGATCATTAGTCAAGATGGGGTCATTAGCCTAGAGATTATACTACAAAACTTGTTACAGATATATTAAGATATTATGTAGTACGATATTATTTAGAAGCAAAATAGTTTAACATAATTTAATTTAAAATAACTTAACATTTCCAGATTCATACGGTTTCATTTTTAAAATAACATTTACTTGATATAGTGTTTTTACTGCTACTACTTAATAATAACAATAATAATAATATAATAAAAAATAAAAATAACAATAAATAATAATAATAGTAATAACACTAAGAACAGTACATGATATCAATTATGGTAACAACTACATATAATTTAACAATATCAGTATGTTTAAATTTGGAAATGGTGAGGAGAAGGAGACAGGTTTTGGTCAGGTTTTTTCTATTTCTACACCTAGTCCTACTGCAGCATCTGAAATCACATTGCACATATTAGTTTTTGAGGTATTCCTGAATACTATAAAAAAGTTTATGCCCAAGGAAGTGTTTGAGTTTATTCTTAAAGTTGTGTAATCCTGTTACGTTTCCCAGATGTATTGGTAATCTGTTGAAGAATTGTATACCTGAAGAGAATGTTCCCTATTGGTATAATGTGCTTGTGCGCTTTGGTTGATGAAGGTTACCTACTTACCTTGTGTTATAGGGGTGTAAGCTTGAGTTAAATTAGTAAGATGTGTCGTGGTTTATTAGATTTTTCTTTACAAACATGATAACTTCGTAAATGAATATACAAGGCAGTGGAAGTACGTTACGTTTTTTTGAATTGACGTCTGCAGGACTCAGTTCTTTTTGTATTTGTTATTGTTTGAATGATTCTCTTTTGTATTTTTAATGTTTGCTTAGCCTCTGGTGCTTGGCCCCAGATGATTTTTCTCTATTTGCGAATAGAGTGCACATTTGTGAAGTACACTGTTCGAACTGTTTCAATGGTGCAGTTTCTTGTTATTATTCTTTTGCTAAATACTAACATATTTAAAATACTTCAAATACTCAAAATACACAAAATGCATTATTTTCGAATTATAACTTTTTTATTATAATGTTAAATTGCAATTGACAATTACAATAAATTACTAATTGACAGTCATAAATTTCTGAACAATTACTAAAACTTTCAAATATAAAACACTTTCACTTACACATTCACAAAAACATTTTCAAATATAAAATGATACCAAAAATATGGCTCACTCAAATAAACGGAATTCCCTCTTTAAACAACTAAGTTTTCAAACAAATCGTCAGACAATAAACCTCTAGCTGGCGAATGTATAAAACCTGCAAAAGAAGACAGTTGTTGAACTGGCGCTGATAAACAAACAAGTGTTCTAAGGAATAGACGTTTTTTTATTGTCGAATAATTGCCCAGCATTTTTAATGATTTAGATTTATCATTTAAAAATGAAGAGAATTCTAGCTCAGCAGCTGTAAGCTTTTATTTTTGTTTCAATGAGGTCCATTCATCAGAAGAATCAAACAAAAAGAAACTCTCCTCGTTATCTTTTTCCGTTTGTATTTTTCAAGTATTTTTTTGTTTAAATACAGCAATTTTATGTATTTAAATACATTTCTAAAATACATCTACAAAAAACTCAGGAATACGGGTATTCAAATACAAAATATATTTAAAATACTAAATACTTCCGTTGTTTATATATATATATAAACAACAGAATAATCCGCCAGAAATTCGCAATAAAACTCAGATGGACACCACACAATAACTTGGTAGATTACAAAAGAATACTCAAAGAACTCGTACGGCTCGGTATTCCAGATGACTTCGCTATGAAATACACATTCTTTGGAGGAAGCGCACGAGAAAGACGAACGATATTACCGTCAGCTCTGCGGAAGCTCGCGCTATTGCATGCATCCATCGTTGTGACGATAGAACGCGTGCGCTCGACGCGCGCGTTGGACGCACGTGTTGAACGCGTGCGCAGATTTGAACGAAAAGATGCATTGTGTGGACGCGCCTTAATCTACTGTGACCTCAATCAGCGCCATTGTCGGTTCGGACGATTTCGCGATAACTAGACAGATTTCCTGGTAAAGAACAGTCCAAACCAAAAGTTTGCAAGCTGTGAAGGAAGAAGCCTCGAATACATCATAGTACATCAGTAACAATTCCAATATTGAGTTGTTCATCTGAACTGGTTTTGATCAATTTTTTTACGTCATTTTTCTTCGCTTTCAGTGCATTTTTTAAAACATTTTGAGCGATGGTTAAGGTCATCAAAATCCGCCCCCTAGTAACCACTTAGTGACAACACCCCCTAAGTAACAATATTGTTCTTTTGCAATGTTAACTTTTGGAAAGTTGCGAAAATACAGGTTCACCAAAAATGGGACCAGCATCACTTTTTAATCTGCCTTTTAATGTAAACAAGGAGAAAATTTAAAGAAAAAACTGAGTCGTTTTTGAGAAAATAACTGCTTAAAATTGCCTGCATTTCACGCCAAATTATTCAAAAACTACTTATATTTTCAATAAATTGTACAGGACCTTATTTGAAGATCTGTCTTTGGACAATAGATTTCATTATAGAAAAACATCTATCTTCAATATTGCAGTACAAGGAAGATGCTAAAAAAGTTGTGAAAGTCTGCAATTATGGAAAAATCAGGGATTTCAACAAAAATGAGACCCACTATATTCTTTTCAGTTCATTATGCTATCCAAGAACAAAATTCAATCAATAATTTTCCACCCATTTTCGAGAAAATTTTGAAATGATATTGCTTTCCGTAAAGTACCCCCACAAAATTCAAAATATCCATTTCAAACTCGCACAGCCTTGAATTCATTCAGAATGATCACTGAATATCAATTTTGGAGAAAATGACTCAACGGTTTAGATGACACTGACAACAGACAGAACTTTCTCAATGTTATCAATTTAAGTTCATTCTAATGAACAAAGACGCACAGCACTGTCTTCCCTAAACCACACTATACCAATAGAGAACTTATAACTGACAAAAAAAAAAACTGTTATTTTCAGATTTCATCTCAATGAAATTGCTGGTTAAACCTTAAACCAGCCGGCCGTTGTTTTCCTACACTTATTATCTTTATGAAAGAGCCTAAAAACAGCCTAAAATTAAATATTAAGTATTTGTAAATAGTATTCTTACTACTTTTGAAAAGCACATTTATTCAAATATCAGAATTCTTACTGCCATTCTCCGGTAATAAAAACTATAAAATACCTTTGTTACCGGTAATATTACATCTTTATTGAATCTTTCAACCAGTTTCTGTAAAGTCCCTGGCAAATTTATTTCTTTTTTTTGCTTCTTTTAAGTAAACAAATTTTATCCTCCCTAAAACATCAACTCCAATGTTTGCTGTTTTTGACATATGTAAATGAATAAAACATTACTGGTCATGTTTCAGAGAATGGCAAGAGAAAAAGAAATATAATATGCTACAATAACAGTTTTTAATTCATAAATTATTGTTATCACATGAGAGATTATTTTTAATAAACAATTTAGGCAATATCTTCTCCATCCATTCCAACACTTTTGATATACTGAATCTATAGAAAAATTCAGTAATAAGGACAAGGATCAAAATAAGGTTCAATCTCCAAACAGCGGAAATACATTTGGCGTTAATAACTAATTATACAAAGTATTGAATATATCGAGTCACATTACAGTGTAAGTACTTAGTCCAAACAACATGCATTCACGTTCATCTGCATACCTAGACTACAGCACTTCTGATTTGGAAGAATTTGGACTCTTTATTACCTCTTCCTTCTAGCCAACAATCATTTAAAACTCTACAAATATTTATAATAGTTCGTTTGCAACAGATTCTTGGAAATATTAACATTTATTTCGTAAATTCAAGTATTCAACCCAAGAATTAAAAGAGTAGCAATTAAATTTCACTTCCAAATATTAATAAATGAATTCTCTAGAATGCAACTATGGATCAACTAAATTTCTTTGTTCCCTACAGAAGATCTTAAAAGGTAAGAAAATGTAGTCACTATGAGTAGCTATGAATTTCATGACGAATGACTAAACTAGGAGTTTGCAATGTGGATTACACACTTTTCTTCCAGGAAAGATAAAAAACTGTCAAATTTGTTTTGCAATATTACTAACCTCTCCTCGATGATATTTTCTACCTTCAATAGGGTCATCTTTGTGAATATTCCAATACTCAGTGATATCTTCATTAAAGAGTTTAATATGTTCCATTTCCGTAACCATATTCCTGTCCTTATAGTGTATGTCCAAAATGATACATCCTGGATCATAACATTTCACAAGCGATGCTTCATATTTACTATTCATGGGAGAATCAGTATTCACAGGTGACATCTCCTGACATTCAAGCACACTGTTTACAGAAGTTTACACTTCGCAGAATACCAACAACCGAAAATAATCACAGAGAAATCACACTAATTAATGAAACATAACAGTGATCACGCTTTCCACAAATATCAGTCAATAACATTCGTGCTCGTCACCACTATACAATACACTGGACGTGCAAGCACGTGGCAGCATGTTTCAACTTGATCGCGCCACGAGAAATTACGAATGTTCAAAGAATGCAAATCTACTCTACCAATTCGATTGTAGAATCGATTTTAGAATCGCACTGTCGACCTTCCACGAAAGCGCAGTTCACGTATCGCATTTCTTTTGTGCATCTGAGCATGCGCAGAAGATTGCAGTCGATTGCTGCCCGCTAAGGCATGCAAAAACCATAAGATTATTATTTCCACCATGGCAAAAAAGGGAGTTTGTGCACCCTCGAACGTTACAGCAATCGAAAACACTATCGACTTTCTGCGCCTGTACAGTTTCAAGTTTCGCATCCCTTTCATGCATCTGCGAATGCGCAGAAGCTCGAGATTGCCCGGTAAGGCGTTCACAAATGCCCCACCCCTGCTTGCAAATAGGAGGGAGTAGAGAGTCTGTGCATCCTCGAACGTTAAAGCACTATCGATCTTCTGTGCATGCACAATATAAGTATCGCATCACTTTTGTGCATCTGCGCATGCGCAGAAGATCGATAGTGCGGTCCGCTAAAGCTGGCACAAACTCTCTAATTTGTGTACCCTCGAACGTTATAGCACTATCGATCAGAAGATCGACGAGAAGATCGCAGAAGCGCATGTGTAGATCAAATTTCGCACCACTTTTGAGCATCTACGCATGCCCAGAAGATCGATAGTGATGTCCGCTATAGCGTGCACAAACTCCCTAGAGTTTTTCGGTAAGGATTTAAATAGGAAGTGTATCTCCTACGCATGGGCAGTTTGAGTTTCGTTGTGCATCTGCGCATGTGCCGAAGATCGATAATGTTGACGATTGGTATAACGCTTCCAGATCCTAAAGCTCCCTTGGGCAGGCATTCCAAGGTAGCTGGAAAGGTAACCTGCTACAAGAGCTCGCGGGCACTGCGACCAGAGAAATTGGCGCGAGATTTAAAAGGAATTTTTACGAATTCTCCGAAGTGGCGGTACGTCACTAGATATCTAATTAATTAATTAATTAATTAATAAACAAACAAACAAATAAATAAATAAATAAATAAATAAATAAATAAATAAATAAATAAATAAATAAATAAATAAATAAAAATTAAAAGGAGATGGCTCACAGCAACAACTGTATTAAAGTGTATTCTTATTATTGTAAATGTTTTGTGTTACGGTGTTTACGTTTTGCATATTTTGTATGTAAATAAAAACAATTTAAACTTCGTAAAAATTGAAATATGAAATTATAATTATTGATTCCATTGACGAGAACCTTTTCTTAGTGTCCTTGATCGAGCTATCTCCCATCTGACCTGAGAGATGACCAAAGCCTATTTTCGTATTTCGCACGTGGAGAGGCTGTCCAACGTATGCGCCGCGCCGTAGGCGTAGGACCGTTTCTTCCCGTCCCCTCCTACGGCGAACTGAGGAAGCTTTGACACCTCGATGAGCGTTGAGGCTTTCAGGCCGTTTTGTAAATTGTTAAAAAATGATGTTCTTTTACTTCATTTCACAATGAAATCTTAATTATACATTAATAAATACGGCTAAATTAAAATGTTATTTCCCTTATTTATATTAAGGGTTTAATATATTGTGTCATTATTAAATGCAAACATTGAGAAAATGTGTAATAAAAGTAAATTATTATGTTATTTATATTATTATTATTATTATTATTATTATTATTATTATTATTATTATTATTATTATTATTAGACATTAACATCGCATATGAGTAAGGGTTCCCTGCTAGGCGGGTAGATTACATTGTAAAAAGCATCTGGAGGAGCCCACTTCGCGAAGAGTGTCTCTTCATTAATATTAAGAAATCTATACTGTTATTAATTAATAAAAAAGTTTATTGATATTAACATTTTACTTTTTAATTAAAATTAACATTTAATTTAAATAAATTTATAAATTAACAAACAAAATAATAAATTAATTTACACAAATTTAATGCAAACATTTAAAATTTAATTAGTATTAATACTTTATAATATTTTTAATATTATATAGTACTATTACTATTTTTTCTTAATGAAAATTCTTAAATAATACATGGATGTAAATTAAACATGTTTCAATCATTAATTTTGAATGAAACATTACGCTTCTATTTCCTCGCCTACGAATACTTAATATGTCTACTAGCGTTCAATGTCAATTTTTAATACAGTTTTAGTTATAACGATACGTGAACTGCAGAAGATCGCTAGTGCCGTCGACTGCTGTAATTCTTTGCCGGGAAAACAATCCCTAATCGGCCTGAGATGCCTCCAATTCTCGCTTGAATCGATTTCAAAGGCCGAATCATGATAGAAAGACATGAGTGAGATAGAGCCTCAAAAATGGCACTTTTGGTCTATTTTTTTTAACTGTATCTCGTACATTGTGTATGTGAGGCTTCCTTCGTCTTTCTATGTATATACGTGTATATGTTTGTATGTATGTATATTTGTGTAATATGTAAGTTTATTCATTTATATGTTAGTGTATATGCATTTTAATGTTTAGCATAGAAATGTAAATGTCATCTGCATATATAGGAAATGACAAAGTCAATTTGTTTGTTTATATTTATTTTTTATATATTATTATTTTATTTGTAATTGTAATTTTGCATTCTGCCACCGGGCATCATTTGCCCAATTGTAGAATGAATTTCTATCTATCTATCTATCTGAATTTGTCGTTTCGAAATTAAAATCCTTTCGATATGTTGTCACCAGGTAACTGCTTTTTAATAGTATAATGTTAAAAGTTGTCGTAATATTTTGTGAGTTAGATATTTTCGCAAAAATATCTTATTTCATCTTATTTTGTGGTTTACAATAACAAAAACCGATTTTCTCCTAAATGGCTACAAATTTTTCTTCAAACTTCTTGTACGTATAGTGGAAAATGCACTGTTTAAGATGACAAAAATTTATTTTCCTGTTTTCTTTTATTTTGTCAAAAATTATGCAAACATTATTTTAATTATTTTAATATCTCTCATACCGTTCATACGTACATTTCCAGAGATTTGTTCCCATTGCATTTGTGAGTGAAAATGCTTTAAATGACTTTTAATGAAGTTTTTCGAAATTTCAAAAGTTTTCTGTAAAAAAGAGCTTCAAATTTCATATTTATGGTATTTGTGAGTTTCTGAAAATGCGTAAATTTGAGCTCATTTTCACAGAAAACTTTCGAGTTCTCGAGAAACTTTAAATGACATTTGAAGCGCTTGCTATACAAATTTCAATAATGTATAGAAATCGTACATAATGTAAATATTAACAACATGACAGAGTTGTCAAAAAATTACATTTTTCTAAGTATTGAAGAAAAAAAAACAGGAAAATGGCGCATATGTCATTTTATAGAGTACATTTAGCACTATTCCTACTAAAAATTTAAAGAAAACATTTCGAGCCGTTCTTGAGAAAATCGCGCTTTTGTTATTGTAAAACAAAAAAAACAAACAATAAAATCCAATGTTTTGGTGAAAATATCTAATTCACAAAATATTATGACAACATTTCAACACTATACTATTAAAAAGCAGTTACCTGGTGACTATATATAGAAAGGATTTTAATTTACAAACTACAAATTCAGATATATACGAGATACAATGAAAAATAGCCCCAAAATGACATTTCCGAGTCACCTGCGCACCCTCTAAATATTGTTAAAACACGTATTATATAGTGGTAATCTTCTTTTCTTTAAAAAAAACTTTAATTTTCAGAGGCCAGGAGGGAAAAAAGTTTTTTTTCGACCTACCCTAATACATGAATACATGCCCTCGCGGATAGGTCATTGGTCAGCATGTTCGCTTTCCGTGACGCGACCCGGGTTCGATTCCCGGGCGGGCATGATTATAGCGTGCGTTTTCCTAGCAATGTCCCAGTATATGTTGCTGCGTGACGATAAGGAAAGTCACATTTCAGGTTGAGAAGATCAGAATACGCCGTAGGGATGCCTACATGTTAACCACCACACGTACCCTGTATCCCGAGACACCGTTGGTAGGCCCGGGCTTCGCCAGAGGCTATTGCGCCGAAATACACACACACACACACACACACACACACACACACACACACACACACACACACACACACACACACATCACCTTTCCCGTCACCTTATTGGATGCGATTAAGCTCGGAGAATAAGTTCCGCAGCCGCAAAGAAATCCAAATGGTGAGCATGTTACTGAGTAACAACGTATTTTAATAATTAAATTGGTTCAACGAATTGGTACATATATACAATTATTTATTAACAAATGCAGTAGTAGCGGTAATAGGAGTAGCAATGGCAGTAACAGTAGCAGTAGTCTTTTATGTTTTTGGCGCTTCTTGCTTATCGTAAACAACGAGAGAGAATCGGCTCACTTCCGCGATAAACACAGCGAACAACCAAGGGGGAGGGAGAATCCGTGCCTGCTAGAGGAATGGCGTCGCATTTATAATCTATTTATTCATTTAGTCAAAAACAGTCAAAAACTGTATGTGACGTATGGGGGAGAAAATCATCTGCGCACGCTTTCTTGAGTTTCAGAATCCCTTCCCAACAATTTAACTATTAATAGTTGAAAGATGAAAAATAATAGTAATAAAAATAATAATAATAATAATAATAATAATAATAATAATAATAATAATAATAATAATAATAATAATAATAATAATAATAATAATAATAAATTTAAAAAAGCGAGAGATTAACATTTCAAAAACTAGATATTTTCGTAGCCGAATTAAAGAAAACTTATTTTTAACGGTAAGGGAACGAACAGATTTGATTTTTCTGTATTGTTAACAAAATAGAAACTCACCCTAAGCTCTACTACCATTACAAGCAAAAGGAAAGTTCAACAAAACGTGCGCATAGTGAAGCTACATTTACGTCCAGAAGCAAATCAAGGGGCCATCAGCATTTGCTCAATGGATCAGGGAAACTGGACAAAACCCGATCGAGATGGGGGTCATTGATCCGGAAGCTGAATTACATTATTTGTTACAGACATATTGAGTCTTTTTTAATTATACAATGCAAATGTAAACTAATTCATTATACAATATCTTGGTTTTGTTAAAGTAAACTTTTTTTTTCTTTTTGACGATAATCTCAATCTTTTCAGGCTCAGTGATGTTTCGCTACGCTTATCCAATTTCAGGGTGAGGCTCCGGCCTCAGGGCCGGAGTCCTCAGGGCCGGAGGCCATGTCCTATCTACTTGTACATTGTATAGATAAGATAAGATAAAATAAATTTATTTAACCTGCAATTGGGTGTAACCCGGTGGCAGTTAATTACATAAATAAGATAATAGATGTCATGCAAATAATATAATAATGTAATAATAATGCTAAAATGAATAGCAATATGTTAGGATAGCAAAATTGGTTTTCATTAACGTTATATCAAAAAATCCAATTTTCTATTTACAGTACCCCTTGATTGTATCATTGAAAGAATTAAATTCTGTTAATAGTATCAATCTAATGGTCTGGGACTATTGAAGGCTACTACTATTTTTTTAGAGGTTGCCAGTCCTTGTATTTAGATATTTTCTTTCCTTCCTCTTGCGCCTCCCTTTGACCATTAGAATACAAATGTTGGCTGAAGTAGAGAACACGGTACAACGTAAGTAACTCTTTCAAATTGGCACTTCGTGCCGCTCCAGCGAGGGGAAAATACACGATGGAAGCAACGAGGGTAGTTAGGGGATTTTGAGGGGAATCTTTCGAAGGACAGAAATAGTGAACAATATACATAATATGATACATAATTATAAGGCAGAAATGTAGTTTGTGGCAAGATTCGTTCACGCGCGGAGATGCGTACGATTCGTTCACGTGCGAGTATACGTGGAGGAGACAAATTGTGGGGCAAACAAGCGGCAAGAAAATTGCAGCCTTCCTGTAAAGCATTAAGAAAATATACACACCATATGATTTTTAAGGAGAATATTCGCAAAAAATGCGTTGGCAATTATTTGGACAGACTCAAAAATGATTTATGTTAACGCGAGGGCCGAATAGCTGAACCTCGTCCTCAACTTGAAACTGCATGGCGAAACGTCACTTTTCGCGGGAAAGCGCGTCGCCCGCACACACCGTGGCAAATTATGCGTTCGACAGACTGAAGGATGTTTTATATAAACGCCAGGGTCTCGCCCTCGATTTGGAACTGCGTCGCGAAGCGTCACTTTCCGCGGGAAAGTACGTCGGCCGCGCGCGCCGTGACCGCGCGGCGAGTGACTCATTCTCGGAATCGACAGCGCGCTCGAACGTTTCGTGCCGCAAACTGCATTTCTTCTCATTAGAATAAGTAAGGTATGGGCGATCAAAATGCATTTTAAAAATTACACTACTAAAATAGTTTTAATGCTTCGTGATTGCTTACTTTCCTCGTTACATTTCACGTCCTAGTACCTTGTCGGAGCGCGATTACTATTCTCTCAGTTGAAGCGAATGTTGAACAGCGGTAATTTTGCAGTTTTATTTGTGTGTGTGTGTGTGTGTGTGTGTGTGTGTAGATCGGAGTAACTGTCCAAGTGATTAGATAAGTTTCTGTCGAACAGTTACAATTCTTGTGTTCTTCTGATGCTTTTGATACATGATAGTCATGTTTGTGTGGCGAGAATATATGTGGGGTATTTACAGTACATGGGGCCGAAGAGGGTTTTTATCGTCATTAAGTGGTTTCAAAACCTTGAATTGATTGCGTCGGGGTTTACCTGTACAATGTAAGTGTTCTATGAAATTGGACCAGTGGAATGAGTTGTGAGATAGCTTCGAGTAGTCTAGTAATATAAAAGTATATATATATATATATATATATATATATATATATATATATATATATATATATATATATATATATATATGTGTTATAAGTGTTCTGTGCAAAAAGGGTCGTGGTTCGCGAAAAGCAAAACAAATATGAAAGATTCTTTCCTTTCCTTAAGGGCGTCTCCAATTCAGACGAAACATGAAGAAATCGCACTTCGGTAAATTTTATCCATTTATTTCAGAGCGCTTTCCGTAATGTTAGAGGGAGGGCGTAAGGAGACACCCCTTCTACCTCCTCCCATTCCCCGCCCCCCTTCCTCACTGCACCGCGTTCCTTACTTTACCCAAAGTTTCCTTATCGGAGGTGGCACGTCATTCCATCAGTGAGTCCACCATGGCGGCTGGGCCATATTGTTGTCTTGTATTTTGAAATATAACGTTTTGATTGATTGATTAGTAATTCCTGGCGCGTAAGTGTAGTACAAGTTTTTAACGCGAAAGGCGGCTGTGATCTTCGCCCGCTGGATGGCGAGACACGGCCCCGACCTACGTCGGCTTGCGGAGATTTTCCCCAACTAGGTATCCCACAAGATGGGCACCGCCCTAGTCTGGACAAGCTCCAAGTTTCCGACTGGTCTCCCGACATGTGTGCTAATGTAGTGCATGTGAGTGTCAGTTTGTGTAAGTAAAGGGGGAGGAAAAGTCAGTGAAGAGAAAGGAAAGCTCGCGCGCGGTCCGTGGCACGTTTGTTAGGGTACTGCTCCGGCATTTGCCTGATAATGATAGGAGAAACCACGGACAATTACCTCTCAGAGCACGCATCCGCTTGAATTGTTCTTCAGGTTGCGGATGAATTACAACTAGCTGACAAGCTAGTGTCGGAAATTCTGTTACCGTCGGGACTCGAACCCTAGGACCTCCCAATCAGAGACACTGAAGTGCAGGTCTAGCCAGTTGATGCTCTGACCCACCTTTGCAGGTATAAATTTTTGGGAAATGTTAATTTTTAAAGTTAATTTTCTTCATAAATGTTGAATTAAGAATAATTTTACAATGATGTTAAATAAATGAAGAGAGTTTTCTCCAGGTTGAAAGTTGAAGAGAGTTCCGGGTCTTTTTGTGTTTGGAACCACCTAATGTATGTGTTGTTATTATAGAGAATGTACATTATTGAAATGAAATGTGTGGTTCTATCAGGCGCGGATCCATGGGGGGGGGGGAATAAGGGAAATTCCCCCCCCAAAAAAAAAATTGTCAGTTAATGTACATTTTAATTTGTCACAGGCATTTGAAACATAAATATTTTTACAACATACAGTAATTCACTAAATAATCACTTTAATACTTTGCTATACTACTAATATAATAATATATAATAAATTATTTGTCATGTTTAGGATATACTAGAGAAAAAGAGTAAGAGAAAATCCCCCCCCCCCCAAATATACTTTCTGGATCCGCGCCTGGGTTCTATCCTGATGATACATTTGCTCCAGAAATGTCGTGTTTTATCAAACTTAATTAAAGATTGTTAACTGTTATCTGTGCAATATTTGATTCCTGAATCTGTTCGTCGAAAATGCCCAACAAATTTTAGGTAGAAATGCTGTTTGTGATACGATTCGTTCACGCGCGCTGTGGATTCCGAAAATGAGTCACTCACGGCGCGGCCATAGTGCACGGCCGAAGCACTTTTCCACGGAAAGCGGTGCTTCGCTACGCAATTCCAAGCTGAGGACGAGGTTCGAGACTTCGACTCTCTAACATCAAACATCCTTGAGTCTGTCCAACGCACCATTACCCACGCGTTTTGTGTGATGACGTCTTAAAAATAATTCTGTTATTATAGAGAATGTTCATTATCAAAGTGGAATGTGTGCACTTTCTTAATGTTTTCCAGGAAAACCTCCATTTTCTTGCCTCCTGTTTGAACCACAAGTTTTTTTTCTTCCGTGTATACTTGCGCGTGAATGAATCGTGCGCGTCGGCGGTAAGAACTAATCGTACCGCAAACTGCAATTCAGTCAAGTTTTATATTAATTGAGAATAACAGGCAATAAAATTTAATAATAATAATAATAATAATAATAATAATAATAATAATAATAATAATAATAATAATAATAATACACAGCTAAGTCACCTTGATATGACCACCCGTCTTGAATAACCCTCTTTTGTTGTGCGCTGTGAGACGTGAAGAAAGAGTCAGATTCTGGATGGTACCGACAGGGATGGGGAGCCATGCCTACTCCAGTGCCGTGGCAAGATGCGCTAGGTTCCTCGGTTGCGGATCCATGAAGCGAACAGACCGATCGAGCTGGTCCCACAGATTCTCGATTGGGTTTCAATGGGGTGAGTTTGGTGGCCAAGGGGATAATGTAAACCCATCCTGGCGCTCTTCGAACCACGCACGTACACTACGAGCGGCATGACACCTCGCATTGTCCTGCTGCTTGTAGATGCCGTTGTGCTGAGGAAAAACGATATGCATATAGGGGTGGACATGGTCCCCAAGGACACATACTTCTGTTGATCCATTGTACTTTCCAAAATAACGAGACCACCCAGGAAAAGCCACGAAAACATTCTCCACAATATCACCCTCAGGCTCCTTCCTCCAGCTTCCAATTTGACGATTGTTGTAGGGTGTTTGCGTTCAGATTTTCACGGCGTATATGCCAACGACCATCTGTCCGATGGAGCAGAAAACGTGATTCATCGGAAAAGGCCACCTGTCGCCACTTAGTGGACGTCCAGTTGCGGTATTGACATGCAAATTTCAGCCTTCGCTGATGAACAACAGTCGGCCTGGGTACTTGAACCAGGCGCCTGCTGCGGAGGCCCATACGCAGCAACGTTCTCTGAACGGCTGTTGAGGAGACAGTGTGGGTAGACTCTCGGTTAATTTGGCGGTCAATTTCTCTACAGTTGTATTATCCGCCCGTACACATTAATCGCATCCGTCGTTCTCTTGTGCCGCTATGGCCCGTGGCCACAATTGTCTCGGCGCCGGTTTTGAATAACGCAATATTTGCCATCCACTGTATTCTTTATCCACAGTGGCACGCGAACACTACAAACTTAGCCGCTTTGGAAATTCTTCCTGCCTTTGCGCGAAAGCCAATGATCATGCCCTTCTGGACGTCCGACAAGTCGCTCAGTTACTTCATTGCTTGTGATAAGTCGCTCCGTTTCCCGCTTCTACCAGACACGCTTTATATATCCTCCACCTGCTGTCTGTGAGGTGTTGTTGCACGTTTACATGAAACATAGGCGGTAGTCACATTTAATGTGACTGGACTATGTATAAAACGTCCTTGAATCGAACGCTGGAATATCAGGCAAGTCGTAGCGCTGTTAGTTTGCTTTAACGACCTCATCGATACAACGCAAAATTCGAAATACGAAACATTTGCCATGTGTCACCAAGTAATCACAAAACATAGTCATCACACACAAAAACTCAATTCGTCACCCCACAAAAGATAATTAACACGCAGCAGAAAGCAGGAACGGCGCGAGAAAAGATTCGCTGCACGATACTCATTTGTTTCTAGTTTGTCATGGCAACTTTTGAAGTTTACACGTTCCAATTATCGGTTTCCATGTGAACCATAGAACGTCCTTACTGCACCCAGTAACTGACTTCTTTTAAGTCAACACTGTACAATATCAAATTCCAACAATCATTTTGTCCAATATAAAGAAATTTTTTCCTTTCCTAAATTTCTTTCTTGCATTACACTTTTTAAATCTATATTCATAAAATAGAAGTGTGGGTTTGTGATTTCAAAATAACTGCATTTTCATTATTCAATATGGTTATTTACGTATTACGTTTAATTATAAAAATCCATCTGTCTGTCCAAATGCGTATCTTTCTCCGGGCTAATGTCGGTAACGGCTAAATTGAATTTGATTGGTTTTTCATTGAAAGGTAAATCATTTTGTAGGGCATAACTTAGTCTAATTTCTCTGATAATTATTTTCTTTTTTGTAAATAACAATGTGTTTGTTATCGTATGCATATCTACAGATTTATCCCTAGCTTATTGACATTTTGTAGACATTACTATCAAAACATGAAAAAGTTACTGTTTACATGATATGCCGTAAAACAACCCCATCTCCCTTTCGTGCCGCTTAAAACAAACTTTAAATTTTGGGGAAACCTGTTCTTCCCTGTCGGGGAGCCCTTTCTTGTTCACTTTTTTTATTAATAATTTGTGACAGCTATAGTGATGAAACAAATATCGACATATTTACTAACTAATAAGGTTCATAATATAGATTACACAAAAGTCTAATATTTAATCTTTGTATTTTTACAAGGACTAAACAAAAAGTGGCATTTCGGTTAAGGTTCAACAGGCGCGATGTACCTGGAGTCGCCTGGGATGCACCTTGGTCACAGTTAGGATTCACCAAAAGCAAAACTTCGACAAATAGTAAAATTATTTATCTTATTGCATTTCGATTTGTGAATTAAAGCTTGGTTGTTTCAGTAATTCAATTACTTGGTGTTCTGATTTGAATTTTTTTGGGGGTATTGTACGTTCGCTAGATATTAGCGTTTCAGACGATACCAAAAGTCGGAAAATACATCTTGCATATTTTTGGTGCGACCTGTTTTGCACGCAAAGTTTTGCCTATATTTTTTATTAATTTGTTGCAAGACTCTTGGGCTTCCTCAGACATTTTTACAATTGCCAAAAGCGATGAGTCAATATTGTGTGCACTGTGGATCAACAATTTATAGACAGTTGTGGGAATGTAAAACCACGGATATAATTCGACAAACATACGAGTAGTTTCTAAACAATATTATTGATGCTTAAATAGTCGATTTCAAAACCCGACGAAATAATTTGTAAAATTTTGTGAAATCGTTTCAAGTTGAAACTTTCCACAAATTCTCGTTTATACCCGTAATTGTATCAGAAATTTTGGAATTTTCAAAGAAACATCGGGCAGTGTTGCCATCGTTCGCACATCCATATCTACCAATCTACCAGTAGTCCAATTGTCAACGGAATTGTTTCTGAATATTTTTTTTTCTATTTTCAATCTTCTCTTTGGCTTCACCACGGTTTTGCCAATTGTTGACTTCTAATTTATACGAAATGTGCAAAAGGCGCTCGAAAAAACTAATACAAGCATGTAAATAGGATATACCGAACTGCAAATGTTCTTCCTTAATTGGTTTTTCAAGCATTGCATCTACATTGTTGAATTGTTTTAAGATAGAGTGACAAAGTCGAATTTGATTTTGTGAGTGCTGGCGTCGCGTCAAGCGAGCTCACACGCGTTTTCGCCCCGAAAAATGGCAATTAATTCCAAATTGGGGCAATTAATTAGCAATAAATCATTTGACATGTTTCGTTGTGGTGTGCTGACTTGGCTGTTCCAGCTTGACGCACCTGTGTTTACGAATAATAATAATAATAATAATAATAATAATAATAATAATAATAATAATAATAATAACAATAATAATAATAATAATAATAATAATAATAATAATAATAATAATAATAATAATACTGTGAACCCAGTGATGGATGCGGGAGGGGGAGGAGGATTAAAGGGATCCCGCCTCCCTCCCAAATCACACAACGCGATAAGACAAGGACCTGTAAAAAATATTTGTTAGTTTTTGAGCGAGTTACGCATTGGCACTGAGAAACATGACAAAAGTCGTGGTTGATATTACTTATGTCACACATACACCCACATATCCTTGATTCCAAGAAGGGGGGTAGGGTAAGTTAGACAATTCATGGCAAAATTCCGCAGGTCATAGAAGCACGGAAGCATTACATTGCTTTTCAGCAGAACATTGCAGAAAATTTTAGTAACCTATACGGCAAAGTTGCATCAGAAATGTTGTTTCAAAAGTTTAAATATATTAAAATGTAACTAAATATGTAAGAAATATAGCGTTTTAGATAAAATATGTAATAATACATAAATATGTAAAAATATGTAAAATTAAAATCGTTCTAATTCATTCAGAATGTCTTGTAAACTCTTTTAAATTGCCTTGTAATTTTTATTGAATGCGGGTATCTTGTTTCTGTAAAAAAATATGTATGTACATGAAAATTCGTTCCCTAGTCATAACACAAAATTAAATTCATGTCATAACTTATGCATTGTTCCAAAGTGAAAAGAAAAAAATTACATTTCAATAAAATCTGCCCCTAGTCATAACAAATTAGCGTCGTCCAATGCTCCTCACAGTCGATCGCAGTCGTATCGGTACGAGTAGGTGCTTGCGCTCGGGTCGTGTGCATATTATTATAATGAAACATTATATTCAGCTCCGAACAAACTGTTCACCTTGGAGCATTGATTTCTTTTAAGGCTAAATGTACCGAAAAATACTTATAGTAAATATCGATAGATCGCAGCACTATCACGGGGAATTTACTAGACCGATAACGTCTGAACAAATTGTCCGATTTTCGATCTGTAAACGGCAGTGGACTCCTTTTTAAAATACAATTTACGCTACGAAGCCGTCCTTTCAAAAAAGATTTTTAAAAAAATTTAATATTTTTCTCATAGTTCCGGGAAGAAATTAAAATAATGTGGGCTTATAGCGCGGTGACGACGTGCTTCCTGAATCCAACGCCATATCAATCATGCAAATCGGATGAATAGGAGCGGCGTAAAGTGAAATTTCGGAAAGACACCTCACTCCTCTTCCCGCTCTACGCCGTTGCGTCACCCGACCCTTGTGGGCCCTCCCTCGACACGGCCGAACGGCCAAACCCGGCGGCCTGCGGCGCGGGAGGCCGAACTTTCAGACACGCAAGCCGGGCAGTCGGTTAATGCTTTAGTCCCTTTCCATCTCAATATATTTTTCTCCACTTATCAAACTAGTGATGCTGTAACACAACCAAACGGTCTCGTATCGTCTGCAATAGTTGTATAAAACTATATATCTTGTTCACATATTTCCGCCTTCCTTCGAATACCATCAAAACATTATTTGAGGCATTACTCAAAATATCGATTCCGATTTGGAAACTGATTTCAAAAATAAAATTGAACTAATTGAGTAGATATCGCCAATATTCCAAGTCCTAACATTTTATTTTAATACATTTTACTTCTAAATCTTCCGTTATCATTCCACTAACAGAAAGAATGAACCGAGATCACGCACAAGCTCTTTTATTCTGCGACTCGATTTTTGATCTCAAAACGACGTTTGTCTCCTTGATAGATTTCACCTGATGAACCTGTTTTCTTAAGTAAAATCACTGAAGCTACTTTTAAAGCTTTTTTCGTACTTTCGGACAAATTTGAAGAAGTGGTAAAATAGCGCGCAGGCGAGATTCATCCTGAATCCAACGCTGTAACAAACATTGAAATCTAATATTATGAATCATGACTAGAGACCGGATTTTTATGTAATTACATATTTTTTGTCTTTCAACTTACCGTTCTCAAATTTGTAATCTTGGCGAATCGTCACCGTCCTAACACAACATCCAAGTTTTTCGTTACATATTTTACATATTTAGCACTATATTACTTATTTTACATATTTTGCCATTTTCACAAAATATTTTTTATTCTCTGAATTTTATTACACATTTATTATTAAAAGTTGTATTTTTTTAAAAATCGGTATTCTTTCCTATGTAATACATTACAGCCTGCGAGCTTCCCTACGTGAAGACGTGATTGGATGTTCTCATAGTCTCGCGCGTCTTCTTCAGTTATCTCTGTACCCGTCAACGACTGAGATCATAGGTCCCAGGTTGCTTGAGTGTCATTTTTAGGTGTGAAACGTATCATTGATAGCGCTCTTCGTGATCTTGAACCCCAATTTCCGAGAAACATTGGCGATCGCAGACGATCGCGTTGGATGAGAGTGCTGCACGCTGCAGTGATTGTTTGCTGGTGGTAGAGATCGGCAGTTTTACGATGGCTCCAATGCGACTAGTCTGGCTGGTAAACTACGGTCCTGGATAGCAATAGATGAAGCGTTTACTACTGACGGGAAAGTTGTGTGGTGCTAAGTGTGTAATAAAAACATTGGATGCTCCATGAAGTCACAACTTCAGCAACATGCTTTAAGTGCACTTCACGCTAAACACAAACAGCTGAACAATTCAAAGAAGCAAGTGGTGTTGACACAAATGAAACCAGGAAGCACAGAATTTTTTTTTTCAAGGATATGTGCCGGGCTATGGAAATTGCCAACATTCCGTTGAATAAATTGCAAGTTCCTGCTTATAGATCGTTTCTTGAATAATATTGTGGACGTGCTGTTCCTATCTTCGATGAATCAACCCTTCGCAAGAAATATTTGGATATCTGCTATCAAGAAACGCTTCAAAACATTAGAGCTGATGTTGGTGATTCATTTGTGTACATTGCCGTTGATGAAACAACGAATGTTATGGGTCGCGACATAGCATATTTGGTAATTGGAAAACTCTTTTCCGCTTTCTAACGCTTCTAAGCCACACCTCTAAGTAAGCAAAGTTCTAGAACGCACAAATTTTGCAAGAATTTTGAGATTTGTGAATGATGGGTTGAAGTTATTGTAGAGTGATGGAGTGAAGGAAGACAGGGTACTTCTAATGTATTCAGATGCTGCAGCATACATGAAGAAAGCAGCTGTTTCACTGAAAGTGTTTTACCCTAATTTAATCCATGTCACTAATTTAGCACACGGACTTCATCGAGTTGCCGAGAAAATACGAGCCAATTTTCCTAAAGTGAACATGGTTATTTCAAGCACGAAGAAAATGTTTGTGAAAGCTCTGTTCCGCGTGCAGACCTTTAGAGAACTATTGCCTAGTGTCGCGCTTCCTCCTGAGCTTGTACTAACACTATGGGGGACATTGTTGCAAGCTGTGACCTTTTATAGTGCACATTACAGGACGTGAAGTCTGTTATGTTTTATGTATGAAGTCTGGAATGTTTTATAAATTTGATTTCGTATTTTGTAATTGTGTTTTCTAATAAGTGTATTTTGATATTTCATATTATATCCGATATTACATATTTGTTACATATTCTTACTGTTTTCATTACATATTTATGTACATATTTTTCCGGTCTCTAATCATGACATGTCTCAGCTTATTTGGTAAGTTCTATTGATATAAAATGAATCTGTTATATTTGTATAAACGTGAAGATGGGAATAAGTAATTCCCGGCACGTCATTTTGGTAATGTAAAAGAATGTAATGTAAATCATTGTATTGTGACACATTTATGTATTTTTTAATGCATTAAATTGTCATGAAAGCAATAAAATGTTAACCCTTAGACAGGAACACCACACTACAAGAGGAATATCCTTCTATGAGGCGGATAAATTATGTTTTGTTATACAGTTATTAATTCGGCAACTTTTACATTTCTACATTGAGGTTTTACATTTCTACTATTTTTCTAAAGATCTTACAGGCTTTTCTGTAACATTTAATCGGGTAGCAATTCAATTTATAAGATTTAATATACTACTAGTAAAACGTGGTTTACCAGTCTCACTGACAAACCTCCTATTAGGGAATGTGAATCAGAATGCAAAAGTATTAAATTGGCGATCCACATCTAGGTCTGGAAAATAGGGATGCAACATTGATGTTGATATTTTCAAAATATAGATTTTGTATAGACATGAACATATTTCGTAAAAAAATGAAACATTTACGAAAACTGATGTTTATTATCTATGTTTTAAGCCTGATGAGTTGTTTGTGAATGAAAAGAATCGATAATCGTATGAACAAATCGTTCTTTTATATACATGTGAAATTCTGTGTGAGATCAGCAAAAAATTTGCACTCTCTAATCTGACTCCCATCCACTCCATCCATAACTGTGGTGAAATTGTCTTACAGAATCTTTTGACTTATAAAATGTTTATGAACTACACGTGATATATCAACAATCCTTCTCTTTATGATTTTATTGCTATTTACCATGTTAGTAGAAAATGAGTCATTTACCGTTTATTTAGAGGGAAAGGTACATACACGTGATTTCTATTATTAAAAAAGTTGTATAAAATGAAAGGCATTTCCAAACCTTAGGTTTTAGAAAGCATTGGCTCAGACTTCCTATTTTGAGTCCCGATGGGTTGGGGTTCCTTGGGCATGCGGATTTTCCCCGGCCGCTCGAGAGAAACAATGTGCAGCTTTTCCAGGTATTTTGTCTAATCCTTACTTGCAATAATTAAAGCAGTAACGGTTCAATTACCTGAAATATTTACAACTTCATAATATAGAGAATCAGTCAGCTACTGACCACGAAAGAGACATGAAATTATTCATTCTGTATGTGAAACATTTTGCTTCAATATCGCTATTTAGTATTCAGTTGGAGGAACATATCCTACATCAAATAATTCTGAGCTGTGGAAGTGTCTGTTAGTGACAATACAGAGCGTTCGAGAAAACGAAAAGTAAGAAAAAAAGAACATAATGAAAAAAAATCACGAAACATGAATCGTTCAAACCGTAAGGTAAGGAAGCCTAACATATTTTTTAAAAATGTCAAAAATAATTGTTTCTTGATAAAAGGAGGAACAATGAAGGCGCTCTTTTTTCACCAAATATGTCAATGGATTTGTATAAAATTCTTTAATTTTGGATATTCTTATTTTAATAATAAATAAATTATACACTTTTTAATAAAATTTGCAATAATGGATTAGTGCAAAATGCTGCACAAAAAAGATGCAAGAAAATGAATGTTAATTTTCCCAATATATTTTTATGAATTCCAAGAAAAAGAATTTATTTCACATTCAAATCAAGACATGTCCAGCTGTCATTCAATCAAAGCATGACATGTCCGCATTCATTCAAAACGAGACATATCCGACGCGAAACTCACGCTAAAATTCAACCAAACATAGAATATTTATATGTTATATTAATAATATATTTAGCTATCATTATTGCATAATTAAGAATTGAGTACAAATAAAATATTTGCATAATTTTGATGCTCTTATATTTTTGCGATTTTCTCGGAAAGGAGGTTGACTTGTCACGTTTTGAATGTTCGCTCCTGATTTCGCGCTCCTTTCTTTCCAAGCCCAGTGCCGCCAGGGCACCCGCGCAAGTGTGCAGTCACCCTTCTGACCTTGAAGTAGAGTCGCACCTCTGGCACACTGCTGTTCTGATAGCGTGACTTTCCTGACCTCCGCAGACATCTCGCCGCGTTCTTCGGCGGGCTGCGTGCTACACTAGAGCAATTCGATACGCCCAAGCGTAGGAAGAGGGCGGTGAGCAGTTTTCAGTGGGCGAGAACATTGTGCAATGACGAAGTGGAGATTATATGTACTCTTTAAGAATTAGTGGAATCATTCGCGTTCTTAATTATTAGTAACCAAGTATTATATATATATATATATATATATATATATATATATATATATATATATATATATATATATATATACTAGCTGACCGGGCGAACTCTGTTCCGCCTTAACAGCCGATCCCATCTTTTTCTCGCGTCGCACTCACTGTGAGAAACTGTACTATCCTTGTTGCACTGCGTACGTGCAAAAACGTGCGTTTTCACACAGGAACGCTGTCGAACGGGATAAACAGTATCCTATGTCCGTCTCCTGGCTCTAAGCTTTCTGCTCATCAAATCGGTACAGCCGTTCTTGAGTTATAAATAGTGTAACTAACACGACTATATATAGATATAACGGCGAACGAAAGGCGGCTATCATTATCGCCTTCTGTTATCAGTGCGGCGTTACAACAGGCAACAATGACCGCTAACATGCGAAATCACGCGAAAACGTGCGAAAACGTGCAAAAACGTGCGTTCTCACACAGGAACGCTGTCGAACGGGATAAACAGTATCCTATGTCCGTCTCCTGGCTCTAAGCTTCCTGCTCACCAATTTTCAGCCAAATCGGTGTAGCCGTTCTTGAGTTATAAATAGTGTAACTAACACGACTTTCTTTTATATATATACTAGCTGACCCGGCGAACTCTGTTCCGCCTTAACAGCCGGTCCCATCTTTTTCTCGCGTCGCACTCACTGTGAGAAACTGTACTATCCTTGTTGCACTCGTGATAATAAAGCAATTGCAGGTTTGTGTTTTTCTCTCAAACAAAGAAGAATTTCAAAAAATCTTCTACGTACCAGAGCGTTTTTTTTTTAAAATTGATTTTTGTTTAAGAGAGAAATACAAAGTTGTAATCATAGGGACCGGCTGTTAAAGGCAATAAATAAATAGATTTTGTAATTTATTAAGTTAAATTGTTTATTAGAAAATACAAATAAAAAATTAAGTAGATTAATCATTCATTATTGTTCCTGTATTTTGGTGCATAGGTTGCACTCTTCAGTTAAGTACCTAGTGATACACGACATTTTTTGTTTTATTATCAGGCGCAGGTTACAACAGGCAACAATGACCGCTAACATGCAAAATCACGCGAAAACGTGCAAAAACGTGCGTTCTCACACAGGAACGCTGTCGAACGGGATAAACAGTATCCTATGTCCGTCTCCTGGCTCTAAGCTTCCTGCTCACCAATTTTCAGCCAAATCAGTTCAGCCGTTCTTGAGTTATAAATAGTGTAACTAACACGACTTTCTTTTATATATAGAGATAACGGCGAACGAAAGGCGGCTATCATTATCGCCTTCTGTTATCAGTGCGGCGTTACAACAATGGGTTACAACAGGCAACAATGACCGCTAACATGCGAAATCACGCGAAAACGTGCGTTCTCACACAGCAACGCTGTCGAACGGGATGAACAGTATTCTATGTCCGTCTCCTGGCCCTAAGCTTCCTGCTCACCAACTTTCAGTCAAATCGGTACAGCCGTTCTTGAGTTAAAAATAGTGTAACTAACACGACTTTCTTTTATATATATATATATATATATATATATATATATATATATATATATATATATATATATATATATATAATTTAAACAATAAATAACAATTATGAAAGTATATTTGATTAATAAACGTTTTGTGAGATATTATTAACTAAAGTAACTTATTTTGTCAACATGTATGGATGGTAAGCTATTGTTTTTCATTGAAAATACCGGTATAACCTTTATGGTCGTTCATACCGCTACAGACGTCCTATAGAGGTATTTTACCGGTATAAAAGAATAAAGGTATGAAAAACACTGGTATCTTTACCAGTATTCAATACCCTTTCGGTCTCTGTTCACTAGCAGAATAAAAGAAAAGCAAACTACCCTTGTTATCTTCTCTTTCATTTGTATTTACAGTATTTGAAACTTTTCTTTTTTAGAAACATCTATTTTATGTATTTAAATATATCTCCAAAATACATGCTCAAAAAACTCTAAAATAAAGTTTTTTAAATACAAAAATACATATTTCAAATACAAGTATTTAAATATTGCTCAACCATGTCTATAAACTATGTGCGATCAGCAATGAACTAATCTCAGTTCCTAGCTTGAGCGTAGTATTAATATGTATGCCATGAGTAAGTCCGGAAAAAATATAGAATGAAATTGCAAAATATGAAGATAAATATGTAAGGAAAACGCTAAAAAACGAACATGTAAAATCAGATTTTCCTGCAATATGTAACATCAAATTTCATTAGAAAACATTTAGTACTCTGTGCAAGTATCCTTACAATACAATTTCAAATAAAAGCTAGCGATGATACATCACATACTTTATTTCTAAATTTGCAATTTTCGAAAACTGATAGAGTACAACGAAAATGGTGATTCTTTTAAGCGTCCCTTCTATCTGTGGAAAAAAATTAAAGTGGTTTTTGAGAATTTTTAATATATACATCAATTTAGTTCCCAAATTACTCTAAAACAACGCGGTTTTGCAATTAACTTACATGACCTTTGCAATCTTCAAAAATACGTCGGGTTGGGCGAAAATGGGACCAGCATCATATTTTTTGTCTTTAAACAAAAAAATTGAAGCTCTTTTTGAGAAAAAGTTACAATTTTTTAATTGCCTATACTTTGCCCCAAATTGCTCGAAAACTACTCATATTTTTTAAAAATTGTACATGATCTTATTACCAATTCTGTCAGAACAGACTTCAGTAAGGAAAAAATATATCATCAATATTATAGTTGTAGGAAGATGCCCCAAAAAAATGCACGTTAGCAATTTTCTAAAAATAAGGGATGTCAACAAACACCATACTTGCACATTTCTCTTGCGTTCTGTACGCTACCCGAGGACAAAATTTAATCAAATAATTTGGTGACTTTTGAGAAGATTTAAAAATGATTTTGAGGCTTATTGTAAAGTACCCTCAAAAATCAAAATATCCGTTTGAAACTTCCAAAGGCTCGAGTTCTTTCAGGTAGATTTGGGAATATCAATTTTGGAGAAAATCGGCAGAACGGTTTAGGCGTTGGCGTTGACCACAAACGAACAGACACATTTTGGCGTCAATCAATTTTTAGGTATCAAATACCCATAAAACATGTATTTTCACTACAACATGAGTTAGAAGAAGTAATTTTTTATATTGCAACAGAATTTATCCACTTTTACGTAACCAGTGCCCGGCAATAAGAGTTTTACGGTGCACAATTACATAACTTTCTCTTCTTAGATTGAGAAGGGGATTGAAAAGAGGAAGAAAGTAAAATGTTCACAATTTGAAATTCCATTAATAAAACATTGAATTGAATTTGCCTTATTTTACGTGGCGAGACTCAGGCCATGAGGCCTGCTCTTCCGTCTGACCACGCAAATTTCGTTACACTCCTTTCACCAACCATGGGAGAAAGTAGGTATTACTTGGGCGACGAAACAGGCGATTTGAATTTAACTCAGAGGCATCATTTAGGCTTGAGGATCTTTTACATGCAGTAAATGCACTAACATGGGACAGCCGGCTTTACTTCCCCTCCGAAGGTTTCTTTCGCCCTTAAAAATCCACGGCTTCGAGCGGGTTTGAATCTGCAAACTTGGGTACAGCAGTCCGATACGCTAACCGCTACACCATCGCCGCCGCCATCCATTAAATCGAATTTAAAAATAAATACTTTCTCTGCCTACTGTTTGCGTTAAAGGATGTATTTATCTCTGTCAGCAATGACAATATTACGCACGTAGAAAACTCAAGGACGAGCAGAATCTTTGAAGCACTCTCTTCAATTTCTTTCCGTGAGGCATTTCTGAATTAGTATAAGAAAAGATATGGTTATTGCTAAAAAAATCACAATAAATTTAAAAGAAATCTTTTTTCAAAATTAACCAAATATATTATAGGAGAGAATTTCAAGAAATTTGGAAGATTTGTAAAAAATTGTAAAATCAGCAAACTGTGTAAAATACATTATACTGTACAAAATAGGTGATGAAAAAATTAGATATTTGTTAAGATTTCAACAATTCGCCGGGGTCACAAATTTCAGGACAGTGCATAGAAACATGTGTAAATACATTAGAATCTGGACTCTAGCCATGAGATCATCGGGCAGTGCCGCGAAAGAGAATTTTGAAATTACTGAAGATTTTCTGTTTTCTACATTTGTCCATATAATTCTATTTATCCTATTTCACTGTATGATATGGCGTTGGATTCTGGAGACATTTCGCCTGCGTGCTTTCGAACAAATTTGAAAAAGTGGTATCACTTCTTCAAATTTGTTCGAAAGTACGAAAACAGCTTTAAAATTAGCTTCGGCGATTTTACTTGGGAAAACAGGTTCATCAGGTGAAATCTATCAAGGAGACAAACGTCGTTTTGAGATCAAAAATCGAGTCGCAGGATAAAAGAGCTTGTGCGTAATCTCGGCTCATTCTTTCTGTTAGTGGAATGATAACGGAAGATTTAGAAGTAAAATGAATTAAAATAAAATGTTAGGACTTGGAATATTGGTGATATCTACTCAATTAGTTCAATTTTCTTTTTGAAATCAGTTTCCAAATCGAAATCGATATTTTGAGTAATGCCTCAAAAAATGTTTTGATGGTATTCGAAGGAAGATGGAAATATGTGAACAAGATATATAGTTTTATACAACTATTACAGACGATGCGAGACCGTTTGGTTGTGTTACAGCATCACTAGTTTGATAAGTGGAGAAAAATATATTGAGATGGAAAGGGACTAAAGCATAAACCGACTGCCCGGCTTGCGTGTCTTAAAGTTCGGCCTTCCGCGCCGCAGGCCGCCGGGTTTGGCCGTTCGGCCGTGTCGAGGGAGGGCCCACAAGGGTCGGGTGACACAACGGCGTGGAGCGGGAAGAGGAGTGAGGTGTCTTTCCGAAATTTCACTTTACGCCGCTCCTATTCATCCGATTTGCATGATTGATATGGCGCTGGATTCAGGAAGCACGTCGTTACCGCTCTATAAGCCCACATTATTTTAATTTCTTCCCGGAACTATGAGAAAAAGATTAAAAAATGTTTTGAAAATACGGCTTCGTAGCGTAAATTGTATTTTAAAAAGGAGTCCACTGCCGTTTACAGATCGAAAATCGGACAATTTGTTCAGACGTTATCGGTCATGTAAATTTTGCTGATTTTGGTGCTGCCACGTGGTGGCGACAAAGTGAACTAGTGTCAGTATGAAATATATATAAAGCAGTGTATGAAATATATTCCTTTAATATTGGAAAACAAAATTAAGGAAAATAAAATACTCTTTCATTTTTGGAAATTATTTTTATATTTTTACTTGCCCATACCACTTTGAAAAACATTAAAAAATATTTTTTTATAGATTAACGTCCATCCAATGTCATAAAAATCTACTTAAATATTTTGAAAATATTTTTTTGAAGTAATTTCTTCAAATTTCAACTTTGGAATCAATTTGTATAATTGAATTATGTATGTTATCCCTTTGCAAGTTGTAAATTTTTTAAAATTTTGAAGCATTCTAAGTATAAAGGCACACAAACTTAAATCTCAAAGGCGGAATACTTGCATTCGTTTGCAGGTGGGGTAGGTGGAGGTAAAGAATGAAAATTAATTGAAAACCGTTTTGGTCAGAATGAATGCTCAAAATAGTATTAGTAGTACTTTTGTACAGGAAAAGTTGATACTGCCTTATTCAGTTAATATCATTAAATATTTATCAACAAGGACTTTGAACACTGGGAGGGTAGCCGTCATCACTTGCCACAGTTAAACATCCACTGGGGTGACGCAAATTCGTCTATTTAAAAAAGTTCCTACCACATGGAGCGCAGAAGGAAAAAACCTCCGTAGCTGAAACGTTAACTACAATCACCATGATACAAAATCTAGAAGGATTTATAATGAAATGGAAATATATAGACACACAGAATTTATTGAAAATACTTCTTCACATTTACTTCGTGATTTCCAAATTCATTAAATATAACATGAACTGCATGCATTTCTTTTAAGGTCAAAGATTTATCTCATTAATTTTAGGAATATATGGTATTTTTATGAACAAATATATGAAATTTAATGTAGGTTTTATGTACACTTTGCTGCATACTCAGAATTTTCTGACATTTGGCAACGAGCAACTCCTTGACATTCTCTTGCTTCAGTACAAGTAGAAGGAACATTCTAGAAGTAAAAAAAAAAGAAAATAATATTATTAAAAAGAACAAAAAAACAACAACAAAAAACACACCAAATGTTTTATGTTCATATGTATCACTGAGAATTTACAATAACTTCATAAATTTTATAAAGTTGCTTACCGATCCTATTATAAGCTGACTGTTCTCCTGCAAGGCAATTTCACTTTCTGGATTTGATGTGAGAATAATCAAAGAGGAGTCTGTAAAATTTGTTTCATCCATGTATGTAACAGGAATATGAGATGATACCTATAGGATGGAATTTCATTTAATACACCTTCATTCTTATAAAATAATTACTTTTAAAAGAAATGTACTTACTTCAGAAAATGAGAATACTTGCTGCTCTTGAAGTTGAGACACAGTACAAACATCTTCATGAGATGCACGAACTTGAACATTTCCTTCAGTTTTCTCCCGAACATTAGAAGGGGTGTTTTCTGCAGATCGAACATCTTTTAATCTTCTCCAAATTGTTGTTTTTGGAACCTAGAATAACATTAACAAATCATTACAATCTTGAATGCAATGTATGCACATCATGATTTGAATATTTCCATCAGAATAAAATAGTGGTGCTACACAAGTTCATATGTTCTGGTCCTATTAGTAACAGCACAGAAATGTAATTCTGCAACTTCAAACTCAATAACACTTCAGCCATTACTTGTCATTTTTTTTTTTTTAATTGTAAATGTTTAAGTGGAAATGAGTTTCTGTCAGTTAATTGAGAATATAGGGGTAAATTGTCACAAAAAGTTTGAAGATTTGAACTTTAAGAATTTCCAGAATTTAATTTATTTTATAGAACCTACGTCATATTATTAAGTGAACAGAACATGATAATAATCGAGCAAAATTAAAGAAAACAAATTGAGCCATTTTTGAGAAAATATTTAGATAATTTTTAAAATTACCTTTATTTTTTACTGATGTTATAGCTTCTTATGGCCTTAGATACGAAGTGCGATATATGCTGCATAACTTACCTGGACCACAGGACCATGGTTACGAGGGAAATATGAAAACAGATGAATGATGCTATATGTTCCCTTACGGACATAATAAATGGGAATTATGGGAGGGAAATAGAAAAGACAAACCGAGTCAAGTTAACATCAAGTTAATTAGCAAATAAGTGACTCTGAATCAATAAAATTAGCTTAAAAGAAAAATGTACGTAACATTAGCATTAACAAGTTCTAATGCCCTCAGGGGTTCTGTCGCTACTCGATCATTAGAACCCTCATAATGCTCTTGGTGCAAAATATTATTTGACTCAAAATCACATGAAAACTATTTTTTTTTTTTAATTGTACAAGGTTTTCTCTTTTCTCTCTTAAATTTAAGTTTCCAGAATGATTTCATTAAGAAAGAATACATATTTTAATATGTTCAGTAATATAGTTGGTGGAGAGGGGGGTCAAAAAATTGCAAACTTTTGCAATTGGAGCCATTTTGGTAGAGGCTTTATTTTCAGTGAACACATTGAATCTTTGAAAATTGTGCAAGTTTAAAATTACAAAACTATAATATTGTTTACAAGAGCTTTCTTCCTCAATGAAATTTTATTCAAAATTAGATTTAAGAAAGGTTTACAATTTTTGGGTAATATAAGTAGTTTTTGCGTAATTTTTTTCGTTTTAAGTTCACGTTTTTTCGAACCTATACTACACTTTTAATATTGAAGCTACAGATTTCATTCTTAATGTCATCTATTAATCAATATTTGCTCTTTAAATTACGTTATCAACATTATTTTCAAATATAAGTTTTTCACTATTCTAAATCATACAGATGCAAATTTCCGATATTTTACGTGCCTCATCAATATTCGTGTTAGAGATTCTTTTCTATTTGAAAATAATAGATTTTACAACCATTTCGTATCCAATTTTCGACATGCGAGTACTTATCGCGATTTTTGAGAGAACTGTCTTGTGTAACAAGGAATTGTTTTGGCACAGCATGCACAATGAAACTATAGCTGAACCGCTCGCAAAAACCTTGCGGCAGCTGAGATTTCCCCTCTCGGCGATAAGGAAGCGCATACGCGACAAGGAGAGGCGACTGCGAGACGCAGCGATCGCGTTGCCCGCCACTCGTCATCACAGCCCTCGTTCACAGAAGAAGAACTCGCACTGCCAGGAGTGTCCAAAGAAATGACGAATTTATCAATGTGTTGGTCCATCACATTGAAGTATTATATGTCGCTTCTATTTTCTGCACATGCTCGCAGCATTTCTTCCATTGTTCAACACTGTATTGTGCAAACGCTCTTCTGCAAAACGTTTCCTTTTCTTTTAAGGGTGCACCAATTGTTTCTGCTGCCACGCGCCATTTTATAAATTCCCAAACAAGTTGTATTGGATTTAGATTTGGATGGTACGGTGGAAGACGGAGAGGAATGTGGCCATTCCAATGACCGATTGATCCACGACGTATCGTTTTTCAGTGGGTATACTTTGAATTATTTGTAATAACTGGGATTTTGTGAGTAATGGATCGAAAGCAACTTCATGATTATTTAACCATTCTAATATTTTTTTGACGTGTGATAATCTCCTGTTTTTTTTTTGTTCGGAAAAGAACAACAACAAGACATCATCGACAAACCCGTCTTCAATAATTTATCTTTGTCCTTTCCCTATTCTTGTTGTAACTGTGAATCTGGGAATGAATCCACTTCGATCAGTTTTGTTCTCTCCATTTTCTTTCCTTTGGGAGTTGAAAATGTGAGCTGACCCTTTGCTACACTTTCAAGCACTTCCCTAATTACGGTCTTCACTGTGGAATCCGAAAGACCTGTCGCATCACTCGCCATCTGCACTACATTTCCATCGCGCAAATTTAATGTAATTTTGAGCTGGCGAACGTACTGAACCACTCGATAAAAGATTTCGCGCGCTTGTCCTCTCATAGGTCTATCCAACACACTGGTGGATGATGAAGAAGATGCCATTATAAAAAGCACAATCGCGAACAAAATTTGGCAATAACAGCAGCTACTGTGTAAAACAGTCACTGCTCACTAGCCATGGTAAAACTGGAACTGGAGACCGAAACTCTTCAAGACACAGCTTATTTTCTGCTGATCGTTTGGACAACTGCTGTAGAAACACGTAAGCTGCCTTTCGTCTGATCCTGTTCACTCATCAGTTTGTTATCGCCAAACTCGCAGTGTTGAATTACCGCGCGATGCACGAGAAAAAGACTAAAAGAGAGCTATGTTGTGACAAAGAGCACAGGCAGGCGGGGAAATATTAGGAGCTTTGGAGGGAGAGGCCACTTTCGGGCATGCGCAGTGGAAAGTTTTTTTGAGAGTGGTAGAGCAATAACTTGTAATTCGTGTTAAATCGAGCAGTTTTTAAGAACATTAAATTACTCTATTTAATAATAATAATAATTATTATTATTATTATTATTATATTTTCGATTAATTTGCATTGCTGCTTGTCAGCGGTCTCAGGATTACTATGTTGGGAAATGTTTATGCCACACGAATCCAGCGGCCTTCGCTTCTTTGACGCCTCGCTAGCAACAGCAGGCGAAGCGGCCGCCGACACCGCTGGTTCGTATTAGTATAAATTACTAATTTTATTTCGGAGCGTTGTGCTCTCCACAGAACCTCCCCCTTGAGACGACGGCGACAAATAGATGGAGCCCTATCTTCACCTCCCCTGTGGACCACATCGGCCTGTGTGGAATTGCACAGGGACAGAGGCGGGATTTCGGATATTTTATTGGGGGGGGGGGGGCGGCAAAGGGTTCCCCCAAACCAAATGACACATGAGTACTGGCACTATAACTCTAACATTAAAATAAGATTTCTGAAAGTTTTCTTGGCCCCGTCGTACCATCACCGTCCAAACCATGGCCAGAAAGTTTTTTAATTTTAATTTTCCTCATCAACTTCACACTTTTATCTGATTAAAAAAACATGAAAAATAAGAAAATAATTTATATTATCAGAAAACAATTTTGCTTTGTCGCTACCGCTTACGCAGTAGAGAGAAAGTTATGTAACGCTGCGCGAAACAACGGCGAATTTACGGTAGAAAACCTCTTATTGCCGGGCCCTCATAACGAAAAAGTGAATAAATCCAGTTGCTAAGTTAAGAAAAAAATTGTCTAACTCTAAAATCATCTGGTGTTAGACAGAATCCATGTTTGTGGGTCCTTGATACCGAAACATCGATTGAGGGCAAAACATTCGTCCGTCCGGTGTATGTATACAGACACTAGCGCCTAAACCATGCGTAGGACTTTTCCCAAATTGAAGAAACCCCTGCCGATTTGGCCTGAGTCGAAGCTCTGCGGTTTCGAAAAACATAACTCACAAACAATATTACTCACGTCTTTAATATGTATATTTCCAGCGATTTGGATACATTATTACATTTGTGACTGGAACAGTTTCAAATGATTTCAAATGAAGTTTATCGAAAGCTCAAAAGATTTCTGTGAAAAAGGGTTTGATACTTCGCAATTTACAGTAACGCATAAATGTCATTTTCTTACAAACAGCTCTAAAGTTTTCAATAAAAATTCCCTTATAGGACAAATTTTACTCTTCTTTAATATTCTTAAGGTAAATTTCGGTTCTACCATTCGGAAACCGAAAAACTGAATTTTTTAAAAAATGTATTTTTGTCGGCGATAGATTGTAGCAGGCAAGATGAGGCAAAATTGTAAAGCTTGCCCAGACCAATGAAATAAGAAAACTAAGAAGTGCGAGGAAGTCTGTGCTATTCTGTAGCACCACTACTTTCGATTGCTGACCTGGAGTTAAAAAAATTATAACCATTTTAACGTATCTCCGTCTTTAAATCACAGTGACTTTAAATACACTTCGAAAATGACTGCTACACTTCTGTGCATTTATTTCAGCGTTTATTATAAATTTGTAATGAAAATTGTTCTGCTGTCCAAAAAATGAAACTTTTTTGTTATAATAATGGAACCGACATAATGATTAAAACTAGTTGTGCTACCGAAAGGCGCGGACTTCCTTGTTGTAAAGTTTTCTAATTTCCTTGGTGAGGACTAGCTTTTCGGTCTTACCTTATTATCCTCTTGTCAGCTGCCATCTACCGCCACCCTTAATTTATTTTTTGAAGTTTTCTAAATTTACGGTTTCCTAATGGTAGATTCGAAATATTAATTTGAGAATATTAAAAAAGAGTAAAACCTCGTCCTATACGGGAATTTTCATTGATTAATTTGCGCTGTTTTTTTAATGGCGTTAGTGTTACTGTAAATGCGAAATTTGTTGCTTTTTTTTACTAGAATCTTTCGGGTTTTCGAAAAACTTCATTTTAAATCATTCGAAGCACTTCCATTCACAAATGTAATATTGTGTACAAATCGCAGGAAATGTGCATATGAATGGCGTGAGAGATATTTCCAAAAAATTACATTTCTGTATTTAAAAAAAAAAAAATACAGCAAAATTAAATTTGTTATCTTAAGTATCCAAATTGAAGAAACTACTGTCCATCTGGCTGTAGTTGAAGCTTTGAGATTTTGAAAAACATTCTTTAAATTTTGGAGGGTCTTTACATGAAGCCGCCCGGACATTTTCAATTTTTTTTTCAAAACGGCTCCAATTTTTTCTTTAAATTTCTTATAAGAATAGAGTATAATACACTTATAAAGGCAGCAGTGGTCCGATTTTCATGGTTAACTCTGAATTTTCGAAAGTTGCAAAAGTCTGGATTATTTCCGACGTCTTCCCGCAACTACAAAATTAAAGATAGAGATTTAACCTTCAAATGAAATTTGTTGCTGATAATCAATTTTTTTAATCAAGTCGTGTACGTTTTTTGAACATTTTAGTAGTTTTCGCGCAATATTACGTGCAATATTTGCAATTAAAAAATAGAAACACAAGATTTTCTCAAAAAGGGCTCCAAATTTTTTCTTCAAACTTTTCCAACGGATAGTGCTAATTGCACTGTTAATATGTCGTAAAGTTAATTTTTGTGTATTCTTTTGTTTTTCGAAAAATTTCACAAATGCAATTTTTTAAAATGTTTCTCACGCCGTTTTTATGCATATTTCCATCAATTTGTATACCTTACTGCCAAGGTTGGTTAGTATTTAAATACTTGTATTTGAAATATGTTTTAAATCCATTTTATACTTGAATAACTGTATTTTTTGATTTTTTTGGACATGCATTTTAGAGATGTATTTAAATAGTTTTAAAAAGCATGTCCAAAAAACTCAAAAATACAATTGTTCAAATACAAAATGTACTTGAAGTATTTCAAATACAAGTATTTAAATACTGTTACTTATTATTAATTTTCTTTTCAAAATACAGAAAAAAGTAAATCGTTTATGATATAAATTTGAAGATCCGCGAAATGAAATGTTTTTAAAAAAATTGTCCCAACATTGTGGGAGCAGTTGCCACCTCCCTGAATCACGCCTCTGCACAGGGATACACTTACCTTACCAATTTTATATATGGCTCAAATACGCTTCGGATATCGTTGATGCGTCTGTGTACTCAATACACTGAATACCACTTAATTCATTAGCAGAAAGTTGAATTTGACATTGAAAACTTTTGTATGGAAAAATATAGGGATTTTTTGCGCTTTGTTAAAGAGTTTTTCAAGTAATAGCTGATACGTAAGTCAGAAATTGTCACATATTACAGAATCGTCACCATATTATGAGAAAATACGTACTGCATCACTCGTTTCTTTGAGGATTGGACAGATATAAATTCATAAAATTAATGATACATCCTACAATTGTAAAAGATAGATTTAAACTAAGTTTGTATATAAACTATATTACAAAGATTATATAGTTCTATAGTATATACTCTTGAAATTTGAACGAACAGGATTTCTCTGTCTCGCAGGGCACAGCATCCAAGGTGAGATAGTCCATATCGTACGTAAACTCGGGATACACCACTATGAACATTACTTAAAGTTACAGGAAACATCTACAAAATTGATTGAATGCACTTTTTTGCATCGTAAGATTAACTCTTGAGATTTGTCGCAGAAAAGCGTAAAAATGCAATTGTTCTTAGATTGAACTACCACACTTTGTTATGTCTCAGAAAGTGTGTTATATTACAATATAAATAAAAATATTGCACGGTAAATTAGAAAATATTTAAAAAAAAATAATATTTACTTACAATGGAACAGTATGCGGTCCACCCAGAATCAATTTTGTGCCACTTACATTCTCAGCAACATCGATGGGCACTGAGTGCACCCCAAGGGCTAAATGACAGTTGCAGAGAGACCACGGCCTGATAAGCTCCTTACGGCGAAGGCGTGCTTGAGAGCAATTGAACAGACTCGGCCAGGGCCGCGGACACGCCCAAATTTACGGCTTTATTGCTCAAAACGTTCACGTTGGTGACAGACCGCGCTTACAGGACGACCGGGCGCGAGCACTGGAGCTCATTAAGCTCCGAAAAATACTTAGATATATTTGACCTACGGGTTTAACACCTGGTGGTAGATTTCTAAGAAGTATTGCAATGTACATTAAAATAATATTGTTACATTAAGATACATTAACATAACGAAAACAAAACAAAACCACGCAAGGCGCGCAACACAAAGACATTACATATATATTTTATATCAGTATTTTTATCATCTAAATGTATTTACACTTGAACGGCCAGTCCCAAATGCTTCATAGGTAAATTGTTCCAGTCATTTATTGTTCGATTTACAAATGAGAAATTCCCGGTTTCGCTGAGTTCGTGAACGAATTTTGAAATTATGATTCCCTCTGGTTAAATACGTCAGTTTCAGAAGCATGTTCCGAATTTATTTCCGTGTAGGGAAACCCACATACGCCTTATCAGAGGTACAATGAGAACTGCAGAGCTGCAGGTATTCTTCTCTGAAATATTGTTGTAGAGGCTTTGCTCTAGAAAGACAGCTCCTATACGGAGGGTTTTCAATAAGTTATCTCCCTGAGCGTGAATATGAAATTTGATGATGATGATGATAATAATAATAATAATAATAATAATAATAATAATAATAATAATAATAATAATAATAATCACCTCATTACTTTTTAATGTAGTCTCCCTTGACTTCAACACACTTGGTCCATTTAACCTCCAGTGATCAAATATCTTCAGAATAGAGGAAAGCGTCTTGACTGTCTAGATACCTCATTAGTTTTCGTAACTGCTTCATCGTCAGAAAATGGTCACTCACCAAGAAATTTTTTCAGGTTTCGAAACAGAAAGTAGTCACTGGGAGCCACATCTGGACTACATGGTGGATGATTAAGCTGTACGAAGCCAAATTCCTTCACAGCAGCTCGTGATTTGTGTGACATGTGTGCAGGAACATTGTCTTGGAGCAACAGCACACCAGCAGACAACTTCCTGTGGCGCTTTTGACACTCACGACAGAGCCCTCGTAGGCGAAGAATAGGTGTCTCCAGTGATGGTTGTTTTGAGTGGCATGAATTCAAAAGCAGAACATATTCTGTGTCCTAAAAACGGACAAAGAATCTTTTCGATTGACTTCTACCCACAAAAGCTTTTGGGTGTTGGAGACTCCTTGTGCTTCCATTGCATGGACTCTTGCTTGGTTTCAGGATTACGATGGTGGACCCATATTTAATCCCCTGTGGTAATTCGTGAGTAAAAGTTATCTGGATTTTCTCTAAGCAAGTTCAAATTCTCTTTGCAACATTCTTTGTGAGGAATTTTATCGCTGAACGATGTTCGAAATCTGTAATTTTCTCTGTTGACCCGCACGGCATTGCACTTATCTCACATCAAGAGCTTACGGCAGACTGCTGTGTAACAGGTCGAAGCATACCAAGACATGTTCCAACCTGCCTGTACACGCTCAGCTCTCCAACAATGACGTAAGATACCAAGGTAGATAACTTACTGAATGTCCCTCGTATTTTTGAATGACACGGTCTGTGTTTACTCTCCTCACAATAAATTTGCGAACCCAACCTGGCGCGCAGTGCTCTCCGAGGCTCCCGCAACGAGCAATTTGAAGCTCCTAAACACTTAGCAGTGCCGTTAACCTCAGTAATTGGGCGACGCTTTGGTCGCATATAAGAGACCATTAGAGCTGCATTCGATGCAGTTGTAGGGTTCTGAGGAGCTCCGATTGCTTCACGAATAATGTTGAATCGCATGACGCAACTACCCTTCCAACGTGCGATATCAGATGCGAGAACACATGCATCTCGCATAGGTTTCTTAACAGCTGCTTGGTGTAATGTTTTTCGGTGTTGTTTCGTCTTGTGTGTAGTGCATCGTGCTTTGATAATGCGTAGTGATCGGCATGTGCGAAGGTGCCTTATTAACTACTCAAATTACGGTGATAATATTCGGTCAAAAATCAATTCCTTATTGAACAGCCATTTTTTGAAGATAAAGTACAAGTAAAAGAACAAGGTAAGCCCCTTCCGGAATTAAAACTCGAAGTTTTAGGCAGCAGCAGTGGCAAAATGTTTACAAGGCGTTTTGATAAAGACACGAAAGAAACAAGTGGGTATGTGGATGTGATCAATTTTCTTCTCAGTTTTCCATGCGTTCTTTTGGTGGGGAAAGTGCGTGGTCAAAGACGGGTGAAAGATCGTGTGCACCTCCCCGCGAAAATTAAAAAAAAAAAAAAAAAAATGAGAATTCGAAGTCACATATAAATAATCAACTTAATTTATCACTTCCTCGGGCAGTCCGATATTGGTCCAATATTCAGATACACAATGAAAATGTCACCAAGAATAATATGTTCTTTTAAAAATAATAAAATGTATTAAGTTTTGTGGAGCGTTTGAAGTCACAAAAGAAAATTTAATTGAAGTAATACGAAGAGTCCTGAGAATGCTAGCGTTTTAACATTACAATTATCCTTCTTCAAAGAACGCATTACAAAATGTACGGTTTCCACGATTTTTTCACGGTGCGATTTACCTGATCTCCCAACTCATGTCACTGCGTAGAATAATACCTAAGTACTCGCACCAAGTGACAATAGGAATTGAATAACTACTAATTTGTAAGTTACGATTACACTTCCCCAAGACCTAGAAAAACGTGATTTTCGACTTCGCTGGGTTTATACTCATTTTATTTATCCGTGCCTATTTTTCTAAGTGATCTAGATTCTTTTGCATGGTTTCGACATCTTTCACGTCTCTAACATTCCTGTAGATTATACAATCGTCCGCAAAAAGACAAATATTAGTTTCAACACCTTCGCACATGTCATTTACATAAGCCAGGAACAAGAGAAGGCTTAGAACACGTCCCTGCGGGACACCCGATGCTACCTCTGATTTTGATGAGTTTGTCATTAATTTTCACTCTCTGAGAGCGCCCCGTCAAGGAACTCTTTTATCCAAGAATGGATTCTGTGATCTAGCGTGTTGCAGCAAGTTTGGTGAGAGTTCTACCACGCAAAATTAAATTGAAGGCTTTGGAGAAATCTCATGTATCTCATCACATCTATTTGATCATAGCGTGTTTTTGTTCACCAGCATCTAAACAATCTGCAATGTCGTGACACAGTAGTGGCTTGACTTTCACAAGCATAACCTGGACGAAAAGCATGTTGTCCTTCAAAAAGTCATCCCGACTTATTCCAAAGATTTTGTAAGCACCACACTTAATAAAGTGATCCATTTGTTTGCATATGGCGAATGTTAAACGCATAGGCCTGTAGTTTACGACGGTTGCACGGTCTCCTCCCTTTTAAATTGGTACTATCCACGTTTCTTTCCAATAAAACTGTATACTATTGTAGTTTAATGTAATGTCCATTGATCGCGATAGGTACAGAATCATGGCTTCGCCTCCGAGCTTTAGAATATCCGTGGAAATCCCGTCCAGACCAACACATTTACATTTTTTCTAATTTCGATAGTCTTTTTGATAATTTTTGGATTATTAAAACCGTTTGCCTTTTTTCATGCTCTGAAATCAAAGTTCTGTCGTCTTGAATCGCGGGCAAGTCTTTGTTTTCCCTTTTCCTCCTCACATATTTATAGAATTTACCGGAGCTGTTTCTCTCATGTTTTGGAGGTACCAAGAATGCATTCGAGCCGAAGGACAGCGCTTTTAGCTTTTTCTTGAAGGTAAATGACGCGCAGTGATAGTTCCCGAGTGTCAGCGCGTAGCTGGGTGACCGAGCCCTTGCTCCTCGGGCGACGCAGCTTGAATCATCGGCGACCGATAAAATCAACACCCGGTATAATCTGTATTTGTTTGTTCAGTAAATGATAACTGTGAACACAAAATAATTGTGTCAATCATTTTTGAACGTCCAAGTACATCTACTTTTGTAAAGGATTTAGTGTACCATGATATCTACTTGCACAAGTTGATTTCTATTTAGGAACATCGTATTATATTATTCTATTTAGTTACATCTTTTTTTACAGTTGAAACAAAAACCATGCCGCTACAAAATGTAAATGTAATTACAGAACTAGTGTAATTTGTTGCCCATTTATAGCATTATTATATTAATTACTATTAGTGCAGAACAGTGAAATATAGAAAATGATGCACATAAGCCAAATGCACAATGAGATGCAACAATAAGAACAAAACAGTGAAGTTAAGTGCATCAGAACAACACACATTGTTGATTTAATTCCAACTCTTCACTCCATTTGCATCTCAATACTAATGATGAGAGGTTCAAGGAATTTGGCATTTCAACATTATTATGCATCTGTTACTGTAAGTTTTGCGAATTTTTTAAAGGGATTGCTTGTTTTGCTTGTTTTGTTAGAAATAATAATTTTACATTTTCATCATTCTCTCAATGTTTAATCGCAATTCACAGTTTAGAAATGGTGCCAGGTAGGATAATAATGTAAGACATTCTGTAGTAAGAGCTTATATCTGCAGGATGTATAGTTTTGTGAAGAAATTTTTCATTTAGCAAAGTTGTAACTCCATGGATGTGATCTGACTTAAGAGATATATTTTCAAAATTTTATATTATAAAATATTAATCTAAAAAATGGTGGCAAAGTTAAATATATCATTAATATAAATAATATATCATTAAGTTAAATATATCAAAAACATGAACATTACATTAAATGTATTTTGTATTTATGAGATTTGTTGACACATAACTTTGACACCATGTTTTGAACTCTTCCTTTGTAGTTAATATTGATAAGAGAGATGACAATCGGTTATGGTACTGTCACTGTGCATTGCCCAAAATAGTTTCCTTTCTGGGCTTAGAAAAATTCATGTGTGCTGAGGTTTCTTACCATGAGCTTTCTTAGAACATCAATAACTGAGTGCCAATGTACTCAATATCTTAGTTCTCATAATTTAAGTAATATTGAACAGAAACAGAACAACATATACATAAAAGAACACAGAAAACTAATACGTAAGGTCATTTGAACTAGCGTTAAAAAATACCTCACATTACCTGAAACCTTTGAGAAGCACATGCTTGTGACATTTTTCCTTCTCTACAAGCAGCAACTGCTTCATTGAGGCGAAGTTCTTTATAGTCATTTGGTTCAGACTGGCGTTTCTTGCGACTTGTCCAGGGTAACCTGCCTGATTCAACAAGTCGAGTTTTTTCTCTTGACAGGGTAGCTCTAGGAATCTGATAATATAAAATTATAATAGAAAATGAAATATGTACATACTTGATAATAATAGAATACATTCATTACATTACCTGGTACTGAGATGATACTTTTGATAACTTCTCTCCCCTCTCCAAAGCCATTATAGCTGCCCTCTTTTTTTCAAAACCATATGACTCTCGAGGTTTGCCACGTTTATTCCCAGAATAATTCCCTACTTCTTTTTGAACCCGTCGCCATAAAACAGTCTTTGGTATTTTGAACAATTTTGAAGCCTGCTGTAAACTGGCACCATCTGAAAAGAAAAAAAGGAAGAGAAAATAAAAAATTAAAATGAAAAGTTTCAAGTTCAACTAAATATATTGTGTAAAGTTTTTCATTATTTCTTCTCAAATAATGTAATAATTTGCTTTTTTTATACAATATATTTTTTTAATAATTTTTCTTTAAAGACAATATCAAATTCACAATATTTAAAAGTGATAATTAGGGTGTCAATTTATATCCACTAAAGATCATGAAAATATGCACAAAAATATGATAAAATTAACGGTGCTACAACACACACTTTCTCACATTTCTTGTTACCGCTACACATTATAACTTACATAAACTTGCAGATGGATTTCTAACCAGCGAAAGTTTTCTCTCTGCATTGGAATTCAAACTCAAGTCCTAAGAGTTAACTTACCAATTACATTACTCTTATACCACCAGACACAGAACTTTACTCAATATTTTCAATGCATAAAAAATGTTGAACATATGCATTTCTAATTTTCAAAATTCAGAGTTTTGCATTTACATTATTTCATGAATTAGATTCAAAGAACGGATTACCTTAAGGAAAAAGAAATCTTAATTATCTGTATTATAACTATGCAACATTATTTCTTTTGGTTCCAATTTTTGAAAATACAGAGCTGAAAATAGAACACCATGCCTTTTTTTTTTTAATTTGCTCGATCCAAGGACCAAGTTTAAAGAAAAAATTTGGAGCCGTTTTTGAAAAATTCTTCTTTATAAATTGCATTAATTTCCAATGGAAACTCCACAAAAACTAGTCATTTTCTAAACTAGAGGTGCTAACACAGGACTAATTCCTTCCCCGTATTTTCACACAAAATTATGCGGAAAATACTCAAATTTTCAAAACACAGTACATGACCTTATTTCTATCTAATCTTCTACCTAATTTATCTTAAAGGAACAGATTTCATTAAGGGGAAAAATCTCTATCTTTAATATTTTAGTTGTAGGAAGACTCCGAAAATGTTGTGAACTTTTGCAATTTTCGAAAAATCAGTGTTTTCAACAAACACGAGACCATTCTCTTAAATGTCCTTCGCAATATCCAATAACAAAATTTAATAAAACACGATGAGGCCATTTTTTTGAAAATTTCGAAAATGTCCCTGGAGATTCAAGTAAAGTATCCCAAAAAATTGAAATATCGGTTTCAAATTCAAGGGCCCGTGACATTAGTCAGATCGATTCGGGCATATCAGTTTTGAAGAAAATGGACTGAACGGTTTAGCGGCTAGCGTTGTTCACGGACGGACGGCCGGACGATTTGCCGTCATTCGATTTTTCCCTATCAAGGACCCAGAAAACATGTATTCTGGATACACCATGAGTTAGAGATTTTTTTCCTTCTAAATTTAGTAACTTTTATCCACTTTTTCGTTACCAGGGCCCTCTAATACGAGTTTTTTTTGCAGAAAATTCGCCGCTTTTTTCACGCAGCATTACATAACTTTCTCTCTACTCCGTAGGAAGAAAGTAAAAAATTAGATCTTTAAATGAGCTGATGTACATTTTTTAAACGGATTTTATTTAAGAAGAAAATCTATATTGCACTTTTGCAATCTCAATTTCTGCATTTTTCGAAAATAAGAGTCCGCCGAAAATGAGACCAGCACAATTTTTTTACGTGGCGACATACGAGGAAAAAATTTCAAGAATACTTTGGCTCGTTTTTTTAAAAAAATAATTGTTTAAAACTTGCCTATATTTCAGGCAAAATTACGCGACATATACTAATATTTTCGAAATGTATTTTTCATTTCATCATTATTTCATCATTTCCTGCGGAAGGCCCTTTAATGTTAAGGAAGTGTCATACTTTCGCTGATTTATTCTCCTTTCACAAAGCCTTCTGGGTAATTTCCGTGATGCCTTTTTCAGGTGGATCCATTCTTTCACTCAAACTGACTTCTGTGTTTATCGAGACCTTTTCCATAGACAATCGACGAAAAAGATTCTTTAGAATAACCAAGGAACCATCTTCCCCGCAGACAAAAATTCCTTTTACGGAGTCTCTATCAAGATAAATGACTCAATTGCCGAAATTTACTTACGCACTATACCATATATACAAGGCAGTGGCAGCCGTTACATAAATCTATTGGTGGTGCCAGTTAGGCCTCATTCACAATGCAAACTTAAACGTAACGTACGTCGTAAACTTATGCAGTAAACTTTTCACGTAAAAACGAGCATTCACAGTGGCAAACGTAAGCTGGAACGTAGGTTTTGCCTGAACCAATCAGAATTCAACATATTGATCGATTCGTTTCTAGCATTTATTTCGACTCTCCAATCGATTTCGCCTTTTGCATTTGCGAGCAGCTGTTGCACCCCTACCTATTGAGGTTATATGCGAGCAGTGAGCTTTAAATTGTGTACCGCAAATATATTTAACGCATACAATACCAATACACACGCATAAACAAGAATCGATCTGGAATCGACCTTCCTTCTCGCGGATTTTGTTGTGCATTTGTTTTTTTCATCCTGCTCTCTGATTGGTCTTCGGTAGAATTTCGACGTAAACTTAAACGTAGAAGCTTGGAGCTTGCGAGCTCTTTAAGTTTACGTCTCACGTCTACGTTTACGTCAAGGCATTGTGAATGATCTCGCTTTATAACCCATTTCTAGGTTTTGCGGCTACGTTACGGTTACGTTTAAGTTTGCATTGTGAATGAGGCCTTAGTGATGCGACATCGGTAACAAAACATCGATTTTCAAAATTGTAACAATGATGTTAATAAAACATAGGTCAAAAGCCATCGATGTTGTTTAACAATGTTGTGATGTTTTAAAACTGGTGTAGTAATCTCTAAAATAAAGTTCGTGAGCACAAAATTTAATTTTACAGTGACCATGTTTATTAAATTAGAATGAAGATTAAACTGAAAACAAACTAAAAATAATTAGAACAAATAAAATACTCAGACTGAAGGCCTGAGCGTCCACATAAATCTCAAGATGTCGCAGCTTCCTAACGTCGCTGAAGATGAGTACGGGAATAAGAGGGGAAGCCTTACGCCCACGGTATACGCCGCCTTTCCAGGTGCGAAACAACACGACATGACTTACGAAATACCAGAGCATCGGGGTCATCCTGAGCGAGAGATAGTCTGCGCGATGAAGACAGTGTCATTAGTGCACTCTCTAGTAAGGAGAACGTGAACTTCTGTGCCACTTCGCTTCTGGCACCATGCCGTCCATAAGTGACTCATACTAACCTACACAGAGTTCTTCATACAGCGTTAAATGGACATACCTGGCACCAATTCCTAGGTGGCTCAGCGATTTAGAAAGAGGCCGACAGATGGCACTGCGGCCTGTGCGTTTGAAGAGAGTATTGATAGACCATCGAAGGACGAAGTGCTCGTTCAAATGAAGTATTATAAAGAACACTATTTTGAAGAAACAATATTTTATACACAATTGCCTAGGGTGTAGGACCGAAACGTTGGCATCTGTGTCTAGGACGCGGCGTCTCCCGGACAGCCAGGTAGATTTCTGACAGTGTCGACAATGGATCGATTCTTCCTCTCGGATGCTCCATTTCGTTCCGGATTAGGTGGTACAGACAGTGATTTGTGTCAGACGGCAATGTTATGTCACATTCATCTTTTTGCTTCTAAACTAGAGCAATGAACTCGTTAGTTTCTCTGAACACCTTTGACTTGCTTGAACTTGAGGAATCTGATTTCACACTACCATGATGCATCGTCAATGGATTCGACAAAGTACTTGTCGCCCCCCCCCCCCCAAGAGAATACTGCTTCATCGGCCCGCCCACTCAGCGTGTACGAGTTGGAGAACCTTCCGGGTTGCGTTTGAAGAAGCATCCTGGACATCCTGGTCCAACGTAGTTGCCTTGTTTCCTTGCCTTATATTCCGTGTACAACGCTCTAGATATCGCAGACATTCACAATACCCAGTCTTTTGAGGAACAATTCCAGCAAGTTCTGTTTGCAGCCTGAAGTCGCGATACACGCCTTTATTTAAAATCGCTCACGTAAAATAAGTTCTCGCATTTGACCGCATGCAACATCATGCCATCCACGTTTACCAAGTCGGCTCCTTAGTTTCGGAAAACAAATCGGGAGACTTGCTAGATATTCTTCCCGACGGAAATAAGGTTTGCCCTCAAGTCCGAAACACACGAAGCATCTGTTCATTTCTTGTATGGGTACGTAGTAAGAGAAATTCTATGTAACGCCACAGGAAAAAAGTACCGATTTATGCACAGAAAAACGTTTCTTGGTTGCCTAAAACTTAGTAAGTCGATCTTTTGTTACTCCTTTACGGAGTGTATTACTTCTGAAGAAGTAGCGCAGCGTAGTCAAAATTCACGGAGTGGGACTCCTTGAGCGTGCGCAGATGATCTCCATACGTCACACACAGTTTTTCACTGTTTTTTGTCTAAATAAATACTAAATACCGAAAAGGTGTTTTTCTCAAAACTAGCCTCTGGGAACATTAGTGCCTTGTAGACAGGATTTCCTCGGAAATGGATATTGCCTGAGCGACCAACCGATCTGAAAGACGTCGCGACCCTTCGAATTTGAAAAGAATCATTTAATTTTAAACTAAGTCCTTAGAGGATATTAAAGATTTGTTTCAAAATTGCTAAAATTTGTATTTTTTTTTTCGAAAATCGCAAAGTACACTAATAAAGCAGAGTAGGTCCCATTTTCAAAAAAAAAAGTCTTAAATTTTCGGAAATTGCAACAGTTAAAAATTGTTGTCCCCCCCCCCATTATGGTATTGAAGATTTTTCTTAATTAAATGCCTACAAAAGTATACTTTTAATTAAGGTCACATTCAATTTTTTTCGAAATGCGAGTGATTTTTAAAGAAACAAAGGCCGTTTAAAAAATATTTTAACAAAATTTTCTCAAAAAATGGTTCAGTTCTTGGAATTTTTCGATTAAGTCAGAGTAATATATGCTCAATAACACTGCATAGGTCATTTTTCATTACACATTCAAAAATTTTGAAAACTAAGTTCAATTTGTTCTTAAACTGGTTTACACCTTTAATATTGAATCTAGAGATTTATATAATATTAACGCAGAGTATTTCTCAATATTACATTTTTATATCATTCCATTTTCTCTTTATGGATTATATCAATAAATTTGGTGTAACTTCAATTTGGAATGTTGAGGATCACAACAATGCCACAAATATATTTGAACATCACAAACATGGTATGCCAGTATCTTGCATCAGCAGGTCAGAGGAAATGCACCCTATTTCTACTCAAAGGATAGGGTTCCAAATCTATGCTTCAATCATTTTCTTTGGGTTTTTCTTGAAACTTTTTGTTAGAAGAGCACAATACACTACATTCAATGTCAGAAAGTAATTTTCATTCAAACAACTGAGATCTCAAAAAGTAAGGATATGTACTTTCGTCAATTTTGGCACTCCATTAGGTTAGCAGTTTAAAGTGATAATGTACGTGTCAGTAAGATAGAAGTTGCAATATTATAATATTATACAACTATAGTAATATTTGTTCATTGCTTTCTTAAAAACAAGTAAAAGTAGCATAACATTCATACCAGAAACAGCTTGCACAGCAGCTTGAATCTTCTCCCTTGGATGATCCTGCCTGGATGGTACAATTGGAATGCTCTGACTTCGTGCTCGTACATACAAAGTTGATCGAGGAATGTGATGAGCAGCTGAAGTTTCTAATAAAGACCTTCCAGATTTCAAATCTTGAAGAGCAGCTGCCAAAGTTTCTTCGCTGAAGCAGTAGCCAATTAAAGCGTGTCAACAACATTCAAAATTCAAGACAAACAGTACTTAACGAATTATTGACAATTATCGTACACGCACGTATTAAATGACAGTGCCCTTACATACTGAGTTAATACTCATAATTCCACTTAACATAACTGAGATAACCTTATTATAAGAACATTTCTTCTTTTTGATCCAGGTAAAATTGCAACCCTAGCCACTAATTAAAATTTGAAACCTCTTTTGAAGTACAGTGGAAATGGTCTTAATCAGTTGAAATGGTTCTGATGAAAATTAGCAGTTACTGCTTAAAGAATGTTAAGACAACGCGAACAGCAGAAATCAGGACTGATTTTGAAAGTTGTAATGAAGTTATGTATGCTGTTCTTAACACCATTTTCATTACAACTAAACTACAGAGCACATGTATATTTTTGCATCTTCACACTAAAACCAATAGAATGCAAAATCTTTCAATTTCCAATAATCGAACTCCTCTCCTTTTCCAACAAATAAGTTTGTTTTCTTCCCATTTCCTTAAAATTTTCCCATTTGTTTTTAATAATGCTGCATTAAGTCCTTCCACACTCCTGAAGAAATTCCAAAGCATCTACAAAAATCATGTTACTCAAACATAAGTTAATCCCCCCTCTACCTTGTATAAACAATACTAGATTAGTCTGTTCACATTCTTCTGGCACAAGTCCAAATGCAGGATAATAACTCAATCGTAATTTCCTGTTTTTCCACCATTTACTAAGAAACAGTTCAAAATCAATAGTTTCCTTTGTGTCTATCAAATTATAATTAACTTGCCACTGATTGAAAGAAACTTCTTGAAAGACACAGAAGTAAATAGAATTCTGGTTTATAAAATTTGAATTTGATGTTTATTTCTGTACATTATATTGAATGTTTAACAGTTAAGAAAATGTTTTTTTCGTAGTATGTTGTTTTTAAATTTTTCAAGTGATATCAATTGTGCAAGTAATGGTGCAAAGAGTGCATTGCTGAATGAACAAGATTCTGCAAATATTTCCAACATGTTTTTATGACACTATTTTTGGAATCTTAATACCATCAAGGTTCATAGCTCATAAAACCAAATAAAATAAATAGAACTGCCAGGAAAGGTGTTAGCAGGAGTATCAGAATGGAAGCATCAAACGCATTTACATAAGAAACCAAAACCGAAATGTAAAATTTATGAAACATCAATACATCAGTACACCACAGCATATGGAAATTTGTATAATAGTAGTGAAAAAAATCAGAATTGGAGAGAATGACATTTTACAACAGAGTCGCATTCATACTCACGTGTAATCTTTTTTTGAAGGATCTCTCTTTCGTTTCCTTGGCTTACCGGGAACTGGATCTTTCTCAGTAATGACTAGCACTTCAACTGGATCCTGTATGAAAATTAATCCAAATGTCTTAACAGTCCTAAATGTTAAATAGCAGTACATGAGATTCTCACACAAAATTTCTAAAACTCTGAATTCCCTTTTTATTTTTTATTTTTTTATTATTATTTTGAAATTTTCAGAAGTGATATTTTACTTCACAATGCTTTAAGAACTTGATTTACATAGTGTTTCAATAAAATTGAAACACTATGTAAATCAATATACTCTAACATTACAGTAATTGAAATAATACCAACTAACAATCAAAATTAAGAAAGAAGTATCTTCTGATTGATAACATTAATCTAGCAAATACACTGGCTTAAAAATGCAGAGGATTGTTGCAGTATTACAAAAGAAACTACAAAGCAACCAATTTAACTTCATATTTTTAATGGATTTTCACTTTCAATATCTTTCAGTTCTACAAATCTATTAAAACTATACATTAAACAGATCACAGTACACATTTTACCCTCTACCACATACAGTAGCTTTCAAATGGTAAAATTTGTAAAACAAACATACTTGCACAGTTACTGCATCAATAAGAGGAGCCTGGAGAGATCCATCAGATTGGTCAACATAAACACTAACACTTGGAGAATCCGTACATGTATCCATCGGTTCTTCAACTGCATCCCAGACTTCCCATGTCATTGCTTTGCTGTCTTCACTATTTACATCTGGCCAATAATTACCAACCTTCAAAGAGAAAATATAAATACTGATTTTGCAGAACTTTAAATATGCAACAAAACTCATAAAAAATTAGTAATTTAATTGAACCTCCATTAATCCACTTATACGCAAATCTTCTGCTGTCTTCAACACAGAAGTGAAGCGATCTGCAGTTAGACTAATTTCACCACGATAAACAAATTCTATTATACATTTAATATCTTCATAACTCATATCACTAAGAATGATGTATGGGTGAACTTCCATTGAATTTGACAGAATGTTCTAAAAAAGAATATCAGTATTATCCACATAACAGGTTTTTCCACATACAGCTTTTCAGCAGTTATACAACAACAATAAATTCAATACCTGAAAATATGTACTACAAGCTGACAACACGATACGATGAGCGTGGATACATTGACCCTCAGCACACAAAGTAACATCAACCATAGATCCCGCTTCCAGAGACTGGAAGCATATATCGGCAATGTGAGACTGATAATTGTTCCATTTCAGACAATAATGTTGCACCTTACTACCCATGTTATCCCAAATAAATAATTTCAATGCAAAAACATAACCCAACCGCCGTCAATGTCAATATCGGCAAGCAATGCCCAGGAGTTCTCGGTTCTCTCTGCCCGTCTCTGCCTCTACAACCCTGAACCCAGATGTGCCATGGACCATCGCGCGAGCAGCAGGTGACAAGCGAAACGACACGTGAACGCCCACACGCATAATTGGTCGGTCTGCCCATCGCGAACTCACAGCGCCACTAGTAAAGGTTCCCAGCAGTGAACATACACAACACATTTCAAGTCCGTTCTCTTGAAAATTCTAAGGATGTACACTAGGCCCGTCAAAATGCGCCCGCACGAGCTACTGCATATTACTCTCGTATACGTTCGTATATACGGAGTATATATGTAATATAGAGAAAGTTATGTAATGCTGCGGAAAATCGAGTTCGAAATTATAACGGAAATACACGTTTTGAGGTCCCCTGATACCAAGAAAGTGTTTTTTACAAAACGTCCATCCGTCTGTGCACACTACTAGTGCCTAAACTATACGTACCATCTTTTCCAAATTGAAGAAACCCCTGTCCATCTTACTCTAGTTGAAGCTTTGAAATTTTGAAAAACATTCTTTAAAATTTGGGGGTACTTTACATGAAGCCCCCGGGACATTTTCAAAATTTTCTAAAAAGGCTCAATTTTTTTCTTTAAATTTCTTGTAAGAATGGAGTAAAATACACCTATAAAGATGGCATAGGTCCGATTTTCACAATCAACCCTGAATTTTCGAATATTCCAAAATATTGATTTTTTCGGCGTCTTCCTTCAACTACAAAATTGAAGATAGAGATTTTTCCTTCAAATAAAATTTGTTGACCATAATTAGTTCTTTCTTTAAGATCACCTACATTTTTTTTTAAAAAATAAGTAGTTTTCGCGCAATATTAAAAAATTACAAAAACAAGATTTTCTCAAAAACGGCTCCAAATTTTTTCTTTAAACTTTTAGTGAGGATAGTACTAAATTTACTCTATAAGATGATAGTTGCTAAATCGTAACCATGTATATCTCAGAGCCTCAAATTAAGCCTTGTAGATGCAGGATAGAAGAACAATGTGACAATTTTAGGGTAGAGTGGAAAAATCGGAAATATTTGCGAAGAAATGCGTTCGTTTGGAACAAGGAGATCTTTTAAGGTCGGTATTCCACACTGGTTTGAAGAAGAAGTAGACAATGTTTTTGATCAGAAGGTACACATGTGCGGCCCTTTCGTTTCAGTAAACGGTGGCAGGGCCATTTGCAACTCCCAAATAAACATTAAAATGAAAGATGATGCCCGACTATATCCCAATGTGACCAGGTAATTTGTAATAGGCACAAGGAATAGAAGAAGCATGTATGAAAGTAAACTAAAGATAACTAAAGAGAAATGGACGAAAACCACATTAGTCTCTTAGGAATCATCAAACTGAAATGAATTGGACAAGGACACTTCTATTCTGATGGATGCATAATATAGTATTCGGAACATAAAAATAAAAAAGCAGCAGGGCGTGGTAATTATAGCGAAAAGGGATATGGTAAATGCGGTAACTTGGCAAAAAGCAATAAATTGCAGAATCTTGAGTTTGCGCATTAGAGCCGCCCCATGTAACAATTATTCAGATATATGCCCCAACTGCTGACGCTGAAGATACAGAAATAGAACAATTCTAACAACAGCTACAAGCAGTTCTAGACGCTGTTCCATAAAACATCTCCTTTATAATAGGTGACTGGAACGCAAAAGTAGGATCAGAAGCAAAATTCGGCATTTCCGGCAAATTTGGATTGGGCAAACGCAATGAGAGAGGCGAACTGCTCATTGAATTCTGTGCTGTGAACACTCTCTATATAGCAAACACAATGTTTGAGCAACCAGCCAATCAACTATACGCATGGACTTCCCCAGATGGACAGTACAAAAAACAAATAGACTACATATTGGGCAAGTAGAGATGGAGAAGCGCAATACAAGTGGCAAAGCCAATACCAAAAGCTGATTGGGTATCAATCCACGAACTACTAACAACCAAAATTAGAGTCAAACTAAGGATATTATTCGATTTGAATAAGGTACCGAAAGAATTCAAAGAAACTGCTGGAAACGAGCTCCTCTCATACACAGTGGGGAAAAACGATCGTCTTTGGGCAGATATAATCACCACCAGCGTAGCGTCATTGATTCCAAAAAACCTTCAAAAACTGCTCTAACATTACAGATAGCTCAAGACCAAAAAAAGAAAACAAGATAGACGGGAACCGGGCGATGGGACTAATTCCTAATTTCAAAAATCTGCTAGAAAAGATAAAAACAAATTCCAGCCAAGAAAAATGCGTGGAAATAGAGAAATACAAGAAATCGAAAGCAAAAGATATATTCCGGGCAATCAGAAAAATACGTAGGGGATTGAGACCCAAAAGAGGAAATATCAAAGGGAAGGATATCACCGTCCTGACCGATACGAGTCACATTGTAAGAAGATGGCAAGAATACATTGTGGAATTGTATGAACACCAAGAAACTACTTACGAGAACGACGCAGTAGATAATGAAAAAGAACCACTAATATTAGAAGAGGTAATTAGGCAGGTGCTGGAACAACTGAATGACAATAAAGCTCTAGGCATTTCAGCTGAACTGTAAAAATCGGTAAAAGAAGAAATTATCCCAGTTTTCACAAATTTATTTAATGCAAATTGGGAACAAGTAAAATGCCCTGATGCATGGAAACAGTTCGTTTTTATAACTCTATCGAAGAAAGGAGACGCCAAGAAATGCACAAATTACAGAAGAAATTGCCTTATTTTCATATGCAAGCAAAATTTTGTTAAGAATAATATAAAAGAGAATTAAGCGTTACGTGGAAAGATAGTTGCCACTGGAACAGGAAGAGTTCAGAAAAGGCCGGAGAACAAGGGATCAAATTTCGAACATACGTTGGATAATTTAAAGAACACTGGAAAGGAATCGAGAAATATACATATGTTTCATTGACTATCAGAAAGCTTTTGACAGCGTTAACCATAGTAGATTGTGGAAATGCTTGAAAAAAAATGGGAATACCACAGCACCTCACGGAGTTGATCAAAGACTTATATGCTGACCACCAAGAGGCAAAGGTAAAAACTGAGCAAAGTGAGACAGAATGGTGCCCTATACAGAAAGGGATGAGACAAGGTTGTATATTGTCACCAGCATTGTTCAACATAAACAGCAAGGACATAATGCTTGCTTACTTACGTGACTGACGTGCTTTGGTTGTGCTTCATTATTTGACTAATTTTCACCATTTTTCTACATCTCACTGGTACTTTTTGCTGTTTAACTGTTTTCTTTACTTGTTACAGATAAGCTGAAAGGGATCTATGTTGTTCGAAGCAGTAATACAAATATTTGGTTTAAAAGACGGCGTAACAGACAAACGTGCATTTGAACGAGTTTAAAGACTTCCAATACTTATGTGCTCTATAAATTTATTTAATTTGCGTAAATTTTTAAACTATTAGTGAAAGTGTTATGATAATTGTGAAAAACATCGAAATTCAAAGTTTATCTATAACAGTAACGGAAAAAATTTGAACATTGTTTCAAATTATCGAATATAAAAGTGGTCGATATTGTGGCCTTTCAATAGGTAAAGTATAGTAATCGAATTGTATTTATTAGTTTGCAGCTTAGATCTAATACATTAAACACATTGAACACTTTTACGCATTTACTCAATCACATTTAAATACTAATTAGAATCACATTACTGTTATTTTTTAAATAAATACGCAACTTAAATTAAATAATTTAATACAATTAAATTAAAAAGATAGTTTATGAAATATTTTTTTACATTAGAGTGAATTCTCATCTATTTATTTATTTTCATTTTTACCACGCACTTTGATGCGCATACGTGACATGGCTACTACTCGCTATACACTTTCTACTCTGTACACTCTCACATCCAACCTTCTGAAAGCCTTCACACATATAAACAATAATTTAGATGAACATATCCGAAGGCTCGAAGGGGTCGTTCAAACCAAACCCGATGACGGCGGATGTTGTCAGCCAACTGCTGACCAGCGACGTAGCCCTAGGGACGATCCCCTGATCGAATGGTCCGCGGCCTTCACGGCAGCGGTGACGCAGCTGACTCAGCTCTTCAACCAGCTGAATACCTTGGAGGACGGTGCTTTCGCCGATACGTACGAGAAGTGCGTCAGCGAAATTCAGAAGGCGCTGCGGATCCAGATCCTGCCAGACCACGCCCCCTCCACGTTGGTGGCACCCGATTGATATCACTGTGCTGGAGCAACAACCCCGCGCATATGAGCATCGTCAACGAATGCTGATGCGGGCGCTGAGTAGAAAGGGAGATACGAGATGCGATGCCTCTAGGGAGAAGGTGGAGGCATTCTTCGTCATCCGGTTCGGCAACGCCCCGGACATGACGTGCGTGAGACTCTTGCCCCGCCATCTCGACCGGAGCCGTCAACGTAGCGACTTCACACTAACGGAGGTGTTTCGAAAGCAGCATGTGCAGACACACCGCATCGGAGACGGACCACCTGACACATGTTCATTTACGAACAGTGGATCCAGAGGCGCGAATTCTAACTTTGATATTAAATTGCGGACCCGCTGCGTCCCGGGTGCATGAAAGCGGTCCCGTTCAGTCCTCATCCACAAAGACGGTGAGGGCGCGGATCTGAACAACTGGTATCCGATTGAATTCACGCATACAATTTATAAATCGTATGCGGATCTGTTGTCGGACACCGCAGATGGACAGATCAGTGTAGGGTTTTATCTAGGGCACAGAAGGGCTTCCGACCAATCGACGGCTTGTTGGAGCGGAACTATCTGCTAGATAGGGAGCTCCACCTTGCTCGGGTACGCGTCGCATGTTGCAATGGATGTGGTGCGGGACGCGGCCGGATCCGGAGCTCCATTTTGTACGCTCTTAGCTTATATACATCGCTTAACGAGCATCCAGGTCCTCGCGGGAGAGGGCCCGCTGGGTCTCATAATTGTCCCATGCAGGATACGCCAGGGCTGCATTCTGTCGGGCTTGTTATTTAGCTTCTTCTTACATCAGATCCTGAGGGCCATAGAGGCCAATTGGTCAGTGGAATCCTCGCCTGTGCTCGCCTATGCGAATGATCTGGCACGGCTCGCTACGACGCCGGACGAGCTACAGGCCCGCCTTGACATGGCGGGAGAAGTCCTACAGTGGCTGAATCTCAGAGTAAAGCCAGGAAAATGTCGAACAGTAGTGATAGATGCGGCCCAGCCCGTTCGGACGGCATTTCATTTCACATGGGAGTTCCTAGGTTAAACCTGCTCGGTACCTGGGGTGCTCTCTAGGCTTCAACCTTGTTAAGACCTGGGAGGGACTCAAAGAGCCAGAGGCTCTCTCTGACACTATCTCCTTGTCAGCCCTACTTGACTGGAAGAAGATGGACGCATTTGAGCAATTTGTTCACAGGCAGACATTTTTCCCCTGCGCAAGGGCAGGTACGATAAGCAGATGCTGGATGAATACGACAAAAGGTGCGGGCTGTCGGTGCTACCAATGCGCTCATCTACGCATCAAAGAATGACGGGGGCAGGAATCCACGAACCAAGGCGTGACTGTGACTTTAAGAACGTGAGTTCGGCCTACAAGAAGTAGTGATGCCCAGCTATGTTGCAGGAGGCGTTGCAGAGGGTTGCACCAGCGGAGAGATGCACCGATGTAAGAGTTCCTTATGTGTGCCCCAATTTACAACTTCGTCTTTCTGGTCTCTCGGTCGCCATACCTCACACCGCCTCAGATTTTAGTGGCTTCCTCAGAAATCATCCGATGGCTTCCCGCGCCTGCGTCCGCCGAAATGAATTACTACTCTTCGGCCTTCTCCGAAGGATGCTGGTGGAATGGACAGCGGGACATTTGACGGAGCGGAGGAGCATGGCGAGGGAGACCCGGCCGTCCCCAATGCCGAGAGCGAAGATGGCGACGATGAAGGCGACTACCTCGCGGAGGACAAGTGGCTGGAGGTGGCGTCGGACGAGGGCCCCGTTCCCGATCAGGTGCTGCAGCCCGCGCCCCTTTCTCCCCGCCCGATGGCGTCCCCAGGTGCTCTGTGGATGAGAGTAGTGGTAGCCGCGAAAGCGGGCTACCCACACTCGGATCCTGGGGCCCTACCACGGTGACCGCTGCCTCCCCCACTCAGCGTCATCCCACTTCATTTGAGGATGTCTCGGGCCGCAGAAGAAGAACCATCCCATGGGAGGCGGTACGGGCTCCGATCGCACTGCCGGGCCAAGTACCAGAGAATATGTGCGTACGGGAGAATATGGCAGGCGCTAACCCAGCAGGGCACCTTTGTCTCGGCCCTGGAGGGAAAAAGGAGAAACTCATCCTACTTCCTTCGTTCCAGGGTGAACATATGCCTGCCGGTTTATAAATTCGTGCACGGCCTACGGCTAAACTGTACCCGTCTGTTGAATCACCAGTCCAACTATCTGTACAAATTCTGCCAGAGCAATTGAGTACATCCCGGCATGGACGTCCCCATTATGGAAACCACAGCACACTTCGTGAAATACCGCTTCCACTCCGCTACGTGGATCGGCCGACAACCACGTACTCAGTCATGTCCTGGTTGCCGCCGTGGAGAACGTGTGGAGCTGTTTGAGAAAGTCGTTCAGCAAGGGGATAGACCTGACCTGGTGGCTGTAAAAAGCCACGCCGTGATAGTTGTTGATGCGGAGGTCGCGGTGGATCAACAATGGTAGGTTTGAAAGTGTGTTCAATGCGAAAAACAAATATGCGCACATTCTGGCAAAGTTCATGGGCCAGAACTACCGGGCCGCAGAACACCTCCCTGTTGTCGTAGGGGTTTGGCGAGTGGTACGAGGGTACCGACACGACCGTTAAGAGATTCACCTCCGGCGACAAACAAAAAACTACGAGAACGCATTGTCACGGAGGCCATCTACGGTAGCGCCGTTAGTACGCGCACATCACCAGAGAGGATTTGGTTTATTTATTTATTTTCTTTCTTTTGGATAGAACAATACAAAGATCAGTGTTAATACACTCTACATTTGTTATAGTTGCTTATATCTATTTAAAATTAACTTACAATAATCTTACAAATAATCTTAGTACAACTTGCATTACTACTAGGGTGGTAGAGGTATCTTTTGTACAATATCTCTACTTTGGATAGAGATCTGAGAATTTATTTCGGAATGTATGGAAAGGAAATTTATTTTTAATGCGGGTTCTGTGAGTTGGGTTATGGCAGAGTCTTAGCGGGGTTAGTTTGGGTATATTTGGTATGTTTTGGAAGAAGTGGGTGGATAAAAAAACAATGTGGTTGGTAATCGGTTCTATCTGGACTTCTTTATGGAGTTGTGCATTGGAGACGTACCATGGGGCATTCGTTATAGTGCGCAGGAACTGATTTTGGATTACATGCAGTTTTCTGGTGTTTGATTTAGCTGCGCTGATCCAAACTGGGCATGCATATAATAATAGTGGTCATAATTTGTATAACAGTGAGGCAGTATTGTAGGGTAATTTAGATTATCTATTTATTATTGGTTTTAGTTGGTGTAATTTCATTTTTGCTTGTATAACTTTATTGTCGATGTGATTTTTCCAAATGAGGCGTGTGTCTAAGAAAAGGCCAAGATATTTTATAGGTTTGTTATGTGGATGCCATTATACTGATTCTTGATTCAGTTGTGAGGGGCGTGGGGAGATGAAGGGTCTTAAGGAAAATATTTTGGCTGTAGTTTTTGATGGGTTGATATTAATTTTATTTTTGGCAGCCCAGCTGTCGATTTGGTTTAGGTATTACTGAAGTCTCATTTTTATTGTGTTCATGGCGGGACCTGATGAATATATAGCCGTGTCATCTGCAAATTGGGCGATTTTTATATCACTACTTTTCGGAAGGCCATAAAGAACGGGAGATAACAAGGGGCCTTGGGGGAGGCCAGCCTTGATCGGTTTTGGATTAGAGTGGTGGTTATCGACTGTAACTGCAAAAGTTCTATTGTTGAGGAAGCTGTATATGATTTGTGTAAGTTAATGTGGAGTGCCTATTTCTTTTATTTTATAGTTTGAAGCTTAGTGCCATGTTCTATCAAAGGCTTATGAGATGTTGAGGAAGATTGCTATTGTATGATAGACTTTTTGAAATACCGTATAGATGTTTTCAGTGATTGTGAGCAGTTGATGATGCGTGGATACTTTTTAGGTGAATCCCATTTGTACCATGAGTATGGACTTTGTGTTATGGAGATGGGGTTTGAAAAGTTTTAATATTATTTTTTCAAATAGTTTGGATAGCGTGGGAAGCAGACTGATTGGTCGGTAACTGTTAGTTATGGATGCGTTCTTGTTTGGTTTTTGTACCGGAAGAATGATTGCATGTTTCCATACTTGTGAAAAGTAACCTAGTCTAAGGCAGGAGTTGAAGATATTGGTCAAATATGCCATGGCTGTTCGGGAAAGGTTTGCTAATATTTAATTCTATCATATCGAGGGGCTATCTTAACAGGTAGTGATTTGATGATTTTATTTATTTCTTTAGGTGATGTGAAGTGTATTTGATGAAGTGGGCCATATGTCTTATCATTTACTGTGTTACTAATTGGGAGATGAGTAGGGTGCAGTTTAGTATTATTTAGGGTGAATGTGGATGCAAAGTAATTTGCTAGCTTTTCGGCTTTCTGAGCAGGCGTATACATTTTTCCTGAGGGGGAGTCTAATAGGGGGATGGTATTTTTTTCTTAATATTTTGTTTGCGAGTTGCCAAAGGGATTTGTTGTTAGTGTTTAGTGATTGAAGTAGTGTTTGATATTGCTGATTATTAAAGTTTTTGATTTATTTGCGTACAATGTCTATTAGTATGATAAGTTCTAATTTTAGCCCTAGTGTTTTTAGTTGTGACCGTAGTCTGCGGGTTTTGTTTTTTATTTGTATTAGTTTCACTATTTCTGGGGGAAGCTTATATTGTTTATCATTGTTGGTACTCTTTGGTTTTAATTCGGCCTCCTTAATTGTGGTGTGTATTATGGTGGTTATTGGTTGATTGATTTTTCTAGTGGGTTGGAGAGAATTTTGAATTTAGGTATTATTGAACTAGTTATCGTTTGGAATTTTTCCAGTCAACAGTGCTTTCCTATTAAAAAGAGAAAATTAAACATTTCACGAAAAAGTAATACTTGGATCACACAAGGAATTAGAACATCGTGTAAAAACAAACGTACACTCTACTTTATTTCTAAACATCATAACGTATCACCCGGTTTCCATGTCTACTTCCGAGAATATAAAAGAATTTTTAAGGAAAATAATACTTCACGCAAAAATAATGAGGGTATTTTGAACGCTAGAAACAAAACTAAAGCAATGTGGAATATCGTAAAAAATACGACCACGTCATCACGATATTTCGTAGACGATATTGTTTTAAAGGATAATGAAAGAGAAACAAGTAATCCAGAAAAAGTTGCGAATATCGTCAACCAACACTTTTCTAGAATTGCAGTTGATCTCATGAAGGAACTAAAACCATAAAATTCAACATCATATGCTAATCAAAAAAAAAAAAAATCGGCACAATGTTTATTTACGAAACTTCTTCCAACGAAATCCTCAGAATAGTCAGTAAACTAAAAAATAAATATTCATTTGGTTTAGATGAATTTCCGGATTGCACCTGCCATTATACACCCATTAACTCACATTTTCAATGCTTCCTTGGGCACAGGAATATTTCCAGATATTTTCAAAACAGCAAAAATTAAGCCACTTTTTTAAAAAAGGGAACAAAAATGAAATTCAAAATTACCGGCCAATTTCTCTTTTGTCAGTTTTCTCAAGAATATTAGAGAGGCTTTTCTATACGCGAATGGAAACTTTTCTCAGGAAAAACGAAGAGTTTTTAGACTCACAACACGGTTTCCGAAAATCAAAATCTACGAAAACTGCCATTTTTTCTTTCTTTAAAGATGTTGCTTCATCAATGAACCAAAATGAAGAACCCATTGGGATATTTTTAGATCTTTCGAAAGCTTTTGACTAATTAACCATAGCATCTTGCTCTCAAAATTTCCTTCTTATGGAATTTGTGATATTGCCCTAGATTGGATAACCTCGTACCTTAAGCATCGATCTCAAAGAGTAGAAATACCGTACTGTCGCGAAAGGATATTATTTACTTATCTTTCCAATTCTTTGCCAATTGAACATGGGGTCCCACAAGGTTCGATCTTGGGTCCTATCCTCTTTCTGTTGTACGTAAACGATTTGCTCTCATCTTTTAAAAATGGAAGAACAGTTCTGTTTGCCGATGACACGAATGTTCTTTGCAAAAAAGAAACAATAAATAGTACAATTTCAGAAGTTTCAAATTGGTTTTGTAACAACAAATTAATAGTTAACGAAGGGAAAACTGTCTCAATGCAATTTTGCGTTTCAAATCGGCAATCGTATGCTCCATTGAAAATGAACAATTTGCAATTAGCCGACGTTAAGGGTAACAAAATTTCTAGGTCTCTCAATTCAATCAAACCTCAAATGGAATGTACATATTACAGAATTAAACACTAAATTACGCTCATTATGTTATGCATTCAGAATTCTTTCTAATTCTGTCAGCCTTCATGCAGCGCGTTGTGTGTATTTTGAAACTGTACATTCCCGCCTGAGATATGGCATAATATTCTGGGGAAGCTCATCCTTTAGTGCCCAGACATTTAGATTGCAAAAGAAAATTATCCGAATAATGAAAAAATGTCATCCACGTGATCCGTGCAAGCCTCTTTCCATTGAGCTTGGAATCTTACCATTGCCTTGCCTATTTATTTACGAATCTGTAGTATTTGTCAAAACTGACTTACTTAACGGTGGGAACTTATTTGCTTGTAATACTGATATTTATAGTTACAATGGTCAATGACCCCCATCTCGATCGGGTTTTTGTCCAGTTTCCCTGATCCTTTGAGCGAATGCTGAGATGGCCCCTTGATTTGCTTCTGGACGTAAATGTAACTTCACTATGCGCACGTTTTGTTGAACTTTCTTTTTGCTTATAGTGGTAGTAGAGCTTAGGGTTAGTTTCTATTTTGTTAGCAATATAGAAAAATCAAATCTGCTCGTTCGTTTACCGTTACAAATAAGTTTTCTATAATTCGGCAACGAAAATATCTAGTTTTTGAAATGTTAATCTCTCGCTTTTTTAAATTTATTATTATTATTATTATTATTTTTCATCTTTCAACTATTAATAGTTAAATTGTTGGAAGGGACTCTGAAACTCAAGAAAGCGTGCGCAGATGATTTTCTCCCCCATACGTCACATACAGTGTTTGACTGTATAATAAATAAATAAATAAAAACTTTTAACGTATTTGGATTTGGTACTCGGGCGTGGGGTGGGGGTATTTGTTGTGGGGTTATTAAGACCGGAATGTGATTCGAGTCAAGTTCGAATAATATAGTATAATGTAGTTTTATTTTAGAGTTAGTGATTCCGATATCAAGGATAGAGTTAGTGATATCAAGGATATCGGAATTTCTTAAGCGATCGGGGGGGGGGGTAGTATGCGGGGCCTGGAGGTGAAATTATTTTGAGATCAGTACGATTTAGTATTTGCACTAGTATTTTCCCATTACCGTTGGTGTTCGAACAACCCCAGTTGGTATTTCTAGCATTTAAGTCCCCTAGAAATATGGTGTTATTTTCTTGAAATAGTTTATTAATGTTATCGAAGTCTAGTTTATGATTTGTTGGATTGCATGCTACAGTTGTAGTCCATATATTATTTTCCGTTTCTGAGTTAATGGCCATAGATTCAATATTTCCAGTACAAGGGATAATTATTAGGTAATGTTTAATATTTTTATTAATGGCTATTAGTACTCCTTTGATTAGGTTTCTGTGGGATCTGTAAATTCAGTATTTGGGGATATAAATTTTATTTTTTTTTCCTTTAAGTGGGTTTCTGTGATGCAAATTATATATATGCGGTGTGAATTTAAAAAGTGTATTAGTTCTGTTTTTTATTTGTTAGGCAATTAGCACTCCAATTGGCGATAGTAAAATCGTTAGGGTGTTGAATTACCATTATTGCCGTTAATGTAGGCGGCGAATGAATTTTGAATTGAGTGGTATAAGTGTGTTGGTAGCTATAAGTGTGTTGGTATTATGGCGTTGGTGTTATGGCATTGATTATATAGGATGTAACTGAATTAATTATTTGTTTATAATAGGATTGTTGTGATGTGTTTCTTGGAGAAGGTTTATTGGATTTGAATTGTTGATGGGATTTGGGTCGGCCTGGGATGTGGTGCTACTAATATGAGTGAAGTTGTTGAGAATTGGTGTTTGGGGAAGAGAAGTGAAATCTCAGTTAGTTAGTAGTGGAGCGGATTGGTGGGATGAACTTTGGTTTCTATTTTGGGGGTTGTTTTGGTTGACATTTTGTCTTTTTTCTTTTAGGTAGAGGCAATTGGAGTCTCGATTATTGGCCTTGTGGCTGCCATAGCAGTTACGACATTTCGGTACTTGATCACGATTAGCACAAGTTACCGAGTAGTGATTACCCGAGCAAAGAGCGCAGCTAATTGAGTGGTTGCAATTATTCCAGACACCGCTGAATTAATCCAGACACCGCTGGCATTGTATTGGGGTTTTTGGGTTTTTTTTCCCTTGTTTTTTTCCTTTGTTCTGCATTTACTCTATGGTTACAAACTTGCTTAATGGCTAGAATATTGTCTATTGGTTCTTGTTCTGAAAAAAAAAACAACAGCTGCAACTACTGGGATTCGTATATTGTCTTTGTGAAGTCTGGTGTTTTTTATCAATGAAGGAAAGCGTTGCTTTAGGTCTTGATATATTTCTTGGTCAGTAATTGATTGGCCAACGTTCTTGAACACTACAGATATATTTTTATTCAACAGGTCTTTGAAGGAGTGAAAACTACGATGAGTGTGAATTAAATACCTGATTAATTTTCGAAACTCTGTAGATGAGTTTGCACTTATTTTTATTTTATTGTTCTTTTGATCTGCAATGAAGTTTAAAGTGACTTTAGTTTTTAGTTCTTTGACGAATGCATTGTAATTGGTGATGTCTGCTACTATGATTGGTGGTATTTTACTGGGGGTTTCACTTTGATCACTAGGAAGGTCGTTAATATGAGCGAATATATTTTCAGTTGCTTGCTTATCAAGTTTACTTAGGGGTCCGAACCTATTTTTTACCCGCACATTAATTAATACAGTCAGATTTTGTATTTAAAATACATGTACTCATAAATACACCAACGTGAAGAAATCGCCTCTAATGTAAATATTACCGACGCGAGCGACAAAAAATACATTCTTGTAATTTTTGAAAAAACAAAAGCATAGAGCAATATGGCGTTTAGACTGCATTAAGAGTTATTCATATTAAAAATGTAAAGAAAAAATTGGAGCCGTTTTTTGGGAAAAACTTGTTTTTTATTTTAAATTTTTGCAATTTTTATTTTCCAATTATATGCACATTTTTACTTTTGAAATTTAAAATTGCAAAATATTTGCAATTTCAATTTTTTTTAAATTGCAAATATTGCAGGCGAAAACTACTAAAATTCTTTTAAAAAAACCTACATGACCTTATTAAAAGAACTGTAATGAGCAAACATTTCATTTGAAGCAAATGTCTCTATCTTCAATTTTGTAGTTCTGGGAAGTCGCCGAATAAATTCAAACTTTTGCAATTTTCGAAAATTCAGAGTTAACCGCGAAAATTGGATTGATTGATAGATTTTTTCGTGTTTCCAGGCGCGTCAACTGCTTTGGTCATTAGTCTTGTAAGTCTTGTGCAAGTTTTTCCTCGGGAGATGGCTGTGATCTTACCCCGCTGGAGGGCGAGATCCGGCGCCGACCTACCGTCGGCTATTGGAGTTTCCCCCTAACCAGCACTCTCCCACCAGCGGGGCACCGCCCCAGCCGGACAAGCTCTAAGCTCCCAACCTGTCTCCCGGAATATGTAGTAGAGTAGTGCGTGTTAGTGTAAGTGTGTGCGTGTGTAAGGGGAGAGGATAGGACAATGAAGTGGAAGGAAAGATCGCGCACGATCCGTGGGCTGTTTGTTAGGGTATTGCTCCGGCATTCGCCTGGTGTTGATCGGAGAAACCACGGAAAACTACCGATCACAGCAGCCGGCCGCTAGAATTCTCCTCCAGAGAGCGACTGAAATCGACCTAGCTGAAAAGCTAGTGTCGAAAATCCTGCCGCCGTCAGGACTCGATCGTAGGTGCACCCCGGTCAGAGGTGCTGCAGTTGATGCACTGAGCTACCGCTCCCGATGCAAAAATTGGACCTATGCCACCTTTATAAGTGTGTTTTACTCTATTCTTACAAGAAGTTTAAAGAAAAAATTTGGAGCTTTTTTTGAGAAAATTTTAAAAATGTCCGGGTGGCTTCATGTTAAGTACCCCCACATTTTAAAGAAGGTTTTTCAAAATTTCTAAGCTTCAACTAGAGCCATGGGTTTCTTCAATTTGGAAAAGATCGTACGTGTGGTTTAGGCACTAGTAGTGTTCACAAACGGACAGACAGACGGACGGACGTTTTGAAAAGAATCACCTTTTCGGTATCAGGGGACCCCAAAACGTATATATCTGTTGAAATCTCGAAATCGATTTTCTGCAACATTACATAACTTTCTCTATACTACGTATATTACTCCTGTATATACGTATATTACTCCTGTATATACGAGAAAGTAAAAATCGATTGATGGCAAAACGTCTATGAGCCTATCTGCGGTCAACGCTAACACAATTTTCTACAAAATTGATATTATTCGATCCATCTGAACGAACTCGACCTCCTGCGACTTTGCAATGTTTATTTTGATTTTTGGAGGTATGAAGCATAAACTACTTCAAACTTTTCTCGAAAAAAGCTCAATTTCTTTGTTTTATTATTAAATCTTACTTTTAGAGAGAGTAAGAAACGCTCAAATTAATAGTACAGGTCTCATTTTTGTTGAAATCCCTCATTTTTTCACAAATTGCAATGATTTCTTTCTTTCGGTGTTTTCCAACAAGTGCAATATTAGAGATACATATTTTTATGTGAATTAAATCGGTTGTTCAAACACATCTAAAAGTAAAATCAGGTACAATTTTTGGAAGAACAAACAAGTAGTTTTCGCGTAATTTCTGCTAAAAATTACTGCAATTTATAAAAAAAGTCTCCAAAACTGCGGCAAATTTTTTCATTAATTTTATTCCTAGGGTAGAGTAGAGGACGCTTTAAAATGTTATTGACCTATCATCATTGAGCTGTTCATCATTCTGAACTTACGAAAGAAACAAATGTTAGAACTAATGCGAGAAAAATGTGGTTGTAAAACCAATAGTTTCTTTCTACACTTTTTGTGCGGATAGTGATAAACGCACTGAATAACACGGCAAAAACGTCATTTTGATGATTTTTTTAATACGCAAATGTAACTTTGTTGAATTTATGACTCGTTAGTGTTTACATTACAGACTTTTTTTAAAATAAATAATTACATTTGTGAATACAAGTGGTTCAAATTATCACTTACAAAAATGTGCTGTTGTAGCACCACTAGTATCTTTCTACACTTTTTGTATGGATTGTGCTAAACGCACTGAATGATACAAGTGCTTCAAATTATGTCTAACAAAGTTTCTTGAAAACTCAAAACTTGTATGTGAAAACAAGCTCAAAATTTCACATTTTCAGTAACGCTCGAGCATTTTCACGAGAACTACTCTAAATTTTTCAATGAATATTTGCATATAGGTATGTGTTTTAGTCTTCTTTAAAAAGTAAGTCATGTCAATTTTTCTATTCGGGAACCGAAAAAATGAGAAAATGTGGAAAAAATGTATTTTGTCGCAAAGAGATAGCGGCTGGAAAGATGATGGTGTATAACAGAAATGCTAGCCCAAACACAAGAGAAAAAGAAAATATCTAGTACTAAAATGTGTGTGCCATTCTTTAGTATCACTACTTTTTCTGCAATCAGAGAGAGAAATATACGAATTCAGATCTGAAAACACGTGGAATCAAGATTTATTTTGCGATATCTTCGCAAGGGTTATTGAACTATGCACGGGTTCCCAACGATAACGATAACGTCCCCCCTAAGGGTCGATGATATTTTGAAGGTGGTCAATGCTTGATGACCAATAAAGGGCTCGTTTGGGGTCGAGAGCCAAGTACGCACCGATGATCTCTCGCTATAATTCAGCTTACACTGAATTCAAAATATATTAATGAAGTTGATAATTATATGTTTTATTATATTCAATATTTCTTTCAGTGGCGTGTTCTTCATGTACGTAAGGTATATTCTGCGTACCTTGTAACTTAAAACAAAAATTATTTGTAACAAAACAAAATCTTACTTTATTTATAACATAAATCTTCTAATCAATCGAAAGCGTTGTAGTTTAAACTAACAGTTAGAAAATGCTGGCGCTTGTCAACCATCAGTGTGCGTGAGGTACGCGGGGCGTCAGGAAGCACGTGTGCGATCAAATGTGCTCGGTGCGTTTCGTGGGGGCCTGCAATCGGCTGAGTTGCGGGATCTCGCTTGAATGAAAGCAGTGTTTCAAATGAAAATCTTGGTTTCTATGATAAATGCATATAGATGTATGTATATTGAAGTGCGTAATTCTAAGTGCGGTAATGTTTCTGCTTATACGTGCTAATTCAGATTTAGTTTATCGTTGTAAGTAAAACTACCACGTGAGTTATACCCTAGAGAACACTATTTGTAAGATTGCATCTGCTGGTGTTTCGGCAGGAAGAGCACGAACATGGATCTTTTAACTGCAGGCAGCGGCGTAGACGGACACACGTGCGTGATTTATGATTTATGGATGAGCTTTGTTTCGCGTTTTAAGATAAGAAAAACATTATTAAGGCAGGAAGGTCAACGTCGGACTACTACTATAACGATTACCTCGAAAACCTGCGTAAGGAAATTTAATAGCTAACTTTTTGAAACTTATGAATGTCTTGTCAGCAACATATATTTTATTGCTTACCTAAACTAAGCTCTTCACAACTCGCCATGATTTCTTCTCGTTTTCAGCTAATAATAAATTACAAATTTGCTCCTCTTTTGGAATCTTACAAAATGAAAATCGAACTTTTGTGCATTTAGAATCTGTGATTTTGCTTCCGAGAACATATTTCCATTTTTAAAATTAAATTACTGATGCTATATGAGCACATACATCCTCGCATTGTTTATAACTAAAGACCGGACTTTCATGCAGTAAAACTCAAAAAAATATCAAACATGCAATAAAAAGATCAAGACTTTACAAAATGATGTTATGTAGCCTAAAATATACCGTTAATCCACTTATCCACTTACCAACTTATTTTTATATTCTGAATGAGATATTTAAGGTGAATGAAATATAATTTTTGTGTTATTATAATTAAGGGGGATGTCGGTGGATTTACACAACGTAGTATTAAATTTTTTTGAACGTCAGAATTTAATGTGAAACAATGAAATTTTGTAGCCTTAAGTAATACATATGTACAAAAATATTTATCATTAATTGTTGTAAAAGAGATAAATCGTTTATAATATGAACGTTAGAAAATTTTAAGGTTTACCTTTACAAATGTACACTTTTCTTAAAAACAGATGATGTTAAAAATTTGAAATTTTGCAGAAATGTTCCTGAAATACAAGTAAATAAATAAGTTTATGGAAATTTTGGCATTAGTTATAGTTTTTTAAACATTAATTATTGAATTCGTGTCATATTATTAGATGCAAAAAAAATGAGTTTAATAAATCATTATGAAGAATCTAAACAATATTTGAAAAAATCCTTGCACACAAATTCTTATCTTTGTTATCTACAACTATGCATAAAATTTGAAAATTGTAAGTCAAATATTTTTTGAGAAAAAGGTACATTTATCACAAAAAGTCAAAGTTACGGGACAATGCTTGCAAACATTGGAGAGCAGTTTTTGGCACATTCACAATACTTATGTAAACTACAAACTAAGTATATTCTTTTACCGTTATCCACTAAACGTAGCGGTTGTTTCCCACAATTTACACAGCAAAAAATCTATTATTAGCTTCAGAAAGTATTTGCAAATCTATTATTCTAAAGCAATTGTTAACATCCTCATTTCCATTTTCATTACATAAATCTCCACAGGGATTTCGTCTTGATGCACTAGGCGGAGTTTCAGGATCAGAAATACACGTCTCGAGTTCACATTCTATATTATTAACCCCTTTCCCAGGGGTTTCATGTAAAGTACCTCCCACAAAAAATTCAAATATTGGTTTTAAATTCAACGGACCGCGTTATCAGCCAGATCGATTGGGAAATATCAATTTAGGAGAAAATCGGCTGAACCGTTCAGCCGCTAGCATTGTTCACAGACGGACGGGCAGGCAAGACAGACGTTTTGCCTTCATTCGATCGCCGTATACACCGTGATAATTTTTTTCTCAATTTAGCAATTGGATTTATCCATTTCTTCGTTACCTGGGCCCTGTAAGAAGAGTTTTTCTGTCGAAAATTCGCCGTTTTCCGCGCAGCATTAAGTAACTTCCTCTCTACTCACTCACGAGAAAGTCAAAATTAAGAGGTTTTTTTATTTCTTTTTGTGAATTGGGATAGATTTTCCCGAATATTTGAAAAATTTAACTTGTCAAAAATACAAAATTGAAGATATTTTTATCTAAAACAAAATCTGATTTAAAATACGTGAGATACAATAGCACATACTTTCTCGCATTCTTTCTAAGTTTTCCGCTATATTACACTGCTACATAAACATGCAAAATGTCAATCAGTAAAAATTATTTTCCGCAACGATACTCGTAGTAAAGCCCGCCGAGTTAACTCGCCGTCAGCCTTACCACTGCGCTGCAGAAGCGCCACAAAGACGAACACGGGCCGACGCTAAAAAGTTAATTTTCTCAACACAATATTTTCAATACGCAATTTTCAAAAATACGGATAGTTTGACAAAACTGGGGCTAGCATCATATTTTTACGGTCCGTTGTTACATGCGAGGAGAAAATTAAATGAAAAAGTTGCTGCGGTTTTTGATAAAACCATTATTAGAAATTGCATAAATGTCATAGACAAATTACCAATATCTACCGCTTTTTTCAAAACATTGTACATGACCTTTTTTAAAGAGCTGATGTTTTACAACAGAATTTAAGACAAAAATTGCTCTCTTCAATTTTGTAGTTTTGAAATGTTTACTTTTGCTATTTTCAAAAATACAGAAAGTTCGCCGAAAAAGGGACTAACACAATATTTTTTCTGGCCCTTGATATATATGAGAAAATTTAAAGAAAAAAAATTAATGATTTCTCAAAAACAGATTTCATTATGGAAAAATCTCTATCTTCAGTATTGTGGCAAATTTCGAATAATCAGGGATTTAAACGAACATGAGATGTGCAGCATTCTCTTAAGCGCCCTTTACGCTATCAGAGGATAAAGTTTAATAAAGAAAATTGTGCCATTTTTTAAAAACGTTTTTCGGGTTTCATGTAAAGTACCCTCAAAAATCAAAATCTCCGTTTGAAACTTCCAAAGTCTCAAGTTTGTTCAGATCGATCGGGGAATATCGATTTTGGAGAAAATTGGCTGAAGGGTGTAGGCACTAGCGTTAACCACAGACGGACGAACGTTTTGCGGTCAATCGATTTTTCGGAATCAAGGATTCTGGCGTGTTCATAAAACATGGATTCTGGTGTGTTTATTATATATATGAATAGAATTTATTCACATTTTCGTTAGCAGGGTCCGGCAATAAGAGTTTCTGCCGAAATTCGCCGTATTCCAGCGCACAATTACATAACTTTCTCTTCTTACGAAGTGCGGGAAAGTAAAGAGTAGTCACTAATCTCATTAAAATTTACCTCCTACACCTACCTTATTTTTAAGTACTTTTGGATTAATTTGAAAATGATTGGAAATAAATATTATTCGAAATCATTGTAATTGTTATTGCAAATAACCCATTTACAATTTTTTTGCATTAAAGCAATACTTAGACGCAAACTAGGGTTTCCACAAGAAAAATGCACTTAAAAATGTTTCCAATTGTCAAAAAGTTTAAGAAATGCTACGTTATACACAAACTCCCTATTTTTCGCACAGCGCGAAGCACCCTAGCGTGTACCACTTTAGAGCCTATGCACGGAGTCTCATGTCTCAAAAGCATGCTAAATGTCTCTACTAACGCTGAGCGATAAATTGATGCACATTAGTCTAACACGATCAGCAGGACTACGCAAGTAGGTAAGATTTGTCAAAAAGTTTTGGCAGCCCTCCACTCTTTCAAGCGAGTACGAGAACTAATATCTATTAACACCCTCACAAATACTTAAGTTCACTCATAATGCTTTGTAGCAACTGCCGCGGTTTCTTGCGTACGGACATAAAATCCAAAGAACGCAAATTACAAACGATCCGCTCGTGCTGAGATTGCACAACCGCCAGATAATTGAAAAAGATCTTATAATATCTTAGGAATATATATTTTCCTTTAATGACATTCAATGTTCAAGATATTGCAGCAATATCGATGTATATGAAATAATTTTGAAACCAAAGAGCTTCCAACTGGCGCTCTCCCCAGCGTCTGGTTACTCCCAGGAATTGCACCACGTTCTTGACTCTATTACTGGGTTTACTGCTTTACCCTTCCATGTAACACGGGGGAACATGAGGCCTTTGGTGGCGCAACCAAATGGGTGGGGGCCGAGCGCTGCGCGCCGACCGAGGGAATCTGAGGGGAATACCAATATTCTGTCTCCCTCTGACTAGCTGCAGCTTAATTTTATGTATTTCGCGTTATTGAAAGTACTCAAGTCCAGTCAATTATTGACGGCATTTAATACATTATTTGTGATGTTTAGAGAATTTGTTTTCATTTTATATTAGATTTGATTCAAAATGAGCACTTGATGATTTTTGTTCTGTAAAATTGGTCTTTCTGGGAGGAAGTCCTTTTGTCTCTAACGGTGGATGCATATTTCCGCCTGCAGTTACAGTCGCAGAGCGCTGGTGGGAATATGAGCTTGTGCGTGGAAGAATCATTATTATAAAATATACCAGTGTAGTGAAATTTTCGAAATAAAATAATTTTATTTGTGTGAAACGTGGCGAAGCAGTAGTGCTTGTTGCAATAAGCTGGAGTCGAACTTAGTAAGTATCCAGTGCAAATCAAAGTCAAAATCACGTGCGCGGTAGGAGTAAATACATGGCATGGACACTACGCATAAAATCATGTAAGTAATGTTTCAATATACTTTTATTTAAGTTAGTTTTAATCAATTTACTTGAATTGCTTACACTTTTATTATATATTCGTATTTAAAATTTTTGAAGTTACATTGCCGTCATTCGATGGAGGCGCAACCGCCATTCTGTTGGGGCACCAGCCACCACTGCAAACGATCAATATGTTTGCCTTGGTGGAAATAATATTCCACTATGATTCTTGCCTTCATTTTATATTTGACATTCGTAAGAACGATCAAGTATCTGAATTTAATGGAGAAACAAAAATACTTTCATTCGAAAAACAAAAAAAATTCCATAAAATAGCCTGTTTTATTATTTTAGTAGTATACATAGCTTTTGCGGCTCTCACACGCAACCAATCTTTATAAATGAGGTCTCTAAAGAAAGGGTATTTCACGGAGACGTGACGAATTGCACTTTGACTTTAAAAATATGAAGGACTTGTTTTAACAAAACGCAGATAAATATTAATGTCAAATGCAAACCGCAACACTCGGTCGGTTTTTTTAAAAATTTATATCATTAAATAAATCATAAACATAGCGTTCTAAGGCCTTAAAAACTAAACTTTTGAGGCAAAAGGTCTATCGTTACCTAACATTCATCAAAGGCCTAACGTTCATCACACCGTATTCTACTGCATGAAATCTTCTTGAACATTCTATTACAATTCTTCTGGTTCAACGCTTCTCGATTCTACTACACCTGTTCAGAACCTGTAGAATCTGCGACTGTATGTGAAATTAAACTAATTACTTGATATTCTACGCGACTGAATTACACGGGTGTACCTCTCTGCTTAGTAATAACGTTAAATAAGAATAGTTTGCATTGACAAGGGTATATCAATTACAAGGAGACATAGAACAAGTGACGGAGGACAACAGGGCCTTGAAGAAAGAGATATATTATAGGCTTAATATGGAAATGGAAAAATAGGGAAGATGGGATTTAACATGCGAGAATTCTCGCATGGGCACTCTAGTTTTGTGTAATAGCCATCAAACACATCTATCGCACAACTTCAAAATACTAACACTGAAGTGATTACGTTCCACGAGATTACTGTGCATATCAACACAACACGGTATCCTACAGTAAATCATTTACCGTCACTATAACAAGTGTAATTCACTGCCCACGTATCGAAACCAGTACCAACTCGTATTATTCCATCCTCTTCTGTTAGCAATATATATTAGTAATATATTGTAATATCTATGAAATCATTGACGCTATTTTTGGTCTTCCCTATTATTTTCTAATACACTGTGTAGTCTGTATGTAACTGTTTCTATACAATTAGAGACTATACTGAGCATCACAAGAAAAGTAACATTAATTTTAACAATGATACATAATGCATGAATTACCATTTGGACTGTATAAATGAGTATAAACAACCTGTAACAACTATTGTAACACAGCTTCCGGGTCAATGACCCCCATCTCGATCAGGTTTTTCGTCCAGTTTCCCTGATCCATTGAACAAATGCTGAGATGGCCCCTTGTTTTGCTTCTGGACATAAATGTAACTTCATTTTCTGTGCACGTCTTCTAAAATTCAGTGGGAAATACAATTATTCAAATTATCGTTTCCATGTTGTCGCGGCAGGAAGTAATAAGAGCCAAAATTTATTGCTTATTTATCCTTGAAAATAGATTTTATTACATGGGAGTTTTTTTGTTTGTTTTTTTCTCCCATTCAAAATTTATTGCTTATTTATCCTTGAAAATAGATTTTATTACATGGGAGTTTTTTGGGTTTTTTTCTCCCTTTGAAAATTCAAAATTTAAGTAGTATATGACTTAGTGTAGGGATCACAGAATTTTGAAGATGTGCTCACAATTCACTTTTCCCCATAGCACGTCATGCTCAGTTTTTAACTGTTTTTTGACGTAAAATAAATAAAAAAATAAATAAGTCACCATCTTGTTTCATCTGTATGAGTCTGTTCACAGGTTACTTCCTAAATTTAAAAAGTTATTCGTTGTGATGAATATCACATATTGTAGCGTCCCCCAATTTTCCATCCTCCGTTAATTCACCTGAAATTAACTCCCCATCACTTACGTATTGGAAAGATGTTCGGCCATAAGTCGCCATCGTGATAGTATTTTTTCTGGGTTTACTCTTTACTTGAGACGTATGCCTGGACTTTTGCCTTGCATCCCAGACAAAACTGTAAAATATACCCTCCCTTTTGTTAACAGTTCTCAACTAAGGTATTCATATGTAAGTGATAATTCCAGACTCTCTGCGAAATTAAGACGATTTGTACGATGTTTCTTATGAAAGACAAATATGATTTTTTATATCATAAAGGGATTCTTTCTTTTTTCAACATAACGCACATTCAGAACGTTCTATTATAGCCACCTACTGGCGGCGAAAGTGTAGTGGAATAATCCTCCATTAATCTAGTCAGTCATTATCTGGGAACCCACGATGTCTCAAATTACTTAACCTTGGTGAATTCACGGAGCGTAGTTCAGCAAATAACTTCCCACGGGGATCGCTTAATTAACAGGTCCCTGCCCGTGTTGCTAACTCGAAAAAAATATTTGCCCATTTCGGTATTTGAACTTGGGCGTATGTTCACGAGTTCAACGTTGAATCCGAGTTCAATCGGAATCACGTAACCCCCCCCCCCCCCCGTGGACATGATAGGGCAATTTATATCCCCAAAAGCCTCCATAAAAATGTCAGTTTGGGAAATTCAAAATTTTTAATAAAAATTGCACGTCAGAGGATTCAGCACTTTAGCGACTCATCTTTACAATAAATAAATAATTTCAATATTAAAAAATAAGTAAAGCGATTTAAAGTGAAAGACTTGGATACGTGTTTTTACTGTGACGATTTTACTCAAAATTACACCAAAACTTATTTTCACAAAGGATTATATACATATTTGTTGCGTCGTTGTGGCCGCAAAGCGTCTGTTAACCCTCGTTGGGTGTTCAACGCCTGTCTTGCAATAATCCTCCATTATCATCATTATCAAGTCTCCTCACGTCGCAGTCATCCCTTCGGCCAGGGGCTCGACGACGTTAGATTCCGGGGTTCCTAGCCAGTCATCCAATCAGGAACCCGCAAGTCTCGAATTCGCTTAATTGCTAAAATTTCAGGTCTCAAACACTATATATATATATATATATATATATATATATATATATATATATATATATAATCGGAATCACGTAACTTTAGCACCTCCTGTAACTTGTGAACGGTTGAAGATATTGAAATGCAGTTTTCACGGAAGTGCATGAGAAAATAGGGCTAACTGATTCGTGTATTCATTTCTATTTTATTACGTGTATTTTACGATATATTTGAGGTAACTTTGTTTTTTCAAATGGAACTATACATATTTTTTCAATCTGCCATAAAGAGGAAAAGAATCCAAAAGACGAATCCAATGATACACATAATGTCATATGTTAAATAGGGATTTTTTGAGAAATTTTGATTCTTTTGCAATCAGTTCTTAACGGATATTTTGAATGTAACAGACCGCCACAGAAGGTCACGCAGCGCTCGGGGAAGGGAAGGGATCTTAATATTTCAAGATACAAAACATATCCCAAATATTCACAAAACTGTTGTAGTTTTTTCCCTGAACTCTGCTTTCCACCCTTCACCATTTCCAGATTTTTTTTAGAAATGGAAGGATTAAAAACGAGGATTTATCGTAAATATGTATTGTAATAAAATTATTTATTACTTCAACTCCAGTTAATGGGGTTTTATATCACAGAATATTAATGGGATCGTGAAACAAAACAATAAGAATAAATACTGTAATATATATTCTCACTCTCTCTCCGCCTTACTTTGATACCGCGACGCCTCACGTCGCGGCGCCAATGTAACAATATACTACCTCTAATCAACCACGATGGCCCACGCTAGTGCGCCACTGTAATATTCTCTTACAAAACCTCACGACGATTGTAACCTTCTCCCCGTCACGCGCACTATCTTGCCCTGCCCTAGCTCTGAATTATAATTGGGTGCCACATTATCGATTGCCCGTACCTCTGCTAGCTCGTACTATTGTTTATTTCTTACCGTGTCGTAGTCCGCGCGCTCACTCCATACGGAGTTGAAGAAAGGGTCCGTTTCGTTCGTGCCTGGGTCAACATTCATACCACCACAGAATAAAACGACGTGGAATCACGGCAATTATGAGCCATTGGGATGCTCATGCATTTAATTTAGGATTTTTTTTTTCTGATATTCTTTTCATCAACACCATCTGCCCCTCCGACTTACGAAACATAACCATACGAATATATAAACACACAGAAAAAAAATAAACATACACACTGAAATTACAATACAATCTGACTACTCATCCACACTGAATGCGCATTCTGTCGTAAGAAATTTTAACCTTATCATCTTATAATTAGAGACACAACTTGGTCTTCGACAGATGCTTGCAGATAAAAAATAAAAAAAAAATGAACAAACAGATGTACATGTCACTTCCCTTGTCACTTCCATGTCTTACCTTACATGTCACTTCCCTACACGTGTTCCCCAATGTTGGAACACGCGGCGCACGTCACGCATCGCCGTCTATCGACTGGTAGCTCCCCGTGCACCGCAATAATGCGCTGCAACTTCAATTTGCTCCAAACCATATTTTCCACCAAATTCCATTACTGAACACACGCTGCGAAGCGTTCTCCAGTACACACGACGTTTCCATCATATTAAAGTTCTCACGGCGAAAGAATATTCTCGATTTCACGAATATCGAAGAAATACAAACTTTAAAATTCCCGCGGTGCAGAAATATTGTTGACTTACATGAATTGTGTTACAAAACTGTGTTACAAAACTGTTCTATTTATATTTTGATTACTGTCCGAAATCTGATACACTCCGTGTTATAAAAATTGTAACACAAGATGTCCGCATCCGCTGCCTAACACTGCAATCGCGTAACTAAAATCAGTCTTCGCGTTGCGTCTATTCATATGTTATTGTTCCTAATCCCGAATTCACTCGCTTTATCACTACCTTGATTTTGTCCACGTAAAAAAAAAATGTAAACCAAAATAACTTAACAACGTTTTACACGACGCTTCCGCAAAAATTTTCAAAAACTTAACACAAAATAAAAACGCAAGCGATCATCCTAACGTCCGAACTCGTTCTGTCTGTAACCCAGTTTGCATTGTTGGTCTACACAATCCAAGTGACTGTCTTTTTTCCAAACATATGCCCATCACCATAATAAATGTTCGAAAATGTTTACATTTTTCACTGTTTTGGTGCATCTTGCGTCTTACTCTCTCTTTCATAGTTTTATTAACTTTTGGTTTGTAATTATCACATTACCGAATTCCCTTTTCCCGTTTTCCTTTTTCCAAAAACCCTTTATTTTCCGTCTTCCCCACTCGTGATGACGTCACTTACATCTTCGGTCGCTCTTTTAATTCTTTCTTAGCTCGCTATGCTATGGAACTGGATACTGATTTATTAACGCCTTACATAAATTCCCCCGCGCCGTAACTAATTTTGCCCTGATCTAAATATTTTTCCCTATAATTTCTGTAAGTTTGGCCAAAATCCACCCATGCATTCACTGGATATTCAATAAAACTCGTTTTATTATATACTTTCAGAGGTACAACAATGGTCACCATGTCTTCAACTCCGCCGTCATGCATGCAATTTATACCATTTATAATATTTACAGAACCCGTGGCTCGAATAACGTGATTCTTGGTTCAAAATGTTCCTAAATTTGGGTTCTATTCACTGTTCACAATGCCTATTGCCCCCCCCCCTTTGTTCTCCATTACTTTCCTAATAATTATTATTACGCGGCGCTGTCGTCTATTGTTTCTTTAATTATTGGCTCCTCTTTGCTTATGTAGAAGTTCCTTGTTCCACGCATTCTTGCGGGCTAGTCTCACAAATCATTACAATACAGACCGTGCAAAGAATATTGCATATTCTGAGCGAACAATAATAATAAGCGTAGAATAATAACAGGGATAGAAACATCCATTAAGATAATAATTAACCACTAAAATAAAAATATATTCCCAAAATATAGTAAACAATAGTAAATAAAGGTAATCACTAGAGACGGACAAAACTGCATTCAGTCTCTCGTATCTCCTCCGACCTGTGAATCATTCTCGCTTTCTGAAGAAGGGAGAAGGGTCGTGGAGGGGGAAGCGCCCAGCCAAGGCCAAGGGAGTACACTGGCGAAGGAGATTCTCTTTCTCTGCGGGAGACAACGAGATTCTCGTATCTCGTAGGGACAGAGTATTCTCCTAAGCAGTCCAAGCCGGCCGAAGCTCGGAAGAGACTCATGATCAAAACTGCTTAGTGTAGAGCAACGATTTCTTCCTATTTTTTTTCTAGGGCTTTTTATCCAGCCGACAGCCGGTTGCCCCTTACGTCCCGAAGGGATGCATATTCGACCATACACTAGACAAACACTTGCGGGTTCCTCTGATCTGGGGTCAGCAGAACGCGAGGCCCTCCGCGACAACACACACACAAAGTCAAGGGACAAACAGCCATGCCCAAGGCGGGACTCGAACCCGCGACCCTTCGGACCGAAGCGCTGAGTCGGTACTCACTCTTAGCCACCTCGGCCATCCAGGTCGGCTTTCTTCCTAATTAATTGATGTAAAATAAATACTATCTGGGGTAATAATGAAACGTTTCCTTTTACTTTCAAAATATTGAAGTATTACATATCGTCGTACACAAGAAAAGTAATAAATAAATAAATGAATAAAAAATAAAAGGAAATGGCTCACAGCAACAACTGTATTAAAGTGTATTCTTATTATTGTAAATGTTTTGTGTTGCGGTGTTTCCTTTTTGCATACTTTGTATGTAAATGAAAACCTCACATAATTTAAACTTCGTAAAAATTGAATTATGAAATAATAATTATTTATTCCATTGAAGAGAACCTTTTCTTCGTGTCCTACATCGAGCTATCTCCCATCAGGCCTGAGAAATGACCTAAGCCTATCTTCGTATTTCGCACGTGGAGACGCTGTCAACGTATGCGCCGCGCCGTAGGCGTAGGACCGTTTCTTCCCTCCCCGGCCCCTCCTACAGTGAACCGAGGAAGCTTTGACACATAGATATGATAGGAGCGTTCAGAATATTTGGGATATGTTTTGTATCTTGAAATACTAAGATCCCTTCCCTTCCCCGAGCGCGCGCTTGCTGGTGGAGCGCTGCGTGACCTTGTGACGGTCTATTACATTCAAAATATCCGTTAAGAATGGTTGCAAAAGAATCAAAATTTCTCAAAAAAAAAAAAAACAAAACAAAAAAACCTATTAACATATGACATAACATTGCCTAATAAACTGCTCGGATATTATGAATGGCTGAGCCGCAATAAGCACTCAAAAGCGTAGAAACACTCCAGAAACATGAAAATTGTTCATTATTTACAAAAGAAATTAATGTATTTGTTCAGAAAGAAAAATCATCACAAAATAAAAGCATCTAATTTACACAATTAAGCTTTTTTATTGCTCTTCTTCAATTACAAAGGGTTGATGATGAAAGCAAAAGGTTGGGAATCCCTGTTCAGACCTTTGAATTTGAGTGTATTATGTAATCTGACGCCTTCAAAGTACATTTCCTTTTGTGTCACGAGATTTTCTTCCCATCGCGCTCTCGTTCCTGGGTTTTCTTTAACAGATCTTTCTCATTCTTTTAGAAAATATCCTTGGAATTTGCACTTCAACAGCTACACTGCTCTGTTCATTCTTTTATTTGCCATGTAACTTGTATTTGAATAATAAATAGTTGAACCAAACAATATTTAAGAATTTAATAATGAAATTAAGAATGAAAAAATGCAAAAACCAAGACTTACAGAAATAGAACTAAAATTTAACACACACAAAAAAAACTCCAACACACTTTTACGAAATATGTTAAACTAATTTTTTGGACAAATTTTAATTGTAAGTATTAATATGAATAGAAAAATAATTTTAAAAAATGTACTAAAAAGAACTAAATCCTCCTAACAATGGCTAACACCCCCCCCCCCGAATTGCATATAACTGCACAAATCCACGCTCTAACCTCAATAGTGAGTTTGTGCAAGCATTAGAGGGCGCCTATCGACTGCATTTTGAGTCTCTGCGCAAGCGCCAACTCGAAATCGAAGTGTTTGCGGGCCCCGCTATTTCGCTGGATTTAGCGTGCGACTTGCATCGCATGGTAATTGATCATTCAGCCACTTTATATGGAATTTGTTCTCGACACTGGCGGCAGTGTGCAATGTATTTCCATGGTGCAATTATCGCAGTCTTTAAGTGTTTGTCAACTGATTTGATGAAGGTTTAATTAGAGCTACTGCTAGCCTCACAGTTTTCAATCGCCCGAAACCATCGTTAGTTGTAATTCATTCGATACGTAGTAAAGGCTTCACAAGAAATAGGCAAAGTATCAGTGAAAGTCTATAAAGTGCGTAGTGAATTCATTGATTAGGTTAAAAAACTGGCCGTACTGTATACTTCGTGGTATAGAGACTTCGCGTTCCCGGGCCAAGATAAAATGTTGACCATCCTTCCCGTTCCTGTCGTGTTGTGAATACCTGCCTTTCACTTCCTTAACGTTCCCGGGCTATTGTGGAGCGACCTCAACACTTCCGTTCCCCGGATAACATGGGAGATAGCAACGTCGGCCAATTACGCGAATGGTTAGGTATTGTATATGCACACAAGTTGTATCACCTTCGCTGCTAATTGTTGTGACTAGAGCCCGAAGTTTGACAAAATGCGTTTTTATTGTTTTATTTTAAAACTTTTGACAATAGGAATCACTTATTTCTACTTCAGGAGATGTTTTAGTAGATTTTCATTTTGCCTATTTCATCATTATTTTGTTTTTTTCTTCTCCTAGCACCGAACTCCAACAAGTTGGATAAATACCTGATCTGCAAGCCTAGACAACACGAAGGTACGGTACTGTTTTCCCTTTGTATTGAAGCAGAGGCTGTATTAAAAATCTAAATGAAAGTAGTTGTCATACATAATGGCACGGGCTGTCTCGTAGTAGTCTTCTAATTTCCTTGGAGAGGGCTAGCTTTACGGTCTTCCTCCATCATATCAGCTGCATTCTATCGCCTCCCTTACATTTTTTTAAAAGTTTTCTCCATTTTTCGGTTTCCTCCAGATTCGAAATGTTAGTGTTAGAATATTAACGAAGAGTAAAACCTTGTCCTATATGAAACGTTTCATTCATAAATTTGAAGTCGTTTGTAAGAAAATGTCGTATAATCGTAACGTAAATGCGAAATTTGAAGCTTTTTCCCACAGGAATCTTTCGAAAAACTTCACATTAAGTCATTTAAAGCACTTTCATTCACAAATGTAATAATGTATACAAATCGCAGGAAATGTGCATTTTAACGGCGTGAGAGATATTTTTTAAAAAATTGTGTATATTTTGAAAAAACAAAAAAATACACCAAAATTAAATTTATGTAATCTTAAACAGTGCAATTACCACTATCCGCACGAAAAGTTTGAAGAAATAATTGGAGCCTTTTTGAGAAAATGGTGTTTGAGCGTTAGTGAAAATGCTGAATTTTGAGCTCGTTTTAACAAAACTGTTGAGTTTTCGAGAAACTTGATAAAACATCATTTAAAGCTAATGCACTCGTAAATGCAATAATGTGGACAAATCGTCGCTAATGTAAATATTAACGTGGGAGCTTAGTCACAAAAGTTAAATTTTTGTAATGTTTGAAAAAATATAAGAGCAATATAGAGTTCAGGTCATCTAAGATCGTACATATTGCACTACCGCTACCAAATATTTAAAGAAAAAATTTGGAGCCGTTTTCGAGAAAATCTTGTTTTCTTTATTTTTTTAACAATTGTACATATTTCACGCAATATTGCGCGAAAACTAATAAAGGATTTAAAAAAGTATGACTAAGTATAGAGGATAAATTTTATTTGAAAGAAAATCTCTACCTTCAATTTCGCAGTTGTAGGAAGACGTCGAAAAAAATTCAAATTTTTGCTATTTTCGAAAATTCAGCGTTAACAGTGAAAATCTGACCTATGCCACCTTAATAAGTGTATTTCGCTCTATTCTTACAAGAAATGTGAAGCCATTTTTGTGAAAATTTTGAAAATGCCGCACGACTTCAAGTTCCCCAAAAAATTAACCACTGCCTTTCAAAATCTCAGAGATTCGACTCAGATCGACAGGGCTTTATTCAGTTTGGACAAAATCGTACGTATAGTTTAGGTGCTAGTGTTGTTCACTTACACCCAAACATACAGGACGTTTTGCCGTCAATTGATGTTTCGGTATAACCACGAAACCGGGATTCCGTCTACATCATGCGTTAGAGTATTTTATTTCTTAATTTAGCAACTGTATTTATCCAATTTTACGTTATCAGGACCCGGCAATTAATTTTTTCTGCCAAAAATCCGTTTTTTTGTTTGTTTTTTTTTGCGCAGCATTACATATTACTGGCTAGGTCTTACTCCATTCTCTTTGCCAGTTGTCGACCCAAGTACACTTTTTTGACATTCTCAACTAGAACCGAAATATTACTTCAAGAATATTAAAGAAGAGTAAAACCTCGTCCTAAATTGAAATTTTCATTAACAAAAATTTGAAGCTGTTTTTAAGATCATGGCCATTAAACATTACTGTAAATGTAAAATATGAAGCTCTTTTTTAAAGGAATATATTGAGTTTACGAAAAACTTCATTTGAAGCACTTCAACTCACAAATGCAATAATGTACACAAATCGATGGAAATGTGCATATTAACGGCGTGCGAGATATTTAAAAAAAAATTACATTTGTGTAATATTTGCAAAAACAAAAGAAAACACCACAATGAACTTTATGTCATATTAAACAGTGGAATTAGCATTATCCATTGGAAAAGTTTGAAGAAAATAAATTGATGCCATTTTTATGAAAATGGCGTTTGAGCATTTCTGAAAATGGGGAATTTTGTGTTTATTTTAACAGAAAACCGCTGAGTTTTCGAGTTATGACATTACTTAAAGCATATGTACTCATAAATACAATAACGTGAAGAAATCGCCACTAATGTAAATGCTACCGTCGTGAAACAAGTGAGAATAATTACATTTTTGTACATTTGAAAAAAATGTATAGAGCAATGTGGCGTTTACGTCATCGTGTAGGGTACATTTTGCACTGCCCCTACCAAAAATAAAGACAAATTTGAAGCCGTTTTTGAAAATTTTGATTTAAATTGCAAATATTGCACGAAAACTAAAATTTTCGAAAACATATACATGACCTTAATGAAAGAACTATTTATGGAGAACAAATTTCATTGAAAGGAAAAAAAATCTTTAATTTTGTAGTAGTAGGAAGATGCCGAAAAAATTTAAACTTTTGCAATTTTCGAAAATTCAGAGTTAACCGTGAAAGTGGAACATACGCCACTTTTATACGTGTATTTTACTCTATTCCTACAAGAAATTTAAAGAAAAAATTTGGAGCAGTTTTGAAAAATATTTTTGTTTTCATTGATGCCGACAGGTTTTCTTCACACACGACGATTAACATCCTACTATCGACTATGGCCTCCGATGCCTTTTGAGGACAGCTATCTGTAAACGATTTTCCCTTCTTAGTGCTGACGATTACGCCAGTGCGAAAAACGGAAAATATATTCCTGTTTACACTGTTACCATTTAAAGATTCAAATCGGAGTCCACAATAGCATTTCGAAGAAAGCGTCGCGTGTAAACAAAGAGCATCCGATGGCTACGTTGAATCAAGATTACAAAGAAAATATTTCCTTACATGTTAAGTGCTAATTTAAATGTTAGTTACAATAAAAATGTGATTATTTTAAACCATTAATCTTTTACAAAAATTCCTTTCTAAATGTGATGTTTCATTATTTACATGCCTTTTGGCCCCCTATTTTAGGTAAAATAAACGCCTCAACTTCTGGGCAATTTACAGCAATTTTTACAAGTTTCATTACATGGAAAGGCATTGTAAAAAAATTTTAACCGACTTGACTGAATCTTAATGTACAATGACCCTGTATGTTAAGAACGAGATTTTTAGGAAAGAAAACTCGTCTCATATTCAGGTACACACAATTACTGGTCAACAAAATTTCAGAAGCAAATTTTCTTATTATTAATCACGTGTTGCCTCAAGGTATCTAGGATGACCAACAGCAAGTCTGAACACCTGAAAGAAAATATCTTTCACTAACTTAAAACACACCACAAGCTCTGGCCAATAAATACTGATTTGAATCTCTTGATGCAATTCAATATCCATCAATGTATTGTACTTTAGAATGAAGTAATTTGTTAAAAAAATATTTCATTTCTATTTTTTATATTTATGATTTCAATTCTTAAAGGTCCAGGGCAGAGTTTCTTGAAAGGCGTGTTTATGTTGGTCTGCTACAAAACTATGTGAAAAATCAAGTAAACATTAAAAAACAACCTTATTTTCCATTGAATATCTCCAAGCAGAGGTCTTGGTGTTGGTAATTTGTGGTATAAGGCCTCAATTTGTTTGGAAAACTATTACTAATGTGGTTTTTAAATGTTGGCACAAGCTTCCTATAACCATTATATCAATATTAGAAGCAGTTCAGAAAATTTAATTGAGAAGGGAGATAGTAGAGCAGCAGTTGGCAACATTTTAGTTTAGACATAGACCATGTAACTCCTAATTTTAAATCTTATGGATTTGTAACATTTCTTAGAAGAAAGTTTTAAGGTATTGCTGCAATTTTCCATTGTATCAAGGTCAATATTATGTTTACGTTAATTTTCATGAATTATATTTGATTTTATTACTTATTAACTTCCATTAAAAATTCCTAGCAAAACGTGGTAAGTTATGGAATGCCTCTAGCACAAGCATGTAGAGACCAGATAAAGAAATACAATAAGACTTTTCTTTTTAAAGAGAGAAAACGGCATGTTTCTGCACAACCCAGCTGAGCACACCACCTTTCAAGTAGATGTTTTGCCAGTTCCAGAAATATTTTGTAACATATTTCTCAACAAATTATTCAGGTTTAATTTAACATTTAATAATGATTAAAAACATTTTTTTTCTTAAAAATTATAATGAACGAGTCTGGAGCGTTTAAATATCTGAATTTCTTAGAGGACCATTACAATTATGCCATGGACCACCAGTTGCTGACACTGCATGCTGTGTACAATGACATTAACTGAACCTGCAGACCAGTTTCACTTCTGCTCTCATGACCCTTTCAATCATGAAGAACAGTAGCAATATGATTGCAGGTAAATTTTTACCCATCAAGAGTCAAAATTCTGTACTTTCCCATTCATTGACTTCACCACAATTCTGTCACCATGTTATATACATGAAAAACTTGAAACATTAACAAAAATTCATTCTCCAGGTGCAGAATCATTTCACACGTGATGGAAATGCATATCTGAAAGAAAATCTGCAAAACACAATCTAATACACAATGCACATAGAGTATAATAATAGATATCAGTGAATCAGAGTAATGTAAAGAAAAACTTTTGTAGTATTCACAAACCAAAATATGCCAGTTGAAAACCACTGCAACATCACAACAACTTTTGATAACCAAGACAAAATCTATCTTCATAATACAGAATCATCATTCAACATTTCCTTGCACTGGACTTATGTTATGGAAAAAATATTGCATTCGAAAAGAATTAAAAATAAATCCAAAGCACAACAAAATACCACAAACAACAAGTTTTACAAAAATATCTAATACGTAATAAAATTTTATCGTTTGATTAACAAATTAAATACAATTTGGCCAATTCATCTTTTCAACCTGACAAGTACCGCTGGCCTTTCAAATGCACATTAATTCTATAATACAATTTTTGAACTGTTTACCTCCAACAAATTTTCTTCTACGGAACACTTTTTTAACTGTTTACCACAAACTACTTTTCCCTTTTTGTCAGCAGGTCAACTAAAATTTTGCTAATTCTTCACCCATACTTATTTCCATTTTACAATTGCCAGAATGCAAACAAATTTTGCATTAGGCCATAATATTTATATTATAAAATGATTAGCATAAAAACAAAATGTTTATCTGCAAATACCAAACCCATTTTTCAAATAAAAAACAAACTACATTATTGAAATTTAAAATAAATGCCATTGGCAATTCCAGGTCAAACTGTTTGTATTATTTCATGGCATAACATTCGTGTGAAAAAATGGAAAAAAATGTGAACAAATCAGTACAATTCAACAAGCCAAAATTCCAGCAGATGTGCTCCCTTACATTCAGATTACTGTGTAAAATTTACTTTTTTCCCCATATATATTGTACTATACTGTTTTATTATTCCTATACTGTTGTATAGGAATTACTTAGAAGAAAAAAAAAGTCTCAGCAATCTCACTCAGAAGACAACACTAGTTAAAAAAAAATTACTTTAACTCTCAATCTCTACAATACTGCACAGTACATACTAGAGCATCATAGAATAAATTAAGCTAATGCCAGAGAGCAAATTAAAAATTCATAATTTTGAAATAAAATTATACCTGATAAGACAAAACATGTCCAAAACCATAGTTTTCAACAAATTAAATCATATACTAATGATTAACAATTTTGTCTTGCAGCAACAATGATAAAAATTCTGCCAATTACGGGGTAAATGGTCTTATTTAATTTCAGATTCCATGTAAATCCTATATTAACAATTCTAAAGACATTTCATTAGAATAGATGCAACATGAGCTAAACAAGCCAAAAAAAAGAAAAAGACAGCTGTGTCCAGGAGTTTTTATCACAGCAGTCAAGGTTCATGGAGAGACTCAGGTTTATTAAAGGAAAAATCCCCAGTTTCTTTGCTTTAAGTTTATTGGAGCAAACTACTAAATTATAAGCAATACTGAACTTTACAAGTGGAAATAAAAAATAAAGACAGTGATTGAAATATTTATTCAAATATTGACAATAATGATACTGATAAAAAAACTACAATAAAAGCCCTACTGGAGTGTAGATACTTTCATCCCTTGAAGGCACAGAACATGAGCCAAGAATGTTTAGTTCCAAGTTGAGGTCAATTTGTGGATTCCAATATTCCCTTTACATTGGCTGATAAAAAAAAATTGAAGATACAAAGTGTCACTATCTACATTGATAAGTCCAGAACCTATTGTAGCATTGGAGTCATACAAGCTAAACTGAAAAGTATGTTGAAGAGGAAGTTGTTGCACATTACAATTTATACAAGTTACAAAAGTGCAAAATTATGTCTAGTAAATAAATCAATAAAACTCAACATTCTGGCTCCTAAACAGTATCTAGAATTCTCTAAAATCATCAATAGCACCCAGATACATTACTATCTCACATAAAGGGCAGACATTGCTTTTTTGCTTCAAAACGTGGGATGCAGCTGGAATATTCACTGAATTATCTAGTCAACATTAAGAGAACTGAATGCAAAGGATAAGTTATTGCTTCCTACAAGTTTTATGTGTGATTTAATACAGTGCCCCAAATTCTGCTTTCTAAGTCCTATTAGTCCCACTGTAACCCCACCTCAAGGTTTCTGAACAGTGAATTTAGTTTTTACAAGGCCATTGAAGAGGACTCCCCATTCAAAAGCCGTGAACCTTTAGTTGCTCAGGCTTGGCCAATCCAGCCTTGGTCAGCCACTGACAAATATTCTCTCGCTGATCACCTTGGAGTTGAAGCACCTCGCCGTACTCTGGATGTTCAATCACAGTACCATTGCACGCAAACTCCTGGAAGAGGTAAGTCAACATTTTAATTCATTATCAGTGGAAATTTTTCAAAAATTATTAACTTGAAAAAAAAATTGTTAAATATCAATGCAAAATAACGCACGTCTAATAATCGCCAATTCATTTTCAATCCTCCTTAGCATATCCACTATCATTCTGAGATTACAATGTCATTTTGACGTAAACCAACAATATAAAAAAAACTTGCCTTTTTACATGCTCGTACAATTTTCTTCAAGTCATACTCCGCCGATAGACCTTGTACGGTCGTTAGAGTTTTACGACCATTCCGTTGTTGAATTCTTATATGCACGAGACCGTCTTGGACATCATCATCTGCACCCTTGATTGCATCAGCAAAGGGGTCTGTAACACACAATCGACGATATTTGTTAAGTCACAGGGTATCTAAAACATGTACGTTGACAACTTTCACTATCACTTCCAAACTATATTATGTTCCCTAGAACCATGCCTACATCAAATTTAATTCCAATATCACAATAAAGATGCATATAAAACACTCAAGGATTTCTGAGAATGGCCAGTAATTCTTCTGCGCCGAGCAATTTAGTTGCATTTAATGTCATATCCTGCCATTTTGAAGAAAGCAATCCATTTAAAATCCGAATGACTGGCTCAAATTAGCAACTTACCGAATGTGTTAAGATTCTGGATGGACATACGACACACAAAAGTTTTCACTTAACGATATACACCTGCAAATTGCACAAATTCACTCAAGATGTAGTTGGATTACAGCCTCAAATACTAGACACCCACCAGACAGGCTCACCCTTCTCTTGCCTTATTTCTTGACCGGAAACATTGTTGTGAAAATAACACTGACGTCATGCGTTACGTCATGTCCTTCACTACTAGCACACTCTGTCGGAAGTAATTCGGACAGATTTGGCGGGAATTGTCGAATTGAATTTTAAGCCCCGAAAGTATAGTCTACGTAGGAATATGAAACCATTGGTCTCTGCGAGGGAAATAAGAGTAAATAAACAGATATTCTGCTTAATTAGAAGTGAGTAAAATTATATAATAACTTAATGTTCTTTAATAGTAAAAGGAAGCTGCTTAAGAAAATGCTGAATTTTGCAGCAGTTGTTTAAAACAGCGCAAATAAATCCCACCATCTACTTTATTTTAGTAGGAAATGGTTTTAGATATTTATGTTAGGTTTAATACTTGATGTAATGTTTAAGGAAGTGTATAGTAAATGAAAAGTTGCTTTATGCAAAAGAGCCCCAAAAACATTATGGTATTCAGGCAGCAGAGAATATCCGATTTTCAGAAAGTATTTATTAAACATAGAAAGTGTGAAGCTGAAGAAACTTTTTTCTTTTTGCAGATTTGTAATTTTTTGCTTAAAAGATTTTGCCAGCCAATCAAGAAACAAAGCCAGTTTCCCAATAATAGTATTATTTGCTACTGAAATTAAACACTTTTGGGTGTGTAAAATGCTGTGACATCTTTTTTGTAATGTATAACAAGAAAAAATGGCTATATGCAGGGCTAGTAATAATTCATTAAATAAATAAATAAATAAAAACTACTGGAATTTGGAAAATATAGTATCTGACAAATCATTTTTGGATCCTGAAGACAGTGCTCCTAAAATCGATATTAAACTATAAAATTTAATTGTGTCAAAAAGTTTTTAACTGATTCTACAGTCAGCCTGTTTCTCTCTGGAGTCCACTGCATCATAAGATTAAAATGTCTTTCCAGATTTGCATTGAGAGCAGGTCATAAATTTTCAAAATTTTCTCTGAGATAGACAACACTTTATCTCAGTTCAGATCACTAGCAGGACCTTCAGGGTAAGAACAAATAATCGACCACTAACAATCAGAGATCACATATGTGGAACAGTAAAATATTTATTTGAAAAATTATTTTCAAGAAATTATATATTATATCCAAGTTAAAACATTTCATTGGAACTATAAAAAAGAGTACAATAGAGTAAGCTACTGAAAAACAGAGTACAAGTAGAGTAAACAATAACCTTCTAAAAGAGTACTTGTACTCTTAAAACGGTACATCTGGTAACCTTAGGGAATAATTATCATTTGTTGCTTAGATTTCATAAAGAAATTTTCTCTGCAAATGGCAGAATACTTCTTGGAAATAAAAAGACAATTATGAGGTGGAATGTTAACTTCAAAATGACAAATTGAAATCATGTGCAGTTTTTAAGTGATCCAGGGAAACTGGCAAACATATTGAGGTTTATCTCATCACACAACTGTGAGCAAGACAATTAATACTACTGTTTTGACCTAAATATTGGCAAAAGCTCATCTGTGGAAGGATTTCATCAAAGAGTTAGGGAGGAAAAGCTATTGTACACATGTAATTAAACCATCACTCTGGTGATGACTCTGTAATGTAGGATCCACTGGAACCTAGAAGAAGAAGCAGAAGAAGAAGAAAATGATGATGATAAAAAGATGAAGGTGAAGAAGAAGATGGAGAATGTGGAAAAGATAAAGACGATGAAGAAGAAGAAGAAGAAGAAGATGATGATGATGATGATGATGACAAAAAGAAGATGAAAAAGAATCAGAAGATTAAAAAGATGGAGAATATGAAGAAGAAGAAGAAGAAGAAGAAGAAGAAGACGATGATGATAATGATGATGACGATGAAAAAGAAGATGAAGGTGGAGAATATTAAAAAGAAGAAAAAGAAGAAGAAGAAGAAACCGGGAGCTGTAGCTCAGTGCATTAACTGATGTCACTGCAGCGCCTCTGACCGGGAGGTCCTAGGTTCGAGTCCTGACGGCGGCAGGATTTTCGACACTAGCTTTTTCAGCTAGGTCGAATTCAGTCGCTGTCTGGGGGAGAATTCTAGCGGCTGGCTGCTCCGATCGGTAGCTTTCCGTGGTTTCTCCGGTCAACACCAGGCGAATGCCGGAGCCGTACCCTATCAAACGGGCCACGGACCGCGCGCGTCCTTCCTCTTCCTTGTCTTATCCTCTCCCTTTACACACACACTTACACTAACATGCACTACATTACCACATATTCTGGGAGACCGGTCGGGGCGGTGCCCCCCTGGTGGGAGAGTCCTGGTTAGGGGGAAACCCCACTAGCCGTCGCTAGGTCGGCGCCGGATCTCGCCATCCAGCGGGGGAAGATCACAGCCATCTTCCGAGAAAAAGCATGCACTACACTAACGGGACTAATGACCAAAGCAGTTGACGCGCCCGGAAACACGAAAAAATCAATCAAAAAGAAGAAGATGGAGAATATGAAAAAGAAGGTGAGTAAAAGATGGAGAATATGAAAAAGATGAAGAAAATAGAGAAGAAGAAAATGAAAAAGACGAAGAAGAGGATGAAAAAGGCGAAGGAGAATATGAAAAAGATGAAGATAAGACTGACGAATGAAAACATGATTATGACAACCACTTGAGACAATGTGATAACAAGAAACGGGATGGTGGACGTAGACAACTCGCTCACAGAAAACGGTGAGTACCATATGAATAGGAATTAGATTTAAATAGTTGTTAAATATTACAAAGTATTTTATTGTCTATGATATTAATGCCTATTTTCTATTCCCCCGTTTCAATTGTGTCATTTACAGTGGTTGCCAAAGTAAGCTGTAGATTTTTGTAAAATATAGTAATAAGTTGTAGATTTTTGCCTTTTTACTTTCTCGTATACGTACGTATATACGGAGTAATATACGTACTAAAGAGGAAGTTATGTAATTCTGCTCGAAAAAACTGCTGATTTTCGGCGGAAAAAGATCATTACGGGGCTCTGGTAAAGAAAAAGTAAATAAAACTACTTACTAAACCATGAGAAAAAAATCCTCTGACACGTGGTGTATCCAGAATCCCTGTTTTGTGGGTTCTTCTTGCCGAAAAACAAATTGAATATAAAATGTCCGTCCGCCCGTGAACACTACTAGTGCTTAAATCATGCCTACGATCTTTTCCAAATTGAAGAAACTCCTGTCCATCTGGCTTTAGTTGAAGCTTTGAAATTTTGAAAACTTTCTTTAAAATTTGGGGGTACTTAACATGAAGCCCCCGGACATTTTCAAACTTTTCTCAAAAACGGCTCCAAATGTTTTCTTTAAATTTCTTGTAAGAATCGAGTATAATATACTTATAAAGGTGGCATAGGTCCGATTTTCACGGAAAACTGAATTTTCGAAAATTTCAAAAGTTTGAATTTTTTTCGGCGTCTTCCTACAACTATAAAATGGAAGATAGAGATTTTTCCTCCAAATAAAATTTGTTGTCCATAAATAGTTCTTTCATTAAGGTTATGTAGACGGTTTCGAAAATTTTAGTAGTTTTCATGCAATAGTGCGTGCAATATTTACAACTTAAAAGAAGAACATAAGCAAGATTTTCTCAAAAAAGGCTCCAAATTTTTCTTTAAATTTTTGGTCGGGGTAGTGCCAAATGCACCCTATACGATAACATAAACACCATATTGCTCTATTCTTTTGTTTCTTTAAGAATTAGAAAAATGTATTTTTTTGACTTATCTCTCACGTCGGTAATATTTACATTAGAGGCATTTTATTCACGGTACTGTATTTATGAGTACATGTGCTTTAAATAATATCATATAAAGTTTCTCGAAAACTCAACAGTTTTCTGTTAAAATGAGCTCAAAATTCCGCATCTTCAGAAACGCTCGAATGTCATTTGCTCAGAAATGGCTCTAAATGTTTTCTTACAACTGTTCCAACGGATAGTGGTAATGCCACTGTTTAATATGACGTTGGTTTATTTTTCTGTATTCTTTTGTTTTTTTTCAAAAATTACTAAATGTAATTTTTTTTAAAGATATCCCTCACATTGTTAATATGCACATTTCCATCGATTTGAATACATTATTGCATTTGTGAGTGGAAGTGCTTCAAATGATTTCAAATAAAGGTTTTTGAAAACTCAATAGATTCCTGAGAAAAAGAACTTCAAATTTCGCATTTACAGTAAAGTTTATTCGTCATTTTCTTAAAAACGGCTTCAATTTTGTCAATGGAAATTGCCATTTTGGAAGAGGTTTTTCTCTTCTTTAATATTCTTACAATAACATTTCGATTCCACTTTTAGGACTCTGAAAAGTTGAGAAAATGTAATTGGGTGACGATAGACCCGACTGAAAAAATGGTTAATTTTTTTTCACTACCGTCCACACTGTTTAAAATTCTGAAAAATGATATGTTATAGAATGTTATAAGAGCCACTTTAGGGGAAAATATTGAGACAGTATTCCAACGTTATCACGTCGAAAATGAATTTCAAACATTTTTTTCTATATGAATTTGGCGTCAAAATTTGTTGACACAATTACCTTCAAATTGAACTATGTTTCCCCGTCTCTGCAATTTTTTCAGCGTGGTACACCCAATAGATGGTGAGAAAAAAATAAAAGATGTTAAACACGTTTCTCGTATCTCTGCAAATGATTGCACCAGGAGGATATTTTTTTGTGAATCTACGTCATTTTGTATTCTTTTTCATATGAGTGTCGCGATTATCGATTTAGTTTGGGGGCATTTTTCACTGCCTTATTCGGCTATACCCTTTGTTTCTCGAATTAATACAGTCTTGCAGATTTTCGTAACACGAGAGAGAACCTTTCTTTCCATTTGTTTTCTTATTTTTTCATCTGCAGTTCCTAGGAGCTACTGGAGGCCCTGATACTTATATTTATCGCCATTTAAGAGTTCTTGAATTCTCAATTCTCAAATGAGGTTCATTCTCTGTATTCTGGACGCGACCTCTCCTCACGTGAACAACTGCACACTTCTCCAAACTCAGATTTATTTATTTATTTATTTATTTATTTATTTATTTATTTATTTATTTATTTATTTATTTATTTATTTATTTATTTATTTATTTATTTATTTATTTATTTATTTATTTATTTATTTATTTATTTAGTCAAAAACAGTCAAAAACTGTGTGTGACGTATGGGGGAGAAAATCATCTGCGCACGCTTTCTTGAGTTTCAGAATCCCTTCCCAACAATTCAACTATTAATAGTTGAAAGATGAAAAAATAATAGTAATAACAATAATATAATAATAATAATAATAATAATAATAATAATAATAATAATAATAATAATAATAATAATAATAATAATAATAATACATTTAAAAGATTTAATTAAAATTTAATAAAAATAAGTTTAAATTTAAAGATTCATACAGAGTTGGTGAAGCTTTCAACAAGTGTCAACATGCTGCGAAGTTGTTCTGGCGCTTTAGCATACAATTTGAGATCATCCAGAGTTTACAATGTATCTGTCTGGTAACTCAATTTCCCTCTGATTACAAGCAGTGTTGTTCGTCAGCTGTTCATACACGCTGTAAGAAAGTTAATGATAGAGGGGTGAACCTTGTAGAGTTGAAGGGTTCGCTGGAACCAAGAATGCGGAACGGAATCAAATGCCTTTCGGAAATCAATCCGGCTCACTGACAAATTATGCGTTTTCTTTTTAACATGCTTGGATACAATATTATATATTATCAATAATTCTTTGCATCCTCCATATCCTTTCCTACAACCAACCTGTTCTGGCAAAAGCAGCTCATTTTCTTTCAGATGCTTGTCGAGTTTTGTAGCAATAATGGTGGTCAGAACTTTATAAATTGTGGGTAGACATGTAATAGGTCTATAACTCTCGGGGAAAGACGCATTTCCACTTTTCGGTAACATAAATGTCACATCAATGGTACAAAATTCTGGTAGCATAGATGTTCCATCGAAAATATTTTGAAATTGACTCGCCAATATATCATGAGTGCATGTCAGATATTTCCACCAGAAGTCATGAATTCCATATACTCCTGGAGCTTCCCAATTGTAGGTCTTCCCTCTTTATAAGTCTTTTTTACATCCACTGTTGAAATCACAACTTCATTCGTTTCTGGGATATTGTGACAAGCTTCTTCTTCCTGTCGTATCCAGGTTCCTTCATCAAAATGTTGCTTTGGGGTGGACCAAATCTGAGACCAAAAGTCCGTCATGGCAGAAGCACGGGGGGTTTATGTCATTGTCATTGGTACCTCTCGACTCTAGATATCTATGAAAGCCTTTTTGGTTGTTAGAGAATAGGGAATTTTCTTTCTTACGTCGCCCTGCTTCATTATACCTTCTTATTGTTGCCCTTAGAGCTACTATTCTTTGTCTTAATCTCTCATCTTCAACCTGGAGTCTACTTTCCAAGTCTTTTTGAGTTATTTTTATCTTTACCCTTCTGAGAATTGAGCGAATATGTCTTCTAGCTTGGGCAATTTGATTTTCAATTTTTTAACCAAGCTTCTGGCTTTTATCTTTCATAAAGTTTCTTAACAAGAGATGTACCATTTCCCACTCGAACATTGTAACCTAGGTGTTGACAGATAGCAATTGCAGCGCAGTGAACCAATCCGTCTATATCTTCAAGAGAAGCAGCTTCTGAGATGATTGGGGGTAATAATTTGGTTCATTTTGCCAACAGTATCATGGACATTAGCTCTGCATTTCAGTTTTGGTATTTTTGGTCTTCCGAGATCGCCAAGGCACAACTGTCTTGGCAATCTCGTCGGTCAGGGCCGACTATTATTATTATTATTATTATTATTATTATTATTATTATTATTATTATTATTATTATTATTATTATTATTATTATTATACATTGTTTTTCTCGGTATTCACTGGATTTTTATTTGACTTTGTGTCGGGTTAATAACCAAGACACAGGTCAATTCATGTTTCGTCGCAATTTAGGAATTTTCGAACAATCCTGCATGTGTTTAAGATAATCGATTTTTGCATAATTTTATAGGTATATTTTGGTATTTGAATAAGTTCCAAATTTTTATGAATGTTATTTGGTATAACTCCTGTACACGAAACGACCAGAGGAACAATATGAACTTTTTGGAGATGCCATAGTGCCTTGACTTCAGCTGCTAGTTCTGTATACTTTGTTATTTTTTCTGCATGTGCTGTTTGAAGATTAGCTGTTTGTGGAACAGTTATGTCAATCAGGAAGCCAATCTTTTGCTGTTTATCTACAAAAGTTATGTCTGGTCTATTATGGTGAATAGTTTTATCTGTAATAATTTCTCTGTCATAGTACAACTTAAAGTTTGAATTTTCAAGTACAGTATCGGGAACATATTTGTAATATGGGCAGGTCATTTCTTGTAGGTTGGATTTCGCTGCCAGTTTCTGGTGAATAATATTTGCAACTTGATTGTGCCTATAGGTGTAATCTGTATGGGCCATTAATTTGCATCCTGATGTGATGTGCTGTATGCTCTCAACTGTTGTATGGCATTTTCTACATTTGTCATCTATTGTTTGTTTGAGGATATGCTTCCTGTAACTTTTAGTGTTGATCACTTGATCCTGTATAGCGACCATGAACCCTTCTGTTTCGCCAAACAGATTACCGTATTTTAGCCAAGTGTTTGAGGCTTTTGAGTCTAAATGAGGTTGCTTGAGATCCTTTGCATGGCGTCCATGGAGTTCCTTTCTTGACCACATGTCTATTTTGCAGTTATTGTCTGTAACCCGCGATGAAATGTCCAGCTGTTTGTTGTTAAGATTAAGAGGGGTTAATTTAGTATCTGCTTCAACTATTGCAGCGTGTAGTTCTGAGGTTGCCTGTTTCTCGTAATAAAAGTTCCTTAATGAATGGATTTGTCTGTAGCACAAGTTCTTTAGATCTATTAGGCCTCTTCCTCCCTCACTTCGTGGGAGTGTCACTCGTTCTATTGCACTATTTGGATGGTGATGTCTGAATTTTGTCAAAATTGTACGGGTAAGTCTCTGGATGTCTTCGAGGTCTGTGTCGCTCCACGGTATAATTCCAAATGAGTACGTATATACTGGTACTGCAAATGTATTGATTGCTTTTATCATGTTATTACCTGTTAATTTGGTTTTCAGGAGCGCAGTGATTCTTGATTTGTACAGTTTTGTTAGATATTGTTTGATTGCCTTGTTGTCTGTGATTGCTGCTTGATCGAATCCTAAATACTTATATATTTCTTCATCGCCCATTGCCTGTATTGTCGTTTGATCACTGAGTGTGCTGTCTATCTTTTGTAACTTTCCAGTTTTGTCTACGTGAAGAGTCCTGCATTTGTCAATACCAAAACGCATATGAATGTCTTCAGAAAAAGTTCGTATTATTTCAAGGAGATATTGAAGCTGTCTGTCTGTTGAACTGTAAAGTTTAATGTCATCCATGTACATCAGATGTGATATGGTGTGGATGGTCTTATTTTTACGAATTTGGAAGCCATAGTGAGTACTGTTAAGTTGTGTTGATAGGGGATTTAGAGCCAGACAGAACAACAAAATTTATTGCTTATTTATCCTTGAAAATAGATTTTATTACATGGGAGTTTTTCTGTTTTTTTCTCCCTTTCAAAATTCAAAATTTAAGTAGTATATGACTTAGTGTAGGGATCACAGCATTTTGAAAATGTGCACACAATTCACTTTTCTCCATAGCACGTCATACGCGGTTTTTAACTGTTTTTTGACGTAAAATAAATAAATAAATAAATAAACAATGGGCTTAATGAATCTCCTTGGAAGATTCCCCGCTTAATTCTGATCTCTTTTGTTGAGATTGTTAACTCTTGCTGCCTTAAGGACAATGTGGTTCTCCAATGAGTCATGATATGTTCCAGAAATTTGATGATAATTTCGTTAATTTTGTATATGCGGAGAACTTCAATAAGCCAACTGTGAGGAACGCTATCAAATGCTTTCTTGTAGTCAATGTATGCCAGGTGCAAGTTTCTATGGTTTTTATGTGCTTGTTGGAGAATGACCATATCTGTTAGAAGTTGTTCTTTACATCCTTTATGTAATCGACTGCAACCTTTCTGTTGTTCTGTCATTATTTCTCTGTCCTCAATATAATCTTGGATTTTACTTGTAATGCATGAAGTCAAAATTTTGTACATTGTGGGAAGGCAAGTGATTGGGCGGTATTGAGATGGGTTGTGTGTGTCTCTACTTTTGGGTTTCATGTATGTAATGCCTTTGGTTAAAAATAAAGGCATGTCTTCTGGGCTGTTAATGACGTGTGTGAAGCACTGAGCCAACTTATGGTGAAGCGTTGTAAAATGCTTGTACCAGAAATTGTGAATGTGTTCTGGGCCAGAAGCTTTCCAGTTGTGGGTTTTTGCAATTGCAGTGCTGACGTCTTTTACTGTGATCCCTTGATATAACATTGGATCTATATTTTGAACATTATTAATTTCGTCCTTAATCCAGTGTGCCTAACTATTGTGATGACTAGATTCTGACCAAATGTTTGACCAGTACTGTTCTAAATTTTGTTGATCTGGTGCACCGTTGTTCTCTTGTTGGAAATTGCAATTTTGTCTGAGTTGTTGATAGGACACTTTTTCATTGTGATGAAACACTGAATTTTGTTGTTTACGTTTTGTTGCTTCTTTATATCGTCTAAGTCTTTATGATTTAGCTGCAAGTTTCTGTTTCAATTCATCTAAATGTTCAGCTATTAAATTTGGATCAATGATGTTATGTTCCTGGTTCTTGTGTTTTCTTGATTCATGTTTTCTGATCTTTGCAAGTGTTTTCTTAATTTTCTTGGCTAATTTCTTGTTGTTTGGTTGGTTCAAATATTGCGTTACTCGGCCTATTTCCTGTCTAAGATACTGAATTTGATTTTCGAGTCTTTGCTGCCATGGTGGTTTCGTATTTTTCTTGATTGACTTCCCTTTTTCACTTTCTGACTGATCCTTTAATTTAAAACCAGATTTTACAGCTACGGTAGCAGCTGCACAGTAAACTATAGCATGTATATCTGTTAATGTATGTTCTTTGATCTGACAGGGCACAACATGCTCATTTATATATTGAATAATTTGAACGAGACTGTTGTTTCTATTGCTGTTGAGTTTAGGAATTCTGGGGCGAAGTGTTGGATCTAATCCGGAGTACTTGAGAAAAAGTTCCTGGTATATGTCAATTACGTCTGATATGTTGTCTTCCTTGGCACCAGGTGTCACACATAGATCCTGATTTGCTTCATCTAATTGGGTTGAATTTGGAACTTCGTGTGAATCTGTGACAGTTTGTGTCAAGGGGCATCCATTACTGGAGGAAGAGATTTCTGCTGCTACTTCCTGTTTTTAAGTATAGCTCTTTTCTTATCTACAAGCCTCTGATCTGTGACCTAATATGAGGAAACCTTTCTATGAATTCAGCATGCAGGGATTGTCTGTATCCAATCATATCTGTTTCTAAACGTGTGGCTCTGTAGTAGACACGCATAATATACTCATTCAAGTTATTTGTCCACTTCATACGTTGCCTCACTTTCCCCGCCTTGGTGGTTGCGAGCAACTGCTCGGGCAAAACACTGTCGGCAGGTGAAGCCACAGATTGTTGGTTGCTTCTTTGGAATTTGGCTGTAGTTTGTTCGGGTGACCCGGTAGGCGCCCGCCTGTTCAGCGTCCTACCACCGGTGGCTCGCATGCTGTCACGCCCGGCACCGGCTCCAGACGTGCCCCGGCGCTCCCCGGGCAGCGGCTCTTTTTCCGAGGCCTTATGACTTCTTAAACGTCTCTCCATATCAGTATGGGTAATTGCCATTGCCCCAAGCACCTTTATAATCGGTGACAATTGCTTGTCTTCTACGTGGCACAGTTGTTCTTGCTCACACGTAGGGTTGGACTTAAGAAGACTTGCAGGAAGAGGGGAAGGGAAAGAGGTGGGATATCATGGGGAGTTCGTATTTCACCTGAAGAAGGTAAATGACGAAGGACAATTTAGAACAGGGGCAAGAGGGATAATGAGAGATGGATAAATTTCACAGGAAGGGACAGCGGACAGCTGCTCCGGTTAGTCGCCTCTTACGACAGGGAGAGATCCCGTGGTGCTATTCTACTAAAATTCCCGGTCACCACACGGGACTTATTATCATTATTATTATTATTATTATTATTATTATTATTATTATTATTATTATTATTATTATTTCATTTTCACACAAATTATTGGTCTTACTCAGCAACCACTCAGATACATCAAAGCATGGTAACTGATTTTTTTAACAATTGCAATATTCTATAACTAATATAATACAATATAAAATTTCATACTTAAAATTACAAAATAACAGCTAAATTTAAAAGCATCAGAATTCCACATGTCATCCCATGAACCTCCTGACCAATGAGCACGTACTTGATGATGACTGATTTTTGAAGAGCTATGATAATACTCTTGTCCATATCTAGGTCATCTAACGATCTACTAACAAGTTTTGGTACGACTCCAGTTGGATAATTGGATAGGACAATAGAAACAGTTTTGACGTCTGCAACATGCCACTGTTCTCTCACTGCATATGCTAATTCTCGGCCTTTATCGTCTTTTTCCTGATAAGTTGTCATGTTGCTGGTATTTACAATGGCAAAATCGATAAACCAAACTTTACTGGCAGATTTATACCAGAGCGTAACATCGGGTCTATTGTACTGGATTGTTCTGTCTGTCAGAACACTGTGGTCCCAGTACAACTTATGGAACTCGCTTTTAAGCACCGTTTCTGGATTATATTGGCAGTACGGTGGCATACAGTGTCCCGCCGGGTTCTGTATTTCTTAGCGTAGCGAGTTTGGTATGGATGATCCGGCCCACTAGATCGTATCTCGTTTTGTAGTCGTTTGGAGCTAGTGCATTGAAAGCCGAGATGATATGCTGGATGGTTTCATGATCTCGCCCACACATTCGGCATTCATCACTATGTATTTCTGGGTCTTTAATTATGTATTTAAGGTTCCATTTCCAGTTCTTCGTTGGGTCAACCTGGTCTTGGATTGCTACCTTAGAGCCTTCAGTCTCAGGGTACAAATATCCTATGCTGAGCCATTTGTACGACATTTCCCCATCGACATTTGGATTGGCAACTTCTGCAGGATATACACCGTGGAGGGCTTTCTGTTTCCAGGAATCCTTTTTTGGTTGGAAAGATGACTGTTGGTTTGATATATTTTGTTGTTTGAGATTTAGAGACGTGTAGTTGTCATCTGCCATCTTGAGTTGGGAATTTTCGCTTTCCCCGCAAAATACTTTCTCATGGCTATTATCTGTTTGCTTGGTGGTTTGTCAACGTTATGATACCACGGCCTCCCATTCGTCGCGGCAGTGTCATCCTCTGAATAGCGCTTCTTGGGTGGTGGCAACCAACACGTGTCATCTGGACTCGCACCTTTCTTTCCATTTCCTCTAGATCTGTTGAAGACCATTTAAGAATACCCACCGAAAATGTGATAATGGAAAGAGCGTATGTGTTGATGGCAACCGCGAGGTTTTTATAATTGAGGGAAGCTCTTAAAACTGCCTCGAGTCGGTTCGTGAGTTCAGTTTTTAGTGTTTCCTTCAGCTTGTGATGTGCTATCATACATCCCTGTGGTATACCAAGATATTTGTATAACTCAGTGGCTTCCAGAGCTGATATTACCTCTCCATTTTCAGTCTCGTATCTAGCTTCATTGGCGAGTTTACCCTTTTGTATTTCTTGAATCTTGCATTTATCAATCCCCAAATGCATATCAATGTATCTAGAAAATTCTTCGGGGGGTTTTATTTCCATGTCTCGGCCACGCATTATATCTGAGTAGAGTTTGATGTCATCCGTGTAGACAAAGTGCGTTATATGGATCTTCTCAGTGTCTTTCAGTTCGAATCCTGTTTGCAGGTCTTCCAGGAGTGTTGAGAGTGGGTTCATGACTAGACAAAACCAGTATGGGCTCGGACTGCAGCCTTGGAAAATGCCACGCCATATGTTAATTTTATTGGTGATCGCTGTTTCATTTTTTGCCGCGACACGGATAGTGGTCTTTCATTTGCCCATGGTGATTTTGAGAAAATTTACTATCGTTGGATTAATACGGTACAGTGGCAGTATGTACAGCAGCCAATCATGCGGAACCATGTCATAGGCCTTTTTATATTCGATAAAACAAGTGAATAAATTGCGTCTCTCATTACATGATTGAGACATGATGGCGTTGTCAATGATAAGTTGTTCTTTACATCCGAGGGAACCTTTGCTGCATCCTTTTGGAGTTTCAGCCAGGATAGAATTCGCTCTACAGTGATGTTCGATAATCATCGATAGACAACTTGTGATGATTTTATAAAAAGAGTTAAGGCATGTGATAGGCCGGTATTTTGCAGGATCTACAGTATCATTAGTTTTGGGCTTCCTAAATGTGACTCCTTCGTATAGTTAATGCGGCATTTTTTCGGGATAATTCAGGTAGTTGATGAAACTTAGGATCTTCCCGTGGAGAGTGGTGAATTTTTTGTACCAATAGCTATGTAGACCATTTAACCCCAGGCATTTCCAATTGAACAGTCTCTGTATAACTTTCTGTAGGATATCTGGAGTGATTTGAGAGGTTGTCATTTCTATGATCTGCGTCGCAGAACCTCTGATCTGTTCCAGCCACTATGCCTTGACATTAAAGTGACTTTCAGTCGACCATATTTCACTCCAGACTTCTTCTACAGCGGCTTGGTCTGGAAAGAATTTTCAATTCTGTGTTTACTTTTCCTAGTCTTCTATAGAAGTTCTTTTGGCTCCTGAGAAATTCTTTGTTGTCTGTTTCCGCTTTAGGCTTTTGGTATATCTGCGTGTATGTTGGCTATAGACACTCAGTTGCTGTTTTAGGGTATCGATAAAATCGAGAAGACGTGTATTGTCAATATTGTGATGTGAGTGGATGCGGTGTTTTCTCTTAATGTATACTATTTTATTTATCAGATATTTACTTGTATCTCCTATCTGGAAAGCTTCCAATGTAGCAATATCTGATCTGAGGCGTTCGATCCGTTTCCGCAACCGGATTTTCCATGGGGGGGGGGGGGTCTTTTTGCGGTTGCTGGGAACTCCGAGTTGATTGGATTTCAGATATTTTCCCATTCATCCTCACTATTGCAACTGTCGTACAATAGATTGTAGAGTCGAGATGGTCATAGGTCGTGATATTTGAGGTCACATTAGCCAATTTTTTTCCATTTGCTACGTTGACTAGCATGGCCAATTTCTTTGAACTGTGCTGTTTTGGGATTCTCGGACTCAGATGAGGATCTATCCCATCATATTCGATTATTGCCTGTCCATATTGTGATTGAAGGTCTTCATGTCGGTGATCTTTAGGCATATCTTGTTCTGGAAGCTTAACCAACAGAGTATCTTGCGAGCATTGTGGTGGGATATGGATTTGTGATATGGGGGTTATTGCAGGTTATATGTTCCCTTGTGCCTCTAACAGTACTTGTATTTCTGCTTTAATCTCGTTTTGTCTAGCACGCAGGATATATTGGCCTGTTTTACTTATCAGCCTTCTTCGATCTGCAATGGTCTGCTCTGTGAGGTGAGATAAAATACTGTTGGATGAAACATCTATGCAATTCGAGCCTGTAACCTATACGAATTCTATCGCAATGGGTAATGCGAAAATACAACCTAATGATTTTTTCGTTCATATCATTAGTCCATTGAACTCTCCGTCATGGCAGGCCTGCTGGAGTGGTCCCAAGTGAACTCTGGAAAATACTGTGCTCGACTGCATTTAACAGATCTTCCGTAATGCTTCCATCGACTAGTAATTTCGGGTATCCCGGTGTGAGCCCGCCTGTTCAGCATCACACCACGAGCGTTTCGCATGCTGTCACAGAGCGCTAGTTCCATCTGTGCCCTGGCGCTCCCCAGGCAGCGCCTCTAGTACGAGGAAACTTTCCAATGATCTCTCCATTTCAACATGGGTGTGGTCTGATAGGGCTGCTTTCTCATGGACTGCATCATATGCATTTAACCCACATGAAGGGTTGCTTCTTTTGCCCAACTTTGGCCGTTGAAGACTTTGCCCCTCTGAACCCGGGCATGGGCTCCTCTTATCAACCCTCGAGGAGAAGGGTCACTTCGATGACATCTTCATGTTTTCTGTGGGCTGCCTCTTCTGTCCCTCGACCTGTCCGTCAAGGGTGGCCCCACCAGTAGTTACGCTACCGCCGGCATAGCTCTCAGGGTCATTGAGGTACTGAAGCTCCACCACCAACGTCAAAGTGATATACTCCTGTGGTGGAATTGTTATTATTGTTATTATTATTATTATTATTATTATTATTATTATTATTATTATTATTATTATTATTATTATTATTATTATTATTGTTTATATATATACAGAGCATGATTTTTAAAATTTCAGGTTCTGAAAGGCGCAGGGGTCTTGGTAGGGAGAAATCTTTGATGGAGATGGCATGTGAAGAAAACTATTCAATTTTCGTTAAAATTGGGGTTTATTCGATCCTCGTAATAAAAAAACATAATACATAGAGAACAAGTAAGCATTCTTTACAAATATCCAAATAACAAATCACTTCCACTATAAATAAAATTATCATAAACACTTTGTCTAATCTTTAGACCAGAATTTATCACACCGTACACGGCTACCACTTTGAAAATTTGTACTATTCTCAACTTCAATTCTTTTACATTTATTTCATACACAAATTGGCTATCGTTAAACCATCAAGAATCTCTAAAAGAATTATGACCAGGCACATGACATTTTAATGGAGTGAATACAATATTCCAATACAACTGTTCATCATACTTTTCCTAAAAGAAACATTTTATAAAGCCTTCTAACTCTCCTTGAAACTAATACACGCGCCGTTCTGTTCAGTTCAAAATTCACCCAATCTTTACATTCTATAATTTCTTTGAAACCCATATCCCTTCACCGGTAGCGGTAGCTCGATGCATCAACTGATGTCACTGCAGCGCCTCTGACCGGGAGGTCCTAGGTTCGAGTCCTGACGGCGGCAGGATTTTCGACACTAGCTTTTTCAGCTAGGTCGAATTCAGTCGCTGTCTGGAGAAGAATTTTAGCGGTCGGCTGCTCTGATCGGTAGTTTTCCGTGGTTTCTCCAATCAACACCAGGCGAATGCCGAAGCAGTACCCTACCAAACGGGCCACGGGCCGCGCGCGATCTGTCCTTCCTCTTCCTTGTCCTGTCCTCTCCTCTTACACACACACTTACACTAACATGCACTCCACTACCACATATTCCGGGATACCGGTCGGGAGCTTAGAGCTTGTCCCGACTGGGGCGGTGCCCCGCTTGTGGGAGAGTCCTGGTTAGGGGGAAACCCCACTAGCCGACGGTAGGTCGGCGCCGGAACTCGCCATTCAGCGGGGGAAGATCACCATCTCCGGAGAAAAAGCATGCCCTACACTAACGGGACGAATGACCGAAGCAGTTGACGCGCCCGGAAACACGAAAAAATCAATCAATCAAAAAAACCATATCTCTTCTTTCTCGATCATTGGCAGTTCCGCGGTTTCCGGCTACTTAATCCCTTTGCTGCTCTCAGGTTCCGTTAAGGAATTTGCACTGGTTACCTTGTACGACGGTTCAGCTACCTCGATTTGTTGCGTGTGCCGCCCCCCATCCTTCACATCTCTTCGCCGCGGCGTCCTTCGGCCGGGAATCCTGCTTGCCGTTGTCCTTGCAGTGCAGGCAGCTGGCTCTCGCAGCCCCCAGCAGCGCAAGAGTGCCCGAGTCCGACTCGGCGCCTCCGGTCGCGTGACGTCCACATTGGTTGGCACTCACACGTTTATTTATTTATTTATTTATTTATTTATTTATTTATTTATTTATTTATTTATTTATTTATTTATTTATTTATTTATTTATTTATTTATTTCTTTATTTATTTATTTATTTATTTATTTATTTATTTATTTATTATTTTATTTATTTATTTATTTATTTATTTATTTATTTATTTATTTATTTATTTATTTATTTATTTATTTATTTATTTATTTATTTATTTATTTATTTATTTATTTATTTATTTATTTATTTATTTATTTATTTATTTAATTTTACGTCAAAAAACAGTTAAAACTGCGTATGACGGGCTATGGGGAAAAGTGAATTGTGTGCACATTTTCAAAATTCTGTGATCCCTACACTAAGTCATATACTACTTAAATTTTGAACCCTCCCATGTAATAAAATCTATTTTCAAGGATAAATAAGCAATAAATTTTGGCTCTTATCCATGTCCTTCGGAATAATACTTCCTGCCGCGACAACATGGAAACGATAATTTGAATAATTGTATTTTCCACTGAATTCTAGAAGATGTGCACAGAAAATGAAGTTACATTTATGTCCAGAAGCAAAACAAGGGCCATCTCAGCATTTGCTCAATGGATCAGGGAAACTGGACGAAAAACCTGATCGAGATGGGGGTCATTGACCCGGAAGCTGTAGTACAATAGTTGTTACAGGTTGTTAATACTCATTTATACAGTCCAAATGGTAAATAATGAATTATGTATCATTGTTAAAATTAATGTTACTTTTCTTGTGATGCTCAGTATAGTCTCTAATTGTATAGAAACAGTTATGCAGCAGAAACGATTTCACTTGGGATTTAAACTTTTCTATTGAATTTAATCGTTTAATGTCATCTGGCAAAGTGTTGTAAAATAATGTACATGTATTGTATGTGAATTTTTTGTAATGAGCTGTTGATACTGTCACCTGATGAATATGATTTCTACGTCGAGTGTTATAGTAATAGACATCGGCATTTTCTGAAAATATATTCCCGCCCTTAAGCAAGTCATTTTTGACAAAAACCCCTGATTCGTAAATAAATAGACACGGTAATGGTAAAATTCCTAGATTAATGAAGAGAGGCTTACATGAATAACGTGGGTGGGATTTGGTTATTATTCGTACAATTCGTTTTTGTAATCTAAAAGTCTGGGAGCTATAAGATGTATTTTCCCAGAATATTATGCTATATCTCAGGCGGGAATGACCATTTGCGAAATATACACAACGAGCAGTATGAAGGCTGACTGAACTTGAAAGAATTCTGAACGCGTAGCATAATGAACTTAATTTTGTGTTCAATTCATTTAAATGGACGTTCCATTTAAGATTTGACTGAATTGAGAGACCTAAAAATTTTGTTGCCTTAACATCAGTCAATGGTACACCGTTCATTTTCAATGGAGCACAGAATTGTTTATTTGAAAGGGAAAACTGCATTAAAACCGTTTTCTTTTCGTTTACTATTAATTTATTTCGGAACCAATTTGAAACATCTGATATTGTACTATTTACGGTTCCTTCGTCTTCCTTGTCTCACTAACAAATCACGCTTGCACAATTCCCTTTCGCTCGTGTTCGTCCTATGCTCTTAGTTTCGACTGGATTCTGCAGAAATTCATGTATACTGGATTGTCTGATTTATGAACACCAGAATGGATACTACAATTTCTCGCACCGCTTCCTATGCTAAACCTAATACTCTTCATATTCACCTCAATGTTAAATTGTCCAGCACACGCGGGTTTTATCTTATCTGCAAATCACGTTCTGACAATTACGGGTATTAATGTTCACATCTAATGGCTTCCTCGTTCTACGTTTGTCTCAAAATGTCGAACCGGTATAGCTCCGTTCATCTCGTCGTTTCTAACAAGAAGAGTAGCTCCGTTCACGTCGGTGTATCAAATCAGAAGAAGGTTTTATCGCATTTTCCGTTGGTCAGTCGGCTTACGTCCTTCCGTTGCCCCTGCATGACTTAGGACAAATGCCTCCCCTATTTCGCTGGTCAGTCGTCACTAAAGCTTCGAACGCACCCTGATTTACGCGGTAATTCAAATAAAAATTTAGACACCTCAGGACCTAATCATATCAGTACCGACTTTATATATATATATATATATATATATATATATATATATATATATATATATATAGTGACGTCATGGGATTAGACAACCCCATAACACCACCATCAGCTACGAAAAGAAGCCCACGAACAGAGAGGAGTAGGGTACGCGGCGGTCCACACATTTATTGATCTACTTCCTTAAAAGGTCTATAAGATAAACCGGTAGCTCAGTGCATGAAATGATGTCACTGCAGCGCCTCTGACCGGGAGGTCCTAGGTTCGAGTCCTGATGGCAGCAGGATTTTCGACACTAGCTTTTCAGCTAGGTCGAATTCAGTCGCTGTCTGGAGAAGAATTCTAGCGGACGGCTGCTCTAATCGGTAGTGTTCCGTGGTTTCTCCTATCAACACCAGGCGAATCCCGGAACAGTACCCTACCAAACGGACGGCGCGCGAGATCTTTCCTTCATCTTTCTTGTTCTATCCTCTCCCCTTTCACACACACACCAACACGCACTACACTACCACATATTCCGGGAGACCGGTTTGGAGCTTAGAGCTTGTCCCGGCTGGGGCGGTGCCCCGCTGGTGGGAGAGTCCTGGTTAGGGAGAAACCGCACTAGCCGACGATAGGTCGGAGCCGGATCTCGGCATCCAGCGGTTCAAACGGTACCTGAATGGTGGTATGTGAATCATCCCGCCGGTACTGAGGCGCTATAACTGTTAAGTTTAGCGCGCAAGGAAAGGACGCATCGGCTTAGAATATCTGCACTTTTGAATTGCGTTAACTGTTGCATTTCACCATAATACAACATGCACAAGAACACTGCACTATTCCAGATTTACAAATGTATCATTCGCATTGGCGTACCTTCGCTGATCAAAGGCGTTTTGTACTTCTCAATTCTCAAAGACAAATTTCAGAACACTACGTAAATGTAAACGTACATTCCGAATTCCAAAAAGCCAGGGCGCAGCGAAGCAAGCAGCGCTTAAACTGTTAATCTGTGTTGACGATGAATGAAATAAAAATACAGGTAACGATTTCCTTTTGTTCCTTCCTTTGATTATTACAGAAGATTCGTGATTTTTGTGTATTAAATTACAAATTCTGTGAGAGTGCAGTAGTGTCTTTTATTAATGACATCTGGTGTTCCAGAAGAATACCCTCACAATCTCCGCATCTCCGCGCGCTCCGCAAGAGCGATCAACGCACACACAACAGTCTGTCAGGCAGAGATACTTCGAACTATGTGCGATTCGCGCACTATTCTCGACCCTAACACATCTGTTGTTTCCACTCGAGTAGCATACACAATGCTTTTCAAGTGTCCCCAGTAGAAGTCTAAAGGATTGTGATTCGGCGAGCGCGGTAGCAAAGCCACTGATCCGCCTTGACCTATCCGTCTCTCTTTTTAACAAATCCTTCACATTTTTAAAGTCGAAGTGCAATTCGTCACGTCTTCGTGAAATTCTCTTTCTTTAGAGACCTCATTTATAAATATCGGTTGCAGGTGAGAGCCGCAAAAGATATGTATACTACTGAAAAAATTATAGGAGACGATATAACGATATGCCGGGGTAAGTTCAAAGTCCCCGACCGGAAAACTACCAAGCAGAGCATCCGGCCGCTAGAATTCTCCTCAAACAGCGACTGAATTCGACCTAGCTGAAAAGCTAGTATTGAAAACCCTGCTGCCGTCGGGACTCGAACCTAGGACTTCCCGGTCAGAGGCACTGCAGTGACATCAGTTGATGCACGCTCCCAGTGGGGCACTGTTCCTATACACTATAGCCTAAACACACACACACACACACACACACACACACACACACACACACACACATATATATATATATATATATATATATATATATATATATCATACATATATATATTCCACCATAGGATCGGTAGCTCAGTGCATCAACTGATGTCACTGCAGCGCCTCTGACTGGGAGGTCCTAGGGTCGAGTCCTGACGGCGGCAGGATTTTCGACACTAACTTTTCAGCTAGATCGAATTCAGTCGCTGTCTGAAGGAGAATTCTAGCGACCGGCTGTTCTGATCGGTAGTTTTCCGTGCTTTCTCCGAACACCAGGAGAATGCCGGAGCCGTACGCTACCCTACCCCGCGATCTGTCCTTTCCCCTTCCTTGTCCTATCCTTTCCCCTTACACACACACACTAACATGCACTACACTACCACATATTCCGGGATACCGGTCGGGAGCTTAGAGCTTGTCCCGGCTGGGGCGGTGCCCCGCTGGTGGGAGAGTGCTGGTTAGGAGGAAACCCCAGTAGCCGACGGTAGGTCGGCGCCGGATCTCGTCCTCCGGCGGGGGATGATCACCGCCATGTCCCGAGAAAAAAACATGCGCTAGACTTACGGGACTAATGAAATAAGCTGTTGACGCGCCCGGAATTACTAACAAACAACCATCAACCAACCCCGAGGTTCCCAGACGGTCACCCATTCAGGAATCCGCGGTTGCTTAACCTTCTTGACTTCACCGATGCTGACTACTAATGAAAGTGTATGTGCTGTTGAAGCAATACTAGTTTGGTGCAAGGGATTTACAAAAGGTGGAGTCTGACTACACAATGTATTAGAGGAAGTAATTTACTACAGAACTAAAGGAGGAAGATGGTCATTCTCCTCTGCAGCATCACATTTTTTCTCCTCACTACGTAAGTACGTATTAAATGGGAAAATGAAAATACTTGAATCGCTCCGAAAAGCACGTGTAACTTAACATAGTCTGAATACTAAATCTTTTCTTTTTTGTGATTGGATGTAGTGACTGTCTTGTGAACAGCGGCTGATTCACAGTTGAAAAATCGCTGTGTTGCCCAGCCGTCTTAATAGACGACCTCTTCCCCCTTTGGATACATTGATATGAACTATTATTTCATGTGCGCAGGCTTCCAGAAGACCGTCTTAGGGTTTCTAGAGTGTAAAATGTGTAATGGCAACAGTGCCCCACCAGGAGCGTGCATCAACTGATGTCACTGCAGTGCCTCTGACCGGGAGGTCCTAGGTTCGAGTCCCGGCGGTAGCAGAATTTTCGATACTAGCTTTTCAGCTAGGTCAAATTCAGTCGCTGTTTGAGGAGAATTCTAGCGGCCGGATGCTCTGATCGGCAGTTTTCGGGGTCGGGGACTTTGAACTTGCCCCGACTGGGGCGGTTCCCCGCTGGTGGGAGATACCTGATTAGCGAAAACTTCGCTAATCATCGGTAGGTCGGCGCCGGATCTCGCCAGCCAGTAGGGGAAGATCACAGCCATCTCCCGAGGAAAAAACATCCACTACATTTACGGGAAGAGTAGTTGACGCACCCGCAATTATTAACAATCAATCAATCAATTAACAGAGGCCCATATTACGAATGTGTTTTAATAGTGATAAAAGTGGAAATAAATATAATAGAAACGAAACAACAGAAAAAAATTACATACTTAATAGTTTGCAACTGTAATATTAGTATTTACACATTGAATTAAAATTGTCATAATCCGAGAAAAGATAAGAATGTATCTGGAAAAATCATTCGGAGAATCGTACTTACGATATTCGGTAATATGATATTTTTGTGGTTCACTTGAGCTTGCATTAAATATTTGCAGTTCACTTAAGCTGCAAATATTTAATACAACCATCAGATTATTTTGCTCGTAAATAAATCAAGAGATGTTTACTGGCATTGTTACGAAAATATAAAGAAAAATTTGAGGCACAGGTTCAAATTAGTTCGTTACGACTTTCTTGTAACGTTCAAATCACGGCAAACCTTGTTCACTCCAGTCACAAAAAAATTGTATTTTTTTGTAATGAAATTTACAGTGATTTAATAAAGAAAATAAAATTAACTTGATTGATTTCAAGCGACTGGGGACCCGAACAATTGTACCATTCTTTACATTTTTGGAAAAACCAAAACTAGATTGTATATAAAAAGTAAAATTTTAGCCAATAATACGAATCTAGAGGATTTCTTTTCTAAAATAGAAGAAAGCGAACGCATATTGCGCCTCATTTGTTTGAAATCCGTGATGATAACATTGAAGAGTCAACATTTTTATGTTGATTTAATGTAGAATCATCCTTTAGTGTTCTGTTACTGTTTAAGTAAAATATAATGTAATGAACCAGAGTTGGTGTTTAATTTCTTTTCCCGGAAATCGTGAATAATCGTGTTTCAAAGATTTAAATTACACAGTTAAGATATTGGATTTCATGACCTAATTTGAGCATTGAGTTTGAATTCTAGTTTCAATATCCACCATAGCTGACGCACTTTCTTAGTTGACTCATGTGAGCACGTGACCAAGCTGAAGAGTACGCGTGAGGATCGGTACAATACAATCAGTAGTCAAGGAATCGGAGGAAGAAGTGGACGCGAGGAGGTGTCTCTGGAGTTTTCGAAGCCATTGCCGCACAGACCTTGGGGACAGCGCCCAACGCACGACAACAGCTGCAGGTCGTCCCGTGCAACAACTCTGCTCCAATGCACGGGGTAAGCATTGTGACGTCATATATTTGAGCAAATTTGGTCCGTATTCTATATGCATGCACTTGACGCAATGTATTATTCGTCAGGTCTTGTTTTTTGCCTCTAAAGGGTCGTATGACAGGAAAGAAAAGATCCAAGTTAGTTTCTAATAAAGCACACGTATCATTTAGGTATCATTAACGTCATTGTACAAAGCCACGTATGCGATGACTAGGGCTGAAATTAGGTAACAATGACAGGACCAGACACAAATAAGGAATCACATATTATTTATTCTAGTGAGCTCTGATGAAAGGCAAATTTATAGACCCTTATCAAAATCACGAATAAGACGGGGCCAGTGTTCTAAAAGCCATTATAAATGCAAATTTTCAGTTTTTGACATGCAAGACAAAGTACACCAGAGAAATAAACAATGAAGAATATGCGCGGTTTAGAGATAAATTGCTGGACAATAATACTACGTATGCATACCTGCACAAACAAAATATAGATAAATTCATAATAAAATTGAGGCAAGAAATAAATTTATTCAAGCTGTAAATATATAGCAACATATTGTTTCAAATCGAAAGACCACACAACAGGAATGTTCTCTTCGTTATACATATATTTTTTGTTTGCTCATCTGAACAAATGTGACTCTTATTGGAATACAATGATGCATCTACGGCGAGAATGAACGTTCTCAAAAATTGTAAACGTACGGTGATTGTGTTGTGGGTTGTTTGTGTTGAGAAAAAATATTTCAGACATTTTAAAAATGTTTTTGACATATTTTTTTTCGATTCAATGTTTCCGTACACCTAAGACACAAATATGAAATTATGAGAGTATATATAATATAAATGGCAATACAATTTTATTCCTACGTGCGGATTGTGTAACAACTCCCTCTCAAATCTAAAGAATCATTTTCTCATTCATAACGAAGTTATTTTACCAGTTCAATTTATTCGAATGGCTTGAAATTTAGAATACGCGGAATTAATTTTATTACTGTAAAAAAAAGAATTGTGTGATTTTCAATGATGTGAATATTAAATGTGGTAGCTTCGATGAAATATAATTTTGATGTTTATTGAAATACAATTGAATGTCTTAACCTCAGTCGTGATCTGTACGTCGAAGAGGAAGCTTCTTCAAATGATATCGCGAGCATGAAAGTTTCTCTGTCTTTGCGTTTGCATCTCAGAGTTATCAGCGATGACACGTACTGGCTGTCATTTAGTTCACTGATAGCCATCGTATGTGAGTGAAGTGGTCGTACGATATTGGAAAAGAAAAAAAATTACGAAAGCATTTGACATCAAGTAAGCAAAAGAGTCTATCTTAATTGCAGTGTGCTGATCATAAAATGCAGTTTTTCCTGTTTTTGACGATTGCGCCTTTCTTAGATAGAACATATTCAAGGGCACATTTATTGCATAATATCAACAGTGCATGTTTAAGCTTCAAAAATTGTTTATTTTATTATACTATTTATAAAAGTATGTAAGGTGTAGGTTATTAAATAACGGGTGAAACTTGTCAGCTGGCCGTCAGGGACGTCCGAACAGAGGGGACGTATGGAGAAGTTTAAGAAGCACACAGACATTAGGTGTTGAGCGAGATAATGTTGATTTTCGTCCTCTAAAATAAAGATGTTTAATGTCTTCTTGCAGTATACCAACCAAATGCGGGAGGGTGAGTATGAAACATTGTACAGTTTCAGTACCAACAGCCAAAGCCTTTGTCGTCATTTTCTTTGGAGGAGGAAAATGGAAACAACAATTTCGAGCTGGTGGTTTATGACTTCCTATCCAATAAACAAAGATATTTTGGAAAACTTCGAAGGGAATGCGATATTTGATAACTTTCAATTGATTATATTAAAAAAATTGCAAACTACAATAACCATTCATTTTTAACTACTTACGTAATACGTAAAAATTCATTGATTCCGAGTTGAAACTTTATGGAAGTTTGGAAGAGTTCCCATTTGTTCTCTGTTAGGCTTCTGTCTGGCAGAGAGGTAGGCACTACACTAAAATAATTGTGTACAATTTTATCTGCTAGGACAATAATTGTGCAAGTTGAGTTGTAAGATAAGGAATTTATTTGTGTAAATTATATGATTTTATGGGCTTTCTTCGTACATTCTCCTAGTCTTTCTACATTTGCCTAGTCTTCATTTACCAATAATGAATTTCGTATTTCAAACATAACTTTCGAGAATTTAATTGCTTAGAACACTGTTCTCTTGTATATTGCTGTACCTATTTATGCGATATAAATTAAGAAATACATTATTTTGTTTGAAAGTTAAAAGTAACTCACCATTTCAAATTTGCAAGCAAAAAATGTGAAAAAAAAAGAATTGGAAACTTTCCACTTGTTTCAAACTTCCAGAACGTAGAGGGTTTGCTAACTGGTGGTGAGAAGTGGAACGAATATAATTATTTATTTTCCCTTATTTTATACGCTATAAGAATAAACTGAAAACTTCTTATTAATATTTGCGTGGCAATGATGTAAAATCAACCGTTACTTGATTGAGACTTTTTGTTCTGCAACACATACAAGGGGTTGTCGATTTTAACACGACTCAACTGAGTCGAGTAATATGCTCATCCCCAAAATTTTGTAAATTTTCAAGGGGATACTACTTGATCAAAATCGAGATTTGAAAATAAATGACTATCAATAGAGTACATTGAAGATAGGCTATTTTTAGGCAAGGGATCTACTCAGACAGAGGTAATGTAATCACCCATTGAGTTTCACTGAACGAATTTATTATTGTAGCCCAAGAATATTGAGAATACTACAAAAATGTTAACTGTGCCGCTACAGGCGCGTTTGCTCTATTAGTATATTTAATAACATTTTAACAAGCGTTCTATGTAACGCATAGGGAAAAGTGGTCTAATTTGGACTTCATTTGATAATCAATTACTATTCTCCCAATTAAAAATCAATTAAATGAAAATATTTTTCAGAACCTTCTAAAATCGATATACTCTTATTTAATAACAATTAAAATATAATATTTAAAAAATTTCAAATTGGTATGAAGGGTCCCTCGTTTAGACGAATGCGAGTTGTTTACGGTGGACACCGTCTCTCGCTTCTCGGCTTTCCAATACTTTCGGTCAACAAAATCTCCTTCTCGTAATCCTCTTGCTTCCATATCCCAACCCATTCTACAACTTTCTTCCAGATTCTGGGAGGCCTGTTACGCTTCTTTCTTGTAGGTGTCCTCAACCACACTTTCTTTGGCACCTTGTGTGATCCATCCGTTGGAGATGCCCATACCAACTCATTCGCTTGGCTTCAACCGTGTCTGAAATGGACCTTCTACAATCATTGTTTGTCGGATTCTGGATACGGATCTTCGTTTCGTATAAGATCTAAATTTGACACGGTAGCTCTTTCTCCAAAAATCGTTTTCAAGAGACATCAACCGGGCTCTCTCTCTCTCCCTCTGTTTTACTTCATTCCCACGTTTTTGCTCCATAATATGTAAGCCGTCTACTATTGTTTTATAAATAATTCGTTTAGTCTTTTTTGCGATTTTTGTATTCAAAGCACGAGGAGAATTCAAAAAGTTTTGCAAGCGACCTGTTCAAATCCATGTTGTAACATGTATTGGAGAACCTTTATAATCCTTCAAAATACTGCTCACATTATTGGAGGTGCTGCAACCATTTATCAAAGGCAATACGATACTTCCTCTGCCGTATTGTTAGTACAACTGAATTTATGACTTGAGAAACGTTTAAAGGGCTCTCCAGCGACGACACACTACACCTGAGGACACAACCAGAAATCGCAAGATGAGAGGTGAGGACTGTGGGGTGGATGATTCATAACGTTGACTTTTTACTTTCTCGTATACGTACGTATATACGGAGTAATATACGTAATATTGAGAAAGTTATGTGATGTTGCGCGAAAAACTGCGAATTTAGGCCAGAAAAAATTCATTGCCCGGCCCTGATAACAAAAAAGTGGATAAATAAGTTGCTAATTTAAGAAAAAAGGCCTCCAACACTTGGTGTAGCCAGAATCCCTCTTTTGTGAGTCCTTGATACCGAAAAGTCAATTGACGCCAAAACGTCTGTCCGTCTGTCTGCCCATCCGTTTGTGAACACTACTAGCGCCTAAACCATTTTTTATATTAGGATTTTATCCAAATTGAAGAAACTCCTATCCATCTGGCTCTAGCTAAAGCTTTGAAATTTTGAAAAATACCTGTTAAAAATTGGGAGTACTTTACATGAAGCCACTGGGACATTTTCAAAATTGTTTCTAAAACTGCTCCAAATTTTTTCTTTAAATTTCATATAAGAACAGAGTAAAACACACTTCTAAAGGTGGCATAGGTCCAATTTTCAAGGTTACTCTGAATTTTCAGAAATTTCAAAAGTTTGCATTACTTCTGGCGTCTTCCTACAACTAGAAAATTGAAGACAGAGAATTTTCTTTCAAATGAAATTTGTTGTTTATAATCAGTTTTTCCAATAAGGTAATTTACATTTTTTGAAAGTTTTAGTACTTTTCCAGCAATATTGCGTGCAATATGTGCAATTTTAATAAGAAACAAATAAGAGTTTTTCAAAACGGCTCCAAATTTTTTCTTCAAATTTTTGGTAGGGATAATGATAAATGTACTCTATTAGATAGCATAAAATCCATTTTGTCCTATTCTTTTTTTTTACAAAAATTACAAAAATTTAATATTTGTTTAGTAGCCTCCTATGTCGTTTATATTTACAATAGCGGCGATTTGTTCACATTATATCATTTATCAGTACATGTGCTTTAAATAATGTCATAAAATTTCTCGAAAGCACGCAAGTCTTCTGTGAAAATGAGCTCAAAATTCTGCTTTTTCAGAAATGCTCAAACTCCATTTTCTCAAAAACGGCTCCAATTTTTTCTTCAAACTTTTCCTACGGATAGTGCTAATTAAGATGACCTAAAATTAATTTTGCTGTATCATTTTGGTTTTTCAAAAATTACACAAACGTAATTTTTTGAAATATCTCTCATATCTTTAACACGCACTTTTCCAGCAATTTGTAAACATTATTGCATTTGTGAGTAGAAGCCCTTCAAATAACTTTAACTATTAACTTTTCGAAAACTCAATAGTTTTCTGTAAAAATAAAACTTCAAGTTTTTGCATTTACATACTCATTGTTGTTCAACAATGCAGGCTTCACTTGCAAAATTTTTTGAAGCCCCCCGTAGATTGTTTAATTGCCGGATCACTCTTTTTCATTGTGCTATTTTAGTAAAGATATCGACAGCACTTCTAGCATTTGAGGAAAGAGTTACTCCAAGGTATCTAACTCACTTGCATTGTTTGATCTTGTCAGTTACTATATGGAGGTCCCCATATCCTTTATTACCTTATACAGTACATTCGGTCAACGTTATCAGCAAGATCCCAGTTTTCATACTGGGACTGAAGCTTGCTGAACATAATTTGTGTCATCTTCATCACCAGCTATGACCACCTGATCATTGCCGAAGAGTAATGTAAGTAGTACATTGTCATTTACAGGTAATTCCATTCCATTATACTTCCCTTTTCACATTTTGAGGGCTTCCTCAAGAAATATTTAAAATAGAGAGGGTGATACTAAACATCCTCATCTTAGGTCTTTCTTCCCGAGGAATTCGTGAGAAAGTCATTTTCCCGATTCTGACTGAGCTGTAATTTCCAGTATACGAAACTTTAACAGCATCAGTGTATGCTTTAGCGATACAATTTCTCTTCATGGCTGGCCATAACTTAGTTTTTTGTATACCAGCATTGTAAACGACATTTTTTGTAGCAAGAAATCGTATATAAAAAGGGCCTTTTACGGAACCAATTATGACGTATTAGATTTTACTGCATGAATGATTGCGTCATCACAGATTCAGCCAATAGCAACGAGCGAATCTTGGGATGGTACCAGTAAATGGAACAGCCGAAACTGGTGATATAGCAGAGATAATTGTGAAACAGATGCGCAATCGGCCATTGCACATTCTAAAATTCCCGTATTTGTCTTGCGGTATAACGACTCGATAGGAGGTTGAAACTGGAGGTACTACAGAATGGCACAGACTTTCTCATACCAAATTTTTCTAATTTCCTTGGTGTGGGCTAGCTTTAAGGTCTTGCTCCATTCTTAGGCCAGTTGCCATCTATCATTGCCCAAAGTACATTTTTGGACATTTTCTCAAATTTTCGGTTTCTTAATGGTAGAACCGAATTTCGGAATATTAAAGAGTAAAACCTCGTCCTAAATAGAAACTTTAATAGAAAAATTTGAAACTGTTTTCAAGAGATGGCGAGTCAGCATTACTGTAAATGCAAAATTTCAAGCTCTTTTTCCCAGGGATCTACTGAGATTTCGAAAAACTTCATTTGAAGCACTTTCATTCACAAATGAAATAATGTATACAAATCTATGGAAAAATGCATATTAACGGCGAGAGACACATTTAAAAAACTTTATTTGACATTATTTAAAACACTTGTACTCATAAACATAATAATGTAAAGAAATCGTCTTTAACGTAAATATTCCGACGTGAGTGACAAAAAAGTTAAATTTAAAAAAAGTTAAATTTTTGTAATTTTTGAAAAAACTAAAGAATAGAGCAATATGCTTTTATGTCATCGAATATTGTCCATTTGGCACTAACCCTACCAAAAATTAAAAGAAAAAAATTGGAACGGTTTTTGAGCAAATAATGTTTTTGTATTTTTTTTAAAATTGCAGATATTGATTGATTTTTTCATGTTTCCGGGCGCGTCAACTGCTTTGGCAATTATTCCCGTTAGTGTAGTGCATGATTTTTCTTGGGAGGTGGCGGTGATCTTCCCACGCTGGATGGCATCAACCTACCGTCGGCTAGTTGGGTTTCCCCCTAACCAGGACACTCCCACCAACGGGGCACCGCCCCAGCCGGTACAAGCTCTAAGTTCCCGACCGGTCTCCCGGAATATGTGGTAGTGTAGTGCATGTTAATGTAAGTGTGTGTATAAGGGGAGAGGACAGGACAGGACAAGGAAGAGGAAGGAAAGATCGCGCACGGTCCGCGACTCGTTTGTCAGGGTACTGCTCCGGGATTCGCCTGGTGTTTATCGGAGAAACCACGGAAAACTACCGATCAGAACAGCCGGCCGCTAGAATTCTCCTCCAGATAGCGGCTGAATCCGACCTAGCTGAAAAGCTAGTGTCGAATATCCTGCCGCCCCCAGGACTCGAACCTAAGACCTCCCGGTCAGAGGCGCTGCAGTGACATCAGTTGATGCACAGAGCTACCGCTCTCGGTAGAATTTCAAATATTGCACGCACTATTCTACGAAAACTACTAAACTTTCCAAAAAAATTTACATGACCTTAATGAAAGGACTATTTATGCACAACAAATTTTACTTGAAGGAAAAAATTCAGTCTTCAATTTTGTAGATGTAGGAAGACGCCGAAAAAATTCATACTTATGCAGTTTTCGAAAATTCAGAGTTGACCTTGAAAATCGGACCTACGCCAACCTGAAAAGTGTATTATACTCTATTCTTACAAGAAATTTAAAGAAAAAATTTATGACTTTTTGAGAAAATTTGGAAAATGTCCGGGGGGCTTCATGTAAAGTACCCCCAAATTTTAAATAATGTTTTTGAAAATTTCAAAGCATCAACTAAAGTCAGATCGACTAGGCATTCTTCAATTTGAAGAAGATCGTGCGTGTGGTTTAGGCGCAAGTCGTGTTCGCAGACGGACAGACATGTGTAGATGTCTTGTGCAGATATGCGTTTAGGCCCCGTCCTTGAGCTTTTGCTATTATCGGGGTATTGTTCAGTGTTCTCGATGTGCACAGTAATTGGTAATTACTTTATTTGCTCTGTATGTATGTGTAGACCGTGTACTACGCTTGACCTGTGTCGTATGTCTGTGTAGTAGTATTTATGTTGTAAGCGTATCCACCTGTTGGTCACCAACTCCGATGACGGTAGCAGGGATCGTCATAAGGATCCTTTAGCTTTCATCACTGAATGCAGGGTAACGTCCGTCCCCACGGGAAGGCCGGTGGTTCGTCTCGTGTCCACTTGCTCTTAGGTATCAGGTATAATTCCTGAACTACGCCACAACGACAGGCGATGCACGACATGCAGCTCACATTCAGTTAAGATATGTGACACAGTTTTATCTGACATTCCACATGGGCACGTGGTGATGTCTGTTAGGCCTCTTCTACGCAGACAATCGGAAAAGAATACGTGGCCAGTTAGGAACTGCACCGTTTCTCTCGACGGTTTGAACCATGTAGCCTGTACACTGAAGGAAACATTTGGCACAAATGTTTTTGTCATCCTTCGTGTATCATGCGTGTCCCACCGCCGTTGCCACTCCTTCAGCAAACGCATCAGCTTCTTTTCTCTCATATCTTCAGCTGCGACTAAAGTAGTTCCGAAAATTTCCAGTTTCCTGGTTTCGTAGAGCACGTCTTGCTGTGAGTTTTCGCACTTCCAGTTCTAATGAAAAACAAACCTGCTAAGATTTGAAAGCTCATGGTAAAGCGGTTCCTGTAGGCACCTGTTATAGCGAGTAGTGCGACGCGCTGCGCACTGTTGTGTACATTACTTATTGTAGTAATCCAGCTCTGTGTGACCACACTGCTGCACCATTTCCAATGATTGGCAGAAATGCACGCTTATAAATTATTTTTAGCATTGGTTTCTTTAGTTTTATTATTTGTTGTCTGATGACTCTAAGTTTGCAGAATAAAGTACAAGCTTTTTGACACATAATTTTGACATGGGGCAGAAATGTGAGTTTTGGATCCAGCCAGATTCCCAGGTATCGTGCAAGGCTGGTTTCTTTAACGGTTCTTCTATCTATTTTTAAGCGAGGAGGAAATCTTATATGAAAAGTGGACCCGATTAGTGTAAATTCTATTTTTACAACCGACAGTTCTAGTTTTATACTTTTGCACCACTTAGAAATTATGTGAAGTTGATCTCATCGTTCTTCCAAATCCTTGCAGCTTTTTCCCTGTACGACTGCTAAATCATTCCCATGAGATATTGTCGTGACACGTGCTCTCTGAAAACAGTAAGGAGTTCATCCATTAGGATATTGTTGGTCCGCAAATGGACCCCTGTGGACACCCACGTGATACGTTCTTTCCTAAGTAAGTTCCACTTGCACGAATTCCTGCCGTTCTGTCCTTAAAGTAGCTGCGAAACATTGCATAAAGATTTCCTGGACAACCTAATTTTCGCAGTAAGGGTAATACACGTCGTAGTTGGCTACCAACAGTGATCAAAGGCTCTGCAAACGTCGGCAAGGATCACAGTACAACATTCTGTTGCATTTAGAAGGGCAATTACGGCATTTTATGTGTTAGTACCTTGACGAAAACCAAACTGGTTTTGCTCCCAATGTTGCTTAGAAATTTTGTTCAGTCTGTTTATGAGAAGTTTTTCGAGAATTTTTTCCATGACAGGGAGACATATTGGGCGGTAGGACTATTTTCCGGCTTATCTGCTTTTCTTATCAAAGTTACGACGGCAGTTTTCCAAGCCTGAGGAAATATACCTGTCGCAAGACACTTATTGTAGTGAAGCAATTACTTGTGGGGTACGGAGGCGCCGGCTAGCAAGGTATTAGGGAAACCCCACGGATCGCATTCGGCAGCTTGTTTTCCCAGATTTTCCCAGGCTTCTTTGCTCTTTCTAATGAGTTCATCGTAATTATTCCTTAGTCTATTGTAAGGTCTTTGATCGTCATGAGAGTGTACATTTCGTTTCTTCCGCCATTGTAATGTTTTCCTTGCGCTGATTACGCATTGTTTGGTGCGGATGAGGTCTGTTGTTCACCAGGGAATGCGTTTATTTTTCCTTACGATACAAGGTATTGTTGCATCTGCTGCAGTTTTTAAGATATCTGTCATTTCCTTGACATTGGCATCTGGATCTTGATCGGATGTTGATGATGATTCGTTAAGTGCTTGTTGAAATTGTGTTTTGCGGGCATTCCAAGCAGCTCGTTTTAAAATATACCGCCGATAGTTTTAGGTACTTCTGGGAATGTCCTTGGGCATCTGATCCGAGTGAATAGTGAATGTTATTGCATTATGATCGCTTGTGCACGCCTCTGGGCGAATGCTCCACTGATCTACGGATTTAAGCAGATTTGGGGTTGATGTTGTAAGATCGATATCTGATTGCCAGTCAGCATTTGAAAATGTTGGCGTGAATCTTCATTATTAACAATGTACACATTATTTGAAATAAGAAATTCTAAAACCTGTTCGGCTTTTCTCTCTGTAATGCGGTCGCTACATAGTTCAGATCTAGCATTCATGTTACCGCCTATAATTAATTTGGAGTCACAATTTTGGACAGAGTCGTAAACAGACTGCAGTTTGTTAAGATGGATATAGGTTTCAATACCATATTTGAAATATGCTGAAATTATATGAAGTCTCTGATTCTGGCAAATAATTTCGGCTACAGCGAAATTGATCGAACAGCACTGTGACATTTTTAGTGCGGTTATGTTAGGATGGAATATGATTATTGCGGCACCATTAGTTTCCTCATTGGCAGAGATGGACAGACAGACGGACGGAAGGACGTTTTGAAAAGAACCACTTTTTCGGTATGAGGGGACGTATGTATACGAGACGTATGTATAAGTAACTAGAGGTGCTACAGAATGGCACAGACTTTCTCGTAGTAAAGTTTTCTAATTTCCCTGGAGTGGAATGGTACTGATCTTGCCCTTCCTTCTTGCCAGCTGCCAAACATCGCCGTTCAAGTACATGTTTTGGCATTTTCTCAGTTGTTCGTTTTCCAAATAGTAGAACCGAAATATTATTTTAAAAATATTAAAAAAGACTAAAACCTTGTCCAAAATAGCAATTTTCATTGAAAAATTTGAAGCCGTTTGGAGACAGACGGACGGACGTTTTGAAAAAATAACACCTTTTCGGTATCAGGGGACACCAAGACCACAAGAGAAGTATTTCCGTTCAAATCTCGAAATCGATTTTCCGTAGCAATGCATAACTTTCTCTATACTACGTATATTACTCCGTATATACGTATTAATATGAGAAAGTAACTAGAGGTTCTACAGAATGGCACAGACGTTCTCGTAACATTTTTTTCTAAATTCCTTGGTATGCACTGGCTTTACGTTCTCTCCCAATTCTCTGGCTAGCTTCCATCTATCGTCGTCCAAAGTACATTTTTTGAATATTTTCGCAACTCTTTGGATTCTTAATAAGAGAGCCAAAATATTACTTCATTAATATTAAAGAAGAGAAAAATCTCGTCGTAAATAGATATTTTCACTGAAAAATATGACGCCATTATTAAGAAAATGGCAATTAAGCATTAATATAAATGCAGAATTTGATGCTCTTTTTCGTAGGAATCTGTAGAGAATTCGAAAAACTTCATTTAAAGTCATCTGAAGCACTTTCACTTACAAATGAAGTAATGTATACAAATCGATGGAAATGTGCATATTAACGGCGTGAGACATATGAAATAAACAAAATTCATATGAATTCAAAAGAAATAAACAGAATTCGTGTGTTTACTATCGCAGAAATGTCGTAAATTTTCGCATAATTCGTAAGATTTTATGGTAACCGATAAAATGCTAAACATACCACGAAATCTTACAGTGTTAATACTGCCTCGTTCAAACTAAAATCTCGACACCACTACGCTCCACCTAGATTTTTAACTTTTGGCCTCGGCAGCAATAACACTCATAACATTTCTAGGTGTGTTAATAGCTATTAACAAAGCAGTCTTCACGAAAACAGCAATAACGGAGTGTAGTATATACACAGGACTACATTTCTGTTCATACCAACAATATGACTAGAGGTGCTACAGAATGACAGACTTTCTCGTAGCAACTTTTCTAATTTCCTTACTGTGGACTACCTTTGAGGTCTTGCCCCATTCTCTCGCCAGCTGCCATCTATCGTCACCCATTGTACATTTTCTTGACAGTTTCTCAACTTTTCAGAGTCCTAATAGGGGGAACCGACATGTTCTTTTAAGAATATTAAAGAAGAGTAAATCCTCTTCCAAAATGGCAATTTTCATTGAAATATTGAAGCCGTTTTTAAGAAAATGGCGATAACACATTACTGTAAATGCGAAACTTGAAGTTCTTTTTCTCAGGAATCTGTTGAGGTTTCGAAAACCTTCATTGGAAGTCGTTTGAAGCACTTCCACTCATAAATGCGCTAATGTATACAAATGGCTGGAAATGTGAATGAATATTAACGACGTGAGAGATATTTCAACAAAATTACATTTATATAATTTTTGGAAAAAAAATGAATACACAAAAATGAACTTTACGTCATATTAAACAGCGACATTACCACTATCCGTTGGAAAAGTTGGAAGAAAAAATTTGGAGCCATTTTTGCGAAAATGGCGTTTGAGCGTTTCTGAAAATGCGGAATTTTGAGCTCGTTTGAACAGAAAACGTTTGCGTTTTCGAGGAACTTTATTTGACATTAATTAAAGCACATGTACTCATAAATACAATATTGTAAAGAAATCGCCCCTAATGTAAGTATTACCGACGTGAGACAAGTAAAAAAATACATTTTTGTAATATTTGAGAAAACGAAAGAATAGAGCAGTATCGCATATATGACATCGGCAGATTTTGCACTACCCCTAAAAAAATTAAAGAAAAAATTTGTAGTCGTTTTTCAAAAAATCTTGATTTTGTAATTTTTTAAAATTACAAATATTGCACGCACTCTTGCACGAAAACTACTAAAATTTTCAAAAAAATGGACATGACCTTTATTAAAGAACTATTTATGGATAACAAATTTAATTTGAAGGGAAAATCTCTGTTTTCAATTTTGTAGTTGTAGGAAGACTCCGAAAAACATTCAAACTCTTTCAATTTTCGGAAATTCAAAATTAACCATGAAAATCGGCCCTACGCTACCTTTGTAAGTGTATTTTACTCTATTCTTACAAGAAATTTGAAGAAAAAATTTGGACCCGTTTTCGAGAAAATTTGGAAAATGTCCGCGGGGCTTCATGTATAGAACCCACAAATTCTAAATAATGTTTTTCAAAATTTCAAAGCTTCAACTGGAGCCAGATGGACAGGTTTTTTCTTCAATTTGGAAAAGATCGTACGTATGGTTTAGGGGCGCTAGTAGTGTACACAGACGGACGGACAGACGGACGCACAAACAGACGTATAGACGTACAGACGGAGAGATGGACGGACGTTTTGAAAAAAAACCCTTTTTCGGTATCAGAGGACCCCAAGACGTGTATTTCCGTTCAAATCTCGAAATCGATTTTCCGTAGCATTGCATAACTTTCTCTATACTACGTATATTACTCCATATATAGTATGTATATGAGAAAGCAATGCTAGTACGATATTGTGGGGTGTTGCTTTCGATATATCTACATAAACAATATTCGTATACCATGGTTCGAGAATGATGGATGCAAATAATTCTCCGGAATCTAAAGAAACGTTAGGAAATTGGCTCTTTGACTTGTGGTGGCGACACATTCACATAGTCAGTAAATACGATTACCGGAGTAGTTTAATTTGGTGGAATGTGAAGAAAATGAGGTTAATTTACTTAATATACTTTTTTTCTAATTGTACTATTAATAATATTACAATGAAGAATGATTATTCCCCAAACCAATGTGAATTACTTCTGAAATGTTTGAATCTGATTTCTTTTGAACATCGCCATGTTTTTTCCTTAAAAAACATTTGAGTTGCGATGAATCGATGATTGTTTACGTTGCTGAGGATGTGAATCCTTTTCTAAGAATGTTAAATTTCTTAACATACAGGTAGGTACAAGTGCACTTAACAAACCTGCAGGGTTGCATGTCAACAGGGGTTGAAGACACATGTAGCCGATAAAATATTTAATTATAGCAGTGATAATACTGCTATTATGAAGAGAGTATTTTTTTGTTCTTAAGCAGTGTGCGTGCTACTTTTTGGAAAAACATTTGTATGGTTTAGTATAGTAGCATTTTTCCTGCTGCAGACCACTAGTAAGATGCAATATAAAACTTAAATAATAAGAATATAGCAGAAATGGAAGGGCCATACAATAATTAATGATAAACACATTCTAAAGCAAGATCTATAATATACACCCAGAGAAAAAAAGAATATCAATAGACCCCAAAAAATATGATCGATCAATGAATCGCAACGAATCAACCGCCTTATTCTCAAGGGAGAAGAAGAAAACAAAACATAAGTACACATTGTCTGGAAGACTGAACATTTTTTTTTTCAATTTATTGATTTTGATGGTAAGTACATAGATTAGTTGTTAACAACTTTACATATGTATTGATTTCATATAGACTAACTTAAAACTAACTTATAATTAACTTAAATTAACTTACAACTATTACAATGGGAGAGGAATCCCTAGTGGGTCCTCTAATCAGGTTCCAATTCGGCGAATTTGATGAGAAATGAATGGTAGGGGTATTTATTTGTAATTCTGGTTTGATGGATGGGATTTTTACCGAGTCTGAAAGGCGCCAGGGAGGGGATTTGATTTAAGCTGGAGTAAAAGTTGGTGGAGAGATAAGCTATATGCTGTGATAACGGTTCGAGGTTAAATTCCTTATGAAGTTGGAGGTTGGATACGAACCATGGGGCGTTAGCAATTGTTCTAAGAAACTGATTCTGTATTACTTGAATTCTGTTAATGTTAGTTTTGGAGGCGTTGATCCATATGGGGCAGGCGTACAGTAGTAGCGGTCTTATGACTGTTTTGAATATTAGTATGGAGGAGTTGAATGGAACCGAGCTATTTCTGTGAATTATTGGTTTTAGCTGCAGTAATTTTATTTTGGCTTGAATTAGTTTGTTATCTATGTGTTGCTTCCAGTTTAGTTTGGTGTCTAGTTGAAGGCCGAGATATTTAACCGGTTTGTTGGGAGGTAACCATTCTATTGTGTTATTGTTCAGTGTCATAGGAGTGGGTGGAGTGTAAGGTCTTAGTGTGAATATTTTGGCGGAGGTTTTATTTGGATTTAACTGTATCTTCAGTTTGGAAGCCCAGCTATCTAACATGTGAAGGTATAATTGCATTCTGTTTCTAATTAGATTCATGGATGTGTCTGAAGAGAATATGGCCGTATCATCCGCAAATTGAGCTGTTTGAATATTATGTAGTTTAGGAAGATCAGCGACATACAAGTTGAATAAGGTCGGAGAAAGTGGGGAACCTTGAGGGAGTCCAGCTTTTATTAATCTCGGATTTGAAAGGTGGTTGTTAACATTTACCGAAAATGTTCTATTGTCAAGAAAACTATTTATTATTGAGAGTATGTAGTGGGGAGTGCCAATTTTGATTAGTTTGTAGTTCAGGGCTTGATGCCATGTTCGGTCAAATGCTTTTGTAATGTCTATGAAAATCGCTATGGTGTGGTGTTTTCTTTGAAAGGCTGTGTATATATGTTCTGTAATACGGAGTAACTGATGTTGTGTGGATATTTTTTCTGTGAATCCAAATGGAAGACTGAACATGAGAATGGAACAAGCGGATTACAACAACAACATAAAAGGATGCGAAATGTTAAATGTGAAAGTGGCTGCTGAAGGTCGAGGGCGCAGTGGTATTGGGCCAGTTCAAACCTTAAACGGCACAATTTAGGGGAAGTGCTTCCCTTCCGAACTCGTTGACAGCCTTAAAATATAATGTAAGTAATGTAAAAACATTGATCCTATACTTCTGACTTTGCGATGTGCTTTCTGCGCGTCCAATACCATTTGTTCTATGGAGTATTTGTGCAGCTTTTTATGTGCGACATGTATGAAGTTTCGTAAATTAAGGCAAGAAGATTACTCAGGTTCACAGCAATTTGCGTAAGAAGGTATTCACAGTCAGACGCGTGACGTGTTTGCAAATGTGTATAAATTCATTCAGGTGTTAAAAACGTCAAAGCAGTCTTAAGCGAGTGGCAGCTTTGAGAGGATCTTCAAAACCATTTATTCACAAAACGAATACAAAAATCAATTGTGTTGAATCAGGAGAATCATGTTCATTTTCAGCTCCTACGAGAGGAAGATTTTTTTAAATTTAAATTTCAAAATTCATATAGTATATGACTTAGTGTAGGGATCACAGAACTTTGAAAATGTGCACAGAATTCACTTCTTCCCATAGCACGTCATACGCAGTTTCAACTGTTTTTTGACGTAAAATAAATTAAAAAAATAAAAATTAAGCGTGGACTCGAAAAAAAGAGTCTCAAATATGTTCTCAACAGTTTCTGTGAGAGAGTGATTCGCCGCACTCTGAACGATTTCTACATATCACTGACCAATGACGACCTACTCTGCAAAAGATTTCAATGGAATGAAGAAATTTGCCTTACGGAATGATTTTAACGTAGAAAGAAAAGCGATCTGCTAGCGAGCCCTGCGTCGTGGATCTCCCAGATTTCTCCTTCTTGTGAATTCAGGCGGCATCGCTAAAAAAACACCACTGAACATAGAACGCATGGTGGCAGCACCCCATCGACGCCCTTTCTTCCTAGACGTTTGAGCGTGGCCCCGGATGCAACCCATGTGTCCCGTACTGCCCGGCTGAGGATCCCAAGGCCACTGGTTTGGGCACCCTGCATTACACAATATCGATGTTGCAACAAATGATAAAAGCAGGGCGCGCCACTACAATCAACGCCTTATCATACTGATTCACAAAGACGGATGATTGTTGAGCTGAGTCATATGAGAAGACTATGACTTCATGAATTAAATAACATTGATGTTGTGCGAAATAATAAAGAAATTAGTATAGATTTTTCTAATATGGGAGAAACTACGTGTTGAAAGAAGTTTCACATACGTTTTTTAGCTAGTCCTTACAATGTTCTAAACTACAATCTCATCTGACCTGCACTTTCTTCACTACCTTCTCTTTTCTTGCTTTTGTTCTTGTAGTCAATACAGTAAATTCCCTTACTAAATCTGCCTACGACTATCATGCTATAATACTTAACAAATTAAATTTGGAAATTGTACCACAAAATTTCTCAAAGAGACAAGCAGAAATTTCAATCGATTTATACCGAAACATTTCCGTACTCGACACCCTAACGCCGGCTGTTCACGCAGAAGTACACTCGGAATAAATCGTTGCTGATCACACAAATTGGCAATTAAAATTATAAATAATTATAGCATTAGAACCAATATGTATTAGTAGTTTCTTAGCGTTAGGTATTAGTGGACCCTAACGTTAGGTCCACAACAGACTCCGAGAAATATGTTGCGAGAAATGTGCCACGAGAAATGTGGAAAATCGAAACAAGGACTTTTATCGACCCTCACCACTTGAAAGAGTTTCTCGTTAGCCTCTTTGCAGGTGAAAGAGTCGCTCGATTTGGTCGGCGAGTGAGTGTCTGCGGACGCATTTCTAGATTGTCTTTTGTTTTCTGAAATCGAGAAGCAAGCTGCCGCTGTTAAACACTAAAAAGTGCGATATTACTGAATGAGGCGATGATATCGGGCAGTAAAAGTTGTGATAGCCCACCAATTTCATACAATTTTACTTGATTTACTTTAAACGGAAGTTAACGAGGAAAAATGTTGAAAATAAACCGTACTGAATAAATGGATGAAGCCAGTACGTAATGAACAATATACAAATTCACATTTGAAAGAAGAAACTTCGAGAGGTATTTCGAAAGATTTGAATTAACTTCGTTTTGTGAATTTTGTTGATTCCGTAACTAATCTATTAATAATTCAACCATCAATGAACTATTTTAACTTGTCTTGTCAAAACACATGCTTATTCTTTTAATTTATTGAAAATACGTTTATAATACATTGTCTCTAGATGCAAAATTGCATTGGTCGATACACTGAAAGTATCCTAAAAATTGTAAACATGTGCCAAAAATGTGCGTTAATTCAAGGAATTGACAACCTTGGAGTGAGCGGCGGTTCTGGGCAGTGAGAGAGGCATGACGTAGCGGAGTAGGGGGAAACGACGTGGCAGGAGGAGAAAGAAAAAAAATATGTACTTACTCTGGCCAATTTACATGTCTTACGCCGTATAATAATTGAATTACATATATGTAATTAATTATTTTTATTAATAACAATATATTATCCGTATACAGTTGGGTCAGAATAAACGTTAAAATTACGGGTGATATTTTATGGGTTTAGTAATGGCATTTTCCTCGAATAAACCAAAGAATTCTTAAAAAGATGCTCAGGTTATAGTTTCTTTGATCTTCCTAAATTTGGAAAAATTTCAAAAGTTACTAATAATACGAGAAAATATGAGCTGTTGTAGCACTATAAGATTTTTCCTGTGTTTTAACTTAGTGCTTTGTAATATTCTTGCCTAGTAAATGGCACCTGACATTTAGTCACCCCAAATTTAATAATGCGCGTGACATTTACAGATATTTAAAATGTAAACGGATAAATAAATTTAAACAACATGAATAAAATAGATTAATAAATTAATGATAAATGCTAGATAAATCTGTAATAAATAAAAATGGAAAAATACAAAACAATGGGTAAACCAATTTGACAAATAATGTATTCTTCCCTTCGGGAATTGAAATTATCGCACACAGGCTGTAGAAGATGATGGGAAAGAAGTTTATTGTGCTGCCTTTAAGATTTTGCAACTTTATTTGATTTGTAATAAAACACAAATATCCTTTCGTTTTTCGACAATAATTAATGATATTTTCCGTCAAAAAAGTCTATTTTTCAACTACGACGTTTCGCACGTTAGTTACACGGATCTTCATGTGCGTACATTAAAAAAATAGACAATATGTTTTCATCTGGAAATAAAAAATGGCATTAAAATCTTGAAGATGTTAAATTAAAAATCTAAAATAACAGTTACAAAGAAAGCAGAGAATGACAATGATTGAACACCAAGTATAAGTGAAAAATATATAAGTAGTGAGTACTAAATATAAAATAGACGGGAGAGAATCTACCAAAATAAGAAAACGGGAGGGAGCTTATGTTGCATTTTTTGACGAAACACATTCTTAATTACTGTCAAAAAACTAAAGAATATTTGTCTTTGATTATTAATATTATAATGACAATCATAATCACATCAATTTATATTTGATTTCCTCACGTTAGAAGTACATACTTATGATTTTAAAAATAACATCGAAATCCATAAATTTCCGCACAACGTAACCCAATGATAATCATTAAAGGCGTGAAAACCATAAAGAATAGAGGGTGGTCGAAAATCATTACGCTTTGTCAATGAACATGTAGTGGAAAATTTCATATAACAGAGATGCACATGTGACATTTCCCCTGATTTTTAGGCAAATATTTATGTACAGATGTTCTGCGGGTCACGTTCGGATACAGTCAAGGAGATTTCATGTACCTGCCGAACATCTCTGGAAACGGATTACCTGAAAATCAGAAGAAAATGTCTCGTGTTAAATGCATATAACTTCGTTTAAAGCAAAGCACTCCCTCTTCGCAAAAACGGATCATTTTCTACTCCTCCCCCCCCCCCAGAAGTTTCTAACATTTATTCAGAGACCTCCTGTACACGGAGTAATATATCCGATCAACACCAGGCGAATGCCGGAGCCGTACCCTAACAAACGGGCCACGTACCGCACGCGATATTTCTTTCCTCTTGTCCCATCCTCTCCTCTTACACTCACACTTACACTAACATGCACTACACTACCACATATTCCGGGAGAGCTTGTCCCGGCTGGGGCGATATCCCGCTGGTGTGAGACTCTCACACCAGGTCCTGGTTAGGGGGAAACCCCGCTAGCCGACGGCGCCGGATCTCACCATGCAGTGGGGGAAGATCACAGCCATATCCCAAGGAAACATGCACTGCACTTACGGGATTAATGACCTAAGCTGTTGACGCGCCCGGAATCACCTAAGCAAGCAACCAACCAACTGGAGTAATATAAGAAGTGTGTGGAAAGTCATATAATGCTGGAAAAATCGATTTCGAGATTTTAACGGAAATACATCTTTTGGGGTGCCCTGATACCGTGTATGATTTTTTAAATCGTCCGTCTGTGCGAACAGTGCCTTAACTATTCATTTGATTTGTTCCAAAATGAATATTCACAACCAATCGATCTTACCCGACTCAATGCTTTGCAATTTTCAAAAAAGTTCTTAAAAATTTTAGGGGTATTTTACATGAAGCCTCTAGCACTATTTCATTTTAAAATAAGTTTTTCTGCAGAAAATTCGGCGTTTTCCGTCGCACGATTACAATAATTTTTCTTCTTACGAAGTGGGAGAAAATAAAATGCTCCAAGTTTTACTTTCTCGCACTTGCTTCGTAAGAAGAGAACCTCATGAAATCGTGTGCCGGAAAGCGGTGAATGTTCGGCAGAAAATCCTTACTGTCGGACCCTGGTAACAAAAACCTGGATAAATCTTGTTGCTATTTGTAGTAAATTACTTCCTCCAACATGTGATATAGCCAGAATCCATAAATTAGGGGTCCTTGATACCGAAAATTCGATTGACGGCAAAAAGTATGTCTTTCTGCCTGTCCGTCTCTGCTCAATGCTCTGCTCACTTAATAGGCTGAATGCCTATTTTCTCCAAAATTGATATTCCCACATTGATCTGAAGGAACTCCTCGCTTTGTGAGTTTCAAGCGGATATTTTGATTTTTGAGCTTTTGAACTTTACATTTAGCGTCAAAACATTTTCAACATTTTCTCAAACTTTTCAAAATTTCTCTAACCCTTGCCTTTGGGACACTTTGACCAACTTTGTTTCGCTGCATGTGAATGTATTGTATTAAGAGCGTGGGCCAAAGAAGCATTTCGGTTCAGTGGCGCGCCCAAGAGGTGGGATTCTTTGGGATGGAACTCCCGCCCCCACAAGCCAATGACGCATATTAAAAAATATACCTTTGAGTAATTGTCTATATTAACGAAAGATATTCGTTAGTCTATTGTTAAGGTTTGCGTATGACAACAAATAAAAATGCATTTTATATTCAGCATCAAGGAAAAATTGTTTATAAAACGACGTCAAGAAGTATAAGCAATTTTAAACCAAGATTTTCTCAAATTCGCCTCGAATTTTTTTATCCCAAATAGACCATAATACCCTTATAAAATGGTCTTTCATTTTTGTTGAACCATTTAAAATTTCCTAAAATTGCAAAAGTCAGAAATAATGCGAGAAAATATAAAATATAGCATCACTACTTCCTCGTGAGCTTTATTTTTATAATTTTTAATTGAATTTGAGAAAAAAACATTTTAATATGTATGCTTCGTTTAATTTAGTTATAATTTTTTAAAGTATTTGACATTTTATTTTAGAATTTTTCTTGTCATTAGAAATCATCACTGTTAAGAAACTTTGTATGAAAAATTAAGTAAATGTAATGTGGGAATGACTGATTTTTACTTCACATTAAGAAATAACTGCATATACCTCATTATATTTGTGTAATAACCATATGTAATGTAGTTAAAATTCAAAAGAAAACAGTTCCCGTCGATATTAGAAACAAAATAATTGTTATACTTTTCTCTGTAATATTTTCTGTGGAATATCTCTATGAGCCGCCGAAGTTGTGAATGGATTACATTCATTGATTCGGAGAGTCTCGTTCCCATACCCTTTGTGTCAGTGTACTACGTAAAGCATTTCGCCCAGGTTCGTGGAATTATGACAATTGGAAGCGTAGCTGATAACGCGCTAATTCCCAAGATTATAGTGCGTTCCGCCGGGAGGGGATGCCACGCACGCAGCCCGAAGGCCCCGCGCGTTGCGCCGGCGTCTGGAAGGGTTGAGGGAAGGGGTTATAGAAGCAGCTGAGCCGCGAGGCGCTCTTGTGTGTTCTACTGGCGAAGTGCCCGGACTCAACAGGTCGGTCGGCATGGTCAGTGCTTGTCCACGGCGCCCACCCAGATGCCCCAACGGAGGAACCGCAGCCAGGGCAGCACCAAGGTGGATCCGTTGACGGCTTGCCTCGACACAAATGGCACTTACATCTGCACAGCCTACAACCCGCGTTGCTTCATCATACAGAAGGTGAGGTTAGGATCTCCGTGCCATATGTCACGCCTTATACACCGTTCGGCACACCTGCACGTTCCGCACACGTTTTAGCAGATCTCTTTCCTACGCGCTTGGGTTGTCATTGCCAGCTGTCTTTCATGAATGGGTTGTATACGCGCTCTTACTACTATATTATTGTTGGTCGCAATAGCGCCATCTTGGATCGATACGCTATTCACTTGAACCTGGCGCTGCGCGGGAAGGCAGGACAGGACACGTGGGGGCCAGCACGTTTGATACCATATGGTCAACAGAAGCGTTCATTTGGATATTTTTTTATTTTCTGAATGAAATGGCAACGTATAAACATTATGTATATACACCAATACACAGAGAATGTATTATTCCGTGCATTAATTACTTATTATCGTAATGATTCGTTGTGGGGAAATATTTTTATCGAGCTAGTATAAAGTAAAAAGTAATTGTATATAGTAAAATGTGCGATCTGTATAATCGTACTAAATATAATCTTATACGAACATTATATAATCTAAAGTGTGTCGGGTTTCGCGATAATTAATGAAATTAATACCGAATCTTTGCATTTTTCCCGTATATTTCAAATAAAACAATTCATTTATTATTAGCAGACTACAATTTTTCCTAATTCCTACTTATAGTAGTAATTTTGTTATCGCATGTGTTGTCAGAAGTTAATAATACTCACCTTAGTCTACGTCGAAAATAACACAGGAAACGTCTCGAATGCAGAAGTAAATTTCTCAGAGGATGCTGATGTTGCTAACGGTAATACTGCATTCACAGATGACATATCTTCAAGTACGCATTAAACTGCACAATTTGTTCTTGCTCGTCACCAATGACAAGAATGGCAAATAAATCATCGTACCGCCATCGTGTGCGTTTATCATATCAAGTTATAATTATTTCATTATGAGACTGCCACGCCAACAAGTGGCGAATCCTGAAAACAAAATAACCCTTCGATCCGTCGAGGTGTGACGTCACGCAGTGAGTCTGTGCCTCCCTTGTGCAAGCGAGCTCCGCTGCTGCATGTTGCGACGTTTGCTTCGTGATCGTAGCATGTCGCCGGGCGCCGTGGCCTGGAATCGGTGAGCTCTAGTTTCTTGCATCAGTGTTTTGGTGAGCCAGTGTGCGGCCGGTGTCTGTGTATCGAGCGGAAGCACGACGGGGCGCGAGGCTTGGGGCCTCGGCGGCGCGCCACACGCCGGGCGCCGGGCGCCGGGCGCCGGGCGCCGGGAGCCGGCAGCGGGGTGCGTGAGTCGGGCGTGCGTGGGAGCGGCGTTAACTCGCGCGGTGGTCGCGGGCGTGGGCGCGGGCGTGGGCGCGGGCGAGTCGGGCGGGCTGCCTAGCCGGCGGACGGGGGCTGGCGCCGCGATCCGGGCCGGGCCGGAGGCCGGGGCCCCGGCGGGCGCGGCAGGGCCGGAGCCTCGGCCGCTGACGCGTACTCGCCCGCCCGCCCGCCCGGCGCCACGCGACTCCCCGCTACGCGTGAACCGAGCACGCGCTTTTGGGGGAGATCTCGTACGCATCGTTCCTGTTCCGCGGAGTCCAATGATACGCAGAGTTCTTATTGTGTGTGTGGAAGAATCGCAGCAGAAATCTTAATTGAAAGAAGCTCAAATGTTTGTGCCTGAAAATGATCGCTATACATTCGCACTTATTAAAAATTACTTCGTTGAATTAACGCCTACATTTTGATTATACCGGCATACAACAGTAAATTACTTTTTGCAATAAGCCATGCCTGAGATTTCTGTATAATTCAAACACCAATTGATCCATTGAGTGCCTTGTGTTTTTTCATATAAACAGAACATATGATACAATGTGTTGCTGTGCTACGAAGGTTTATTTGCTATATACCTCTACTTGTTAAAATGTTTCTTATTTCCACTTTAATTCTATTCATTTTAAACGACTGTCTCCCTTTTCAGTACGAATGAAAGCGATTCTTATTTTAAAAAATCAATCAAAAAATTGCAAAATCGTGAATGTAAGAGACAATTTCTCAAATAAAGTTAGCTCATGTTTGTTTAATCGTTTTTCAGTGTATCTTCTGGTAATTACATCTAATTAAGTTTCAAAATAGTTGCAGTTTATGTTACAATTTCATATTTGAAATAAAAAACTAATTTTGGAAATTTTATGAACTCGTTAAAAAACACAATGCCATGAGAAATTAATTTAAATAATTAAAAATGTCCTCTCTATTAAAACCACTCTTTTGAGAAATAGTCATATGGGAAAAATATGTTATTAAGTTCAATTGATGCATTTGTTTAGTATCATGCTTTGCTGGTGATATGAAAACATATTCAACTGTTAACTTACACCAAAATTCAATAAAGCTTGTAACAGAATTCAATAAAGATTGCAAAGAAACATTAACATTGTCAAAACTGAAATTGTAATACACTCGAAAGTATCACAAATATCAGACCGTATCCCCGGAGATAGAAAATGATGCCGTAATCTCGTCTGCCCGGGTCCCGACAGATAATTCAGCACTCCTGCCGAATCTTTCTGTGAGGATATGTTGCTTCATGGCAGAAGAGATGAAAATGTTGAAAGTTGCGAGAGGCTAGCCGAAGCGAGGGGCCAACAAGAACGTAAGCTCCGACCCTAGCTCCCCGCCAGCCTCGCGTGCGGGCGGCCACGTGTGCTGCGCAGGGCGCCCTCTGATCCTTTGGTCCCGCAAGCAGATTCCGAGCAGTTTCACTGCACCTGGGTCGGGTCTGGAGCATGCGCAGCGCGAATGTTAGAGTAACAGTGTTTGACTGAGTGAGTGAACTTGAAGATTTTCGATTTTGTTCAGAAAATATACTATGCTTCACGTGGATATATTGTGAATTGACATTTGGAGTGATATATTACACGGACATGTTAAAAGCCACGATAAGACAATGATAGATTGAAGAAAACAATATCACTGTTTTGATAGTGAAATTGCCTAGGAAGGTATTAGTTCCAACGGGTCGTCTTCGATGTCAATTTAAACATAATCTTGGGTCTCTACTTCTTTGAATTTTCTTGCTTCTAGAATTATTCTCTACATTTCAGTGCTTTTTATATCGATTGTTCAAGAGCTAGCATAAAAATTCTAGATAAGTCAAGAATAGGCAAATATGGAAGAAATGAGAAGAGTTCATGAAACATGAAGACGTTTGTATAATTTTAATAGTTTATTCATCATTTTATCATTCTATCATTTTAAATATTATTATTGTTTATTACTATTATTATTTATTGTAGTTTTTCTTCTTCTTCTTCTTCTTATTATTATTATTATTATTACTATTATTACTCTTACATTTGAAGTAACTGATCTTGTGCATTGGATGACATGTCCAAATAGATGCCCTTTACCCTTCCAATATTTAAAAAAAATAATGAAAATTAAAATAAATAAGAGTAAATTGTGCACATCAGCTAAAAATTTTTATTCTTGTAGAACTGTGAAAAATGCGATTTTTAAGGTATTACTACAAAATTGTTGGGCACCATTGCCTCTTATATTTTTCTTTTCAGATGGAACCTGCTTTTTTCCCCTTTCAGATTAAACCCTTCTAGCAAATTATTGTATTCTACAGTATTCTAGTATTGTACTTGGTATCAGCATCTACATTATCGTCTTATTTGACTTGTAAATGACTCCATAGAATGAGATTGGATCTAAGGAATTGACAATATGGTACCAGGGTACATTCGTACTTTCGTCATGGTACTCATTCACATGCTAAAAAGTGGCCTCTGACTCACTATCAGTGGCGATGGAGGAACACCAATGATTTTGTCAGACTTCAGGCCAAACCTGCTTCTAGTTAAACACTGATCTAAAACCAGTCGTGTACTAACTTAATAATAATAATAATAATAATAATAATAATAATAATAATAATAATAATAATAATAATCTTTGGATAATAATTGGGATAGTTAAAACTATCCCAATTGTACTGTCAGCAACTGGTGTTATACCAAAAACTCTCTGCAGATCGGTGGAAGAACTCGGCTTGGAGAAGAGCGTTATCATCGGCCTCCAGAAGTCGGTTATAATCAGTACTTGCTCACTAGTTAGGAGATTCATGGGAGGACATGTTAAGTTTTGAAAGTTCATTTTTGAAATGGTATTTGTTATTACATCTGAAAACTGTTATTTTATGTTTGTGTTAGAATGCCTTAATTTGTTTTCTAGATGTTAAATATGTCAGTGCTATCATGCTTTGATATTGTATCTGTGTGGTATCCATGTGAAACCAAAAAAATTGAGAGTAAACAAAATAATAATAATAATAATACAATTATTACGTCAAAATATCTGTGTAAACGTCGTCTGACGTCCGAGGAAGTAAAGCCATATTTACTCTCAAGAAGTGAACAAAGCACTCAAAATTCGCTTCCAGGATCATTGGAAATTGGACAAAAACAACAATCGTGACAAGGGATCTGCACTAAGGAAATATTTGCAAATTACGAGTACATTAAGGGCCTTATTGGCAATTAAACATTCAAACAACGATATTAGAAAAGAATCTGCAATGAAATTATGATTCATTTTAAAAACTTTTATAATAATATCAGATTGCTAAGTTAAATAAAATTAGAAGCAATCTAAATGTTACTGAATTCATGCACTAAGTAAAAACAAAAGAATAAATCATGTTAATAGGTCGAAAATTAGTATGAATTTTTAACCTTGTAGAAATCAATTTATCTTCTAACACTAAAAATAGATGCAGCACAAAAATACTATTTTTGTTTAATCGATATAATTTATTTAAGTTTTCATAAAGTTCAGGTAAAGTATTAACAAATTTGCGTGAATTATTAGATTTCTGGTGATATACTGTTGACACTGAAATTTGATGAATGGAAATGCTACGTCGAGTATTGTACACATGAATACCCGAATTGGGCCCAAATGCATGTCTTCTATTAAGCAAGTATCATTTAACAAAAACTGCTAAAAAATAAAAAATGTATTTTTTAATAAAAATGTATATTTACAATAATTAACAATCTGCACTTTAATTAATATAGCCGGTATATAGTTATTTAATTAATATAGCTCAGTTATATAACTGAGAATGACTTTCACTCATTTGTACAACTATTTTCTTTAATCCCAGAGACCGTGCAATGTCCAATGACTTCCCCGAAATTATAATGCCTTATTTCGGAGGGGAATTACTATTTGGAGAGGTGTGTGGTGCCTTAGTGAATTAATGACGATTCTGATAGCATAATAAAGTCCACTTAATTAAACGTAAAAAATTGGACCTATGTGAACATTCTGCACTTTATAAATAATTTTAAAAAATTCAAAATAGCTTCAGTTACTTTAGGTGTCAAGACTCTGATCTCGATATTGTGCATAAGCAAACATGTTAAAATCACTAATCATTTTTTAACGAACATAAATAATTATTGTGAATGATAAATTTATAGAAAATTGAATAGTGAATTTCTACATTGATGTAGAAATTCTGCACATTTCTGACCACCAGAGCTAGGGAGTATCATTAACATTATGTACAAGCATTAAAAGCTGAACCTCAAAAATGTAATACGAGTAGAATGTTCAACAGGTGTAATAGATGTTTTGTACGTAATGACCTAAGAAATTTTACTCGGGACACGAAAATCGCCGTTTAATGGCTTCGAAAGCACGATTTCTTAACTTACAGACTACGGTAATGTGGGTAAGTGATATGCGGGATGCATGTAGAATTCTCCATTCCTACAAACGCATTACCTACAAATTTACACATTTTTCTTCTTAAATCTGTTTGAGGCATCGGTGGAGGTAATTCCCTATCCAGCACTTTTCTTCTTTTTAGTTGCGATATATTACAGTGTTTTGTATCGATTGCGTAGAAAATCGACATCTTTTCGGAGCACAGTGGTAGATTCAGAAAGTACTTCATGGGGGAATGGCAGTCTAAGTTTGGAACCCCCATTAATATATTTTTTTAACTTTTGGCTTGAAATAGAACATGTACAAGTATATTAATAGCGGGAGTACTGATTTTGTTGTGATGAGATCTGTATTTGGTAATTATTTCGAATAAATTCAGTAAAATAAAAAAATGTTGGCTTTGGTGAGGACCATAGCCTTCATGGCTCCCTCCCCAAAACAGTCACTGCCTGAACGTAATATACTGCGTAGAAAGGGCAGATGGGCTATATTTCGAGATTAAGTTCCTCCTTAAAAATATGCTAATGGCTGGACAGGGAGTTACTCCCAAGGATGCGTTAAACATATTTAAGATGAAAAATACAGATATTGTAGATTAGGCTACTGAAAAATTCTGTAGACACACATGCATCTCGCCACAAAATATATTATTTCTGACATGCACATCGATCAGAATCCGGAAATGGTGCGTTCTAGGCCTATCAAACTGTGTTTTTGGATCCTGAAATCAACTTCTATGTAGTATGTGTGGTCAGAAACGGGCAGCATATTGAAATTTATAAATAAATCGACTTGTGGCATTCTACGCATTTAATCTCATGGATTAAAGCCTTTTTATTTGTCAGTTTTACTTATCAGTGTTAGAATATTTTTCCAGGCACAGTACCTGGTTTATATGATGTATCACACAGTGCAGTGATTAGTCGTACGAATTTGGTATCCAGCATGACGCTGCTTTCGTTTTTAAAAATTATTTAAAAAAACGGAATAGTTCCACGGGTTTACTAGAAATTCTATTTAATTTGGTTACAAAACTGTTAGCCACGTACTATAGCATATTTCCCCATTTTTAACATCAATAAATTTAAATAAATCATGCATCGATGCCTATGTATGTAAAGTAAAGAACCATAAGTAACTAATATTCACACCATTTGAAAGCGTGATGCTGCACCAGTATGTTCCTTCACGCACAAATTGTAACCGCCACGCAACATTATAATATTACAGGAACCTGCAAAAGTGCTTCCAAACAGCAAAAGTATTTACTCCGCGCTGGTATTCGTACTCGTGGCCTTACACGCAATTCACCTTACCTATTGGACTGCGCTATTTTTTTAAGCGTCTGATACTCTACACAAGGAAAAAATTAAAGAAAAAATTGGAGCCGTTTTTGAGAAAACAATTCTTTAAAATGAGCCTATATTTCCAGCAAAATTGTTCGAAAACTAGTCATAATTTTGAAAATTTTACACGATCTTATTAAAAGATCTGTCTTTGAAGAATAGATTTAATGAAGGAAAAATATCTCTATCTCCAACATTGTAGTTGTAGAAATACGCCCAAAAATTTGAATTTAGGCAACTTTCGAAAATTCAGATATTTTAATGAAAATAAGACCTGCGCAGTGGTTATAAGTGTCCTTTGCAGTATTCGTGGTAAGAGAATAATAAAATGATTAGCCTTATTTGAGAAAATTTTGAGACTTCATGTAAAGTACTCACAAAAATTAAAATATCCGTTTCAAACTCACAGGGACTAGTGTAAGTTTCTCTTCATTAATTAAGTTTTCCCTTCATGTAATTACTTTTTAATCGACGTAATTCAAAACATTTTTCATGAATTAAAATCTGTCTGACGCTACATTTTGGCTTTTACGAGGGATTAAGTTCATTTTTGCAATAAAATGTAATTATTATGTTACTTTTTGGAAGAATGCTCTTATAAGAGAACAATAATAGTTCACCAAACGTGGAGTTACCAAATTAATTTTAAGGTGTCAGTTACATTGTACATATTGAACTTTAAATTATTTGAAGTTCAGCTATTTTCTATGTTGTATTATTGTCTGTAAATACTAAGCATTGGAATGGATAGACTAATTAAAAAGACGCACGGTAAACAATATTAATCTATATTGAAAAACACATTAGTTAGCAAATTAACAAGTCACACATTTTATATGTACAATGTGGGTCATAATGCAATATATGTCTCTATAGGACCAAACATAAGAAATATAAACAATTAAATATTTCCCGAATAAAAGTAAGTGTATACATCAATTTAATTAAAGTACGTAAACATGAGTAGACGTTTCGGTTAGTGAGTTGAAGACACTTTACAAAAACACAGGTATTAAAAGAATAACTTCAGGGGAATTAATGCAATCGATCCAATATCGTACGAATAATTCTTGTTCCAAATTATCTAGTTTTTAAAACCTCTTTTAAAACTAATAATTTATCCACACGTACAATTGCAAACCTTGTAGTACCTTACACGTAGGCTACACTACATCAGTCACACCAGAAACGACCGACATAAGCGGAATCGAACAATTTTCTTTGTGTGCTCGGCAGACGAAAAATACAACATTTGAATGTATATCTTTGAGAGAAGACTTTTTAACACTTGTGTCTGTCACAGATTTTATTGGTAAAGGTCTCAAATCAATAACACGTAAAGTCGTAAAGGTAAATAGGTCATAGTTGAAAAACTATAGGAGCTAAATAGAAAATGAAAGAAATGCTGCTTGAAAATTATTTTGATATGAAGCTACAAAATGATGGATTAGGTATTAAAAACTGCAGAGGGCAGTGTTACGATAAAGAGCCGGTGTGGCACAAAGATGATAGTGGTCGGCGTGCACAAAAAGTTAAATCTCAAATTCTTGAAGTAAAGTTTGGCGAATTTTGTGACATGTGTAGAATGTTTGTTAAACTTAGTTGGGGCAAATGCCGTTAAACTGTTCCTCCCTTCCTCCCCTTTTACTTTGCAGAACCCTGCTTCGGCATTCTTGTACAATTTTGTACAATTTGTAGAAGCTTGTACAATTCCTTTGCTTCCTCCACCAATACATGGGAGTTTATAGAAAAAACATGTTCCCTCGTCCCTTAAACTGCACAGAAATACCAGATGGTCAACCGAGAGAGAAGTCGCAACTATAATAAACACGCGTTTAGGAAAAATAATAGATGCTATTAAAGATCACAGGATTAGTCAATAACAACTGCTGAAATTAAAACGGAACTTCTCTTCTAAGAACTGTCAAAACATTTGAATGTATTGTCTTCATACAGAGAGGACATGACTATTGATCGATCAGCAAAATATATTAACCCTCTGATCTCCGAATTAGAATCAGAAAGGTCAATACTTCCATCTATGCAGTAATAGAAGCGAAAAAATAGGAGGGAAGCTTAATCTAGATCCTCACTTTAAAGAAGTAAGGAGGAGAAAGAAGAAGCGTGTGTTTGATGAAAAGGGCAACATCAAAGATTAAACTCATTTTTTCTCAGAAGGAAAACTCAGATTATTAACTATGAAAACAATACATCGGGTTTTGAATGAACTGAGGCAAATATTTCAAACCATTCAAAAATGGATAGTTTACTTTCGCTTCCTTACGGGAGCTCGGTTTAAAATAATCAATGGAGAAGAATTGAGGAGCTACCACATATAAAAAGAACGAGCTGGCTATAGAATATAGTTATATAATGGAAATGGAAAGTTTTAAGTATCATGCCTTGGATTTATATCCTAATATGAAAACGGCAACACAGTAATATAATAACAGCCAAACATAATGACAGTGCTGAGAATTTTTCTCAATATACCTGACTTAGCTGCCTCAATTGAAAGAAAATTTAGCAAACTAAAGATAGTAAAAAATCACATCTGCAACTTAACAGGACAACAAAGACTAAATTGAGCATGATATCAAAAAAGGCTTTAAAGCTGTTTTATGATACTACTGTACTTTTTGAGGCCCAAAAGTCCTGAAAAGCCCAATTTTAGTTTAAGATGTCTGTTTTTAAGGTATTTTTCACGTTTTCTAAATAGATTAAGAGATTTTCTGAAGTAACAAAGTACAAAGCACAAGATCATAGGTTGAGTAAAATATGATATTCTTCATTTTAGTACTACTTCTCATAATTAAATATCCTCTCCTGAAGCAACAGGCTGTTGATTCATCCTTTACTAACGCACATCTCGATAAAATAAACAGACTACAATCACAAAGCATGATGAGAATATATTGAACTCAAATAACAAAACAGAAGCAATGACGCAGATAGTAAAAAATACGCTCACATCCATTATAGAGAATATTGGTTTCAAAGATAATGGTAGAGAAGTAAACGATCCGGCAACAAATATTTTTTGGAGATTGCGGTTGATCTCCCATAGGATATAAAGTCCCAAAGTCCCGAAGTTCAACATCAGAAGTTTCCTCAAAAATTTTCGACAGGATGTTTGTTTCCGAAATTTTTTTTATAAAATTCTCAAAATAATTGCATATAAAAAATAAATATTCGTTTGGTTTTGATGAATTTCCGGATAGTTTGTTAAAGATTTCTGCGTCTGCCATTATATAATCGTTACATATTTAATGCATCTTTATGCACAGGAATATATGTAGATATTTTCTGGACATAAATGCTTCTGGACATAAATGTAACTTCATTTTCTGTGCACGTCTTCTAGAATTCAGTGGGAAATACAATTATTCAAATTATCGTTTCCATGTTGTCGCGGCAGGAAGTAATAAGAGCCAAAATTTATTGCTTATTTATCTTTGAAAATAGATTTTATTACATGGGAGTTTTTTTTGTTTTTTTTTTCTCCCCTTGAAAATTCAAAGTTCAAAATTTATTGCTTATTTACCCTTGAAAATAGATTTTTTACATGAGAGTTTTTTGTTTTTTTTCTCCCTTTCAAAATTCAAAATTTATTGCTTGTTTATCCTTGAAAATAGATTTTATTACATGGGAGTTTTTTTTCTCCCTTTCAAAAATTCAAAATTTAAGTAGTATATGACTTGGTGTAGGGATCACAGAATTTTGAAAATGTGCACACAATTCACTTTTCCCCATAGCACGTCATACGCAGTTTTTAACTGTTTTTTGACGTAAAATAAATAAAAAAACAAAATAGATAAGATTAGAATGCACTTTAAAAAAGGCAACACAAATTAAATTCAAAATTATCGACCAATCTTTTGTCAGTTTTTTCAATAATATTATAGGCAATTTGACATCGAAATCGAAACCTTTTGCAGGAAATATGAAGCGTTTTCAGGTTGCCAAAATAGAATATATATATAGAATATAATAGAATATAGAGAATAAAAGTCTACAGAAACTGCAATAGTTTCTTTTCTTAAGAATGTGGATTTATAATTAGATTAAAATTAATCATTAATCGGTATATTTTTAAATATTTAAGGGAATACAAAAGGCCCTATTCCTCCCATGTTAATTTGACAAATTTCGTTTCTCCTTTTCTCAGAAACGATTGGTAATAACTGCATTTAAAAAATTGAGGTAAAACTTAAGCTCTTCGATCACATTTCAACAAAGGAGTTTTTAAGAATAATTTTTGGTTTTTTAGAAAAAATAATTAATAATTGCTTGTTTTCTTTGCACATTTTTGTATGTATTCCAATTTATATATCTTCACCTTCACAAGTGTTTGCAAAATACCTGTGTTAAAATGTGGAGAAGAGAACATTTGAGTCTGTAAATATTTCCTTCAATTCTGTCTAGTAGATTTGGGGGAAAAGAAACAAAGTATTATTGAAAAAGAAAAATGACGGAAAACAACAATCAAAATTTCTAGTGCATTCGAGCACCATAACTTGGTCATCAGGGTCTTCATATTTTCTTCAATGTTTCTTCTTACGTTTCTTCCTCCTTCCCTTGCCTTTGCTTCTATTTGATTCAGGGCTAAATCTGAAACTCTCAATCTCTCTTTATCTAGCGTTTCTTTCCAGAACTATCTTCGTGAAATTTTCTTCACGTCTTGGTGAAGATGGGATTGTAGCTTACAATTGAATTTTGGGTTTACCCACGTTCTTTCTCTTCTTAAAAACAAGTAAAGCCCTTTTAGCCATATTAGAAAGGGAGATAGATTACTAAACGTAATTAAATCGCACCTTAAAACTACACTATTCACTACAAAAGTGAAATATTCACTAGGATCACAATAACACAAAGTAAACACACACTCAAAGAAGCACTGATTATGTGTGGACACTGTACCAACAAATGAAGATCGTAAAACTGCCCCGACTTCGCAATTTGACATTTGAAATTCTACTGCGTACTTCAAAATAAACGAAGCAAATCTTACATTGATATAGAAGTCACTGCAGTCAGTTGCCCGAAAATAGCCACGGCCCTTTTTTTCAAAAGTAATTTTGAATACTTTATAAGCTTACTTTCTTATGAAATTCGTCTTGACTTTTTATTCAGATTGGTGCTTTAAATAACGATTTCAGAGAGTTCTATACTGTAATGTAGGGACAGTATTTACTCACATTTCCGATTCATTACCAAGTGCAATGAAACACGCAGGGTCCGAATTTAGGCCCTTTTCTCTTCGTAATATACGTAAACGATATGCCGTTGTCGTTCTGAAACGAAAGAGCACTTTTCTTGGCTGATGATACGAATTATTCTTTGCAATAAACTGAAAATAGGATATCTGATGTTCCAAATTGATTTCAGCAAATTCCATCCTCGTGATTATTGTAATACTCTCTATATTAAGCTAGGAATTCTATCTTTGGCTTGACTTTTTATTTACGATCACTGATTTTTATCAAAAACGAGATACTCGAAGGTGGGAACATATTTTCCCTCAATACAGACATCTATAACACTCGACGTAGTAATCGTATTCAACATACATCACTAATGACAGCTCACTGTTAATATTCATTTATAATACATGTCCATTATTTTGCATCACATTTCCTGATGACATTGAACGATTAAAACCAATGACTAAGATTAATTGCACTGTAAAATCTTTTCTGCTACATAACTGTCTAAACAATTAGTGACTGTAATGAGTATCATAAAAGAAAGTAATATTGCTATTTAAAAATGGTATTCAATGTATTAGATACCATTTGTAACGTGTTTTTTAGAAGGCTAAATATGCCCGTAACCATTATTGTACCTCAGCTTCAGAGTCAATGACTACCATCTCAATCAGGTATTCGTCCAATTTCCCTGATCCATTGAGCAAATGCTGAGATGGCCCTTTGTTTTGCTTCTGGACATAAATGTAGTTTCACTATACTCACGTTTTATTAAGGTGTCTTTTGAAAGTTGTGTTAGGAGTAGAGCCGGGGGTGTGGGTTACTATTTTGTTAGCAATGCTATAAAATAAAGACGGTTGTTTGTTCACCGATGCGAGTCAGTTTCCTATATCTAATATTTGGAGCGAAAATTGACAGTTTTTCAAATGTTGCCAACCTCTCTTTGTTGGAACTTTATTCACTATTCAACCATGTATAAAAGGGTGATGAAGATCTTCAGATCAGGAACCCGTGTGCCAATTATACTTCTCCCTAATATACAGTTTTTTGAAAATAATTCAAATCCAATCATAAATCAAGTTAAGGTTCTAATAATAATAAATAATGTCTGTTTGATTCTCTTTAAAGAACTGACATTACAAATGATTTTTTACCAATTCATTATTTAATTAAATTACCCTTCGTATATTTATGATCATATATGATCTATATATAGATAGATCAAACCACCTACACTGTGGGTCAAACCCCCCTCACATTCGAACCACACTTGCATGTGAAGTCGTAGGCTTCCGCGGCCGGAGTCATGTGGATGATCTTGGCTGTCCGGGTGACGCCGCGTCGAAGGCTATGTTGCCGACGTTTCGACCATCTTTTCCGTGGTCTTCCTCGGCAGACCAGCCCTGAGGAAAACCACGAAAAGATGGTCAAAACGTCGGCAACACAGCCTTCGACACGGCGTCACTCAGACAGCCAAGATGATCCACACACTTGCATGCTTTATAGACTACAGTGTATGACAGATTACAGTAGCTGGATCAGTGTAAATATTTTCTATAATATTAGAGGTAACCCATCAGAAATGATGGGATGAAGTTAAAACTCCAATATAAATAATTCATCATAATGAATAGTAGAAAAAAAAGTTTTTTAGGGAGACGCTGAAGGAGTCACAAGGTGAAATTTTGGGCTATTTACTATTTTTGCCACTGGCTGCGACGTCCCATGAAGAAATCGAATGTAGTTCCTCTGATATTTATGAACGTTTTTCCGGCACTCTGTGTTCTTTGAATCCAACGTCGTTTGTATCAAGTATGAGGCCCATTTTCTTCCAGAAATCGCACGTACGTGCGCGCAAGCTCCCGGACGGAAATGCTCCATTCCTTTGCCACGGGTGCAGGGGGCTCTGTCCTATCTCTTCAGGGATGTCTTAGGTTTTTTTTAAATTTGTTGCGTCTACATATTGACGCAACGCGTCTCCAAGACCCTTAAGGGGCGTTCAGCGCCTTGCGCTGGGGAGTAATCCTCCTTTATTTTGCGCGGGAGTAATTCTCCATTACCTGTTTAAGTCATTTTACGTCAGGTCACCGTCACTTGTCGAGAGGACCGCCAGGTAGCATCTCCGCGTACGCACCTCCTGCTATGCGCTCCTGCGTCTCTACCCAGCGGCCAGAATTGGGAAGGAATAAGGATAGGGGTAGGGTTTAGGACACTTCACAGGGGTTGGACTAGCCCTTGTGAAGCAGCCAAACTCGTTTTGTTGGAACCAATTTCACATGAGATTCGACGGGAATCGAACCCGGACTCAGTGGTGAAAGGCTAGCGACTTCGCTATGTGCCACGAGCGAACCTTTTCGGCCATGTTTTATGATACCATTTTTTTACTTATTTGTTTTACAAAGTAATTTTTCTATCATATACTGTGTTCTTTGTATTAAATCTGTATTTTTAGTTTATTTTACTAATTGACAATGGATTTAGTAGAACATGTGAAACGATGATACATGTTTCATTTATTTATAATATAATTTGCATAACATAATAATGTTATTCTCCAGGTATTTATAATATTTATTATATCTTGTTTTTGATATTATTTTACACTCTTTTCTCAACTTATTTTCGCATCAGAATGTTCTAAGAGAAAACTCGCGGGCTATGAAAAAGGGAAAACAACTAATTCATGTCAGGGCATAAACTTACTGTAACTTTGACCAGTGGCACAATAAGAATTATACCCGTGGATGTGTCTCGTCTTTGAGACATCCGACATTTTCCCGTTGTTTATGAGTAAAATAAGGGAAAATGCACGGTCATTCTCTTTTGTAACAAGACCATGCAAAAAACCTTTCTCCTTTTTTGTCAAAACAAACAGACAAGTGCTATTAAGCATTTTAAAACAGTAACTGGCATTGTAATTAGACTTCAGTTATTTATACCCCAAAACCTCTAATTTTAGGCGCCCAAAATAGGCTCTCAAAAGCAAATATAGGCATTATATTTTTTTCAATATGCAGAATAAATTAAGATGAAAATATATTTTTAGAATAAATTAAATTTTACTCCAATTTATTGTCACTTCTGATGATCTTTTTATTTAAATGTCAGTTTTTTAGTTACACGAAACCTGGAAGCAACGAGGAAAATTCGCCCCTAGGGTATTTATCCAGCCCACTACCGGTTTCCCTCATCGTTCCGATGGAACTCATATTCGATCATACATTAGTCACCAACACATTTGCGGGCTCCTCTGATATGGCGTCAACAGAACGCGATGCCCTCCGCGACCACACATACATGAGAGAAAAGGGACAAACAACCAAGCCCAAAGCGAGACTCGAACCCGGGACCCTTCTAACCGAAGGACTGAGTCGATACACGCTCGCAGCTACCCCTATCACCTAGGTGGACATAAGACACATGCAATTTACAGTATTCTGTCAATTACCGCATATTGCTGAAGTTTAATGAGAAAATGCTAATACGCCTGTTCGTAGCATGGGTGGCAAAAATGTACATCCCCATGCAACATGCACATGAACGTTACTGGATAACACGCACTCGGTAACGAGCTGGCACAACACATCATGACCTCGACTCCCACGCAGTCACCTGCCAAAAATACATCTCTTCCATCTTCCTTACGTTCCCCACCCCACCCCAATTTCGAACCCTCCTACCTCCTCCTCTGCACTAAATCCCGTTTCCTTCAATCCCACTAACAAATCATCTATATCTTATGCCCCTATTTCCTCACAACCTGTCACTGCTGGGACACGTTAAAACCTTCGGCCACGCACTCAAGGTAAATCTGGAGTAAATATATGACAACTACAGTCAGATGCAGTAGAAAAACAATCGTGGAGCTACTTGAAAAAAAATTAGATACTGCACCATAATGTTCAATAACTTCCAAATAAAACTGAATTTATCGAGGCTGCTCTAAAGAGGGATTTAAATCAAATAAATGCTCTTTGTTTTACAGAACATTGTTTTTTTCCTAACGAACTTAGCATTTTCCAAATTCGAAACTATTATCTTGCAGGCAATTATTGTAGAGAAAGGGAATCAGATAAGGATCCTACGTATGGGGGTTCTTGTATTTACGTTAGAAATTATATCAATTTCATCTCTTTGACGGAATGTGTATGTATTCCGTCAAAAATGTTTTTGAAATATCTATGATACATCTTCATATGCGAACTATTATCTTACTTTATATCTACAGACCTCCAACAAAGGGAGCTCTATATTATAACATGTTCTTAAAAAAACTAGAGGTCTAATCCAAATCCAACTCTAATCAAAGTCAGCAATCGCCCTATTGAATCCATTGTTGTATGCGAACATATTATGCATTCTAGGGGCCATTGGCTGAATCGCTACTCCAACTCAGTCTAAGGGAATATAATGCCATTAGCCAATGACAGTCGGGTGAGTACGCATCGTTAACTGTTGTGTTCAACAATGTTGAAAATTTTTGTAGGTATGATATCTCTTCTATTTTTCTGTGACTTATGGGTATTTCTTATACACAGTGTTTAGTACTTTCCATAGAAACGATACTTCTACGTACGAGGGCTTGCGAGGAACATGTATAATTGTTTATGGGTAATATATGCTCAATTTATGAAATACCAAAATGCGTGTAATATGATCTACCTTCTATGGTATACCATACACGGCTACTAGCCCATTTTTAGATCCAATGTTCTGCAGTACGCAACTGAAGCTCACCTTTCTGAATGGATCCAGATGGGTGGGTTTGAAAAATGGTTGAAAAATATTGTAGAAAAGGTTCATTCCACAGCCGATTCCCCTGCTTTGCTGGCTTTGAAGAGTCACTTTTTTCATGTTGCAAATTTTTAAGCAACGACACAGCTCGAGAAAATCAAATGAAAACTATTTCGCTGCCTTCGCACGGTTTGGTCGTATTTTTTTGGGTCCTTTAAAACCATAGCGACACATAGCGAAGTCGCAAGCCTTTCACCTCTGAGGTCCAGGTTCGATTCCCGTCGAATCTCATGTGAAATTTGTTCCAAAAAAATGAGTTTGGCTGCTTCACAAGGGCTAGTCCAACCCTTGAGAAGTGTCCTAAATCCTGCCCCTATCTTTATTCCTTCCCAATTCTGGCCGCTGGGTAATGAAACAGGAGCGCGTAGCAGGAGGCGCGTACGCGGAGATGCTACCTGGCGGTCCTCTTGACAACTGACTGCGACGTGACCCGACACGATAGAAAGTTATAATGGAGAATTACTCCACAAGCGCGCAATGTAATTGAGGATTACTCCCCAGCGCAAAGCGCTCAACGCCCCTTAAGACCCTTAGGTCTTGGAGACGCGTTGCGTCAAAATGGTAGACGCAACAAATAAAAAAAAATCTTCCCTTTGTGAAGGGGCAGTTAAGTTACCTAAACGAGTAGCGAATCAGTCCATAATTGTGAGTCAGTTTTCTATAAAACTATTGCCTACAATTAAGAAAAAACGGTAACACGGGATTTAAAGCTTCTAAGCACAATGTAATTACGAGTTTTCCTTCCAAGAGTGCCCAGGCTCTACCTCTTGAAAATATTGCAGCTAAGCAGCGGCTAAAATAATTCATTATCCTAAACGTAGTGAATGCTAGTGAAGATTAAAGTAGTGATTTTAAAGTAGTGACTTTTTTAAACTTTGTTATTTAATTCTAACTAACAAAAATTCAAAATTTTTAATAATTCATTGTTCACCAGGAATGTTATAATCTGCAAATGATAGCAAAATGAAAATTATGGGAGCAATCTTTCACATCAAATTTGTCATAAAAATTAAATATATGCGTTTTTAAGAAGGGTAATTTTGGAAGCATATATATATATATATATATATATATATATATATATATATATATATATATATGAGATCATTTTTCCCCATCGTGAATCTGAATGAAAGATTTATTTCATAGAACACATTTTCATTTAAACATAGTTAATGAAAAAGTAGTTTATTGTCATCAAAACATTATCAAAGAAAAACAATTCAGTATCATAATGTTGTGTTAAGCAAACCACTGAATTTGGGATTACATCGTAGCAAAGCTAATTACATTATCAGCTCTACAAGCAATTACTTGGTGTCCAAATTGAATATTCGTTGTAGTTTCATATTTCACACTATCATATATCGACATCAAACATTTCCAATATAAAACAAAAGGAAATATTACTTGAACTATGTGACGCAATGTTCTCGCCGATTGCTCTTTCAATTTACGCGCTGTGGTTCGAATCGAGCATTCTAATTGGTGATCCCCACTCATAGAATGAATCTCATTCCCACCCTTCATCGATTTTCGCATTTGCAACCGAGACGCTCGTGCGCGACTCCTGAGGTCAGTGAAAGTGCAAAATGCTATGCAGGCCTGCTTTAAGGGATGCACCAAGGTTACCCCTTGAGCCATGTGCAATATTTCAAGGTCAGATTTTGTGAACACGATGTCAAGGGAAGACTAGGTTCGCAGAGGACAATGCCACTACCGTTCCTCCAACGTCACGTGCTTGTCACATTTCATTCCCTCGGCCTTCCAGGAATAGAATAATTGTCTCTTGTTTTCTCATTACTAATTACTGAATAATCTACACGAGAGAATTATTGATTTTAGTCAACAGAAACTTTTCCCCTTTTCTCGTAGTTTCCTTTACAGGATTTTCATTACAGTGAAGCCTGTCTTAAATGGTCATTAATGGTTCCGGTGAAAATTAGCTATTAATCGAGTGCTAATGTATGCGAACAAAAAAATATTACCATGGCAGTCAGGATGTCTGAATAAGAAAAGGAAAGAATTTCCTGGAATTATTTTATTGATCTCTTGGGCAATCGATCTATGCGCTATCGCCCACGATAGGGAATAACGGACTACTTTCCTCTGTAAGGCCCCCGCAACTAGCCCATCAGTTGCACACCTAAGCACTTTAGCAGCACTTGACAGCAGATTTGCAGATGTTGTGCAGCCCTAGCTCACAACTCTCTTCTCAATACAAATACGTTGCTGGCGCAGTGTTTTCTTCTTTTGATGATGGATTTTTTCCGTTACAGATTTCACTGTGGGAATCAACGAAAACTCGAACAGACGACGATCAAGTAAGTAATCAGGGCTCGTACAACCACTTACATACTTAAGTCTACACGGGAAAAATATGTTTGGGAAGGCGAAGCTCAAAATATGTATTTTTTAATAATATGAGATTATTTTGTGGAAGGAAGAAAGAAAGGAATAATACTTTTGAAATGTTAAAGTAACGGGAGCTTTGACGTTTGTCTTATCATCTGCCTCATCTTTGTAATATTCTCGCTACATCGTATATCATTTAAATTTATCTTCCTGCTGTAATTGCATTAAGGAAACAATGACATTACCATCGTTGTACAGTTTTCGCATTGAATACCCAACACTAAGGTGCACCCGCACCGATCCACAGTGTAATTAATTTTTGAGTATCAATTCTGATGTTAAATCACTCGACTAAGGCCGGGGAAGATACGCGCAACTTAGAAGAAATGATTTTTATTATATTTTAATCCTTTCCTAACTTTCTTTTACAAAAAAAAATTGTAGCGCACGTTGCGGCTGGGATATTTAATCCTTCTGCCTCTGCAGATCTCAAATTCCGAAGTGTGCGATTGCTTAGGCGTGCACGTCGCGCAAACTTCCTAAACAAACGCGCAACGGCGACCAATCCAGTCACTAGAAATGCGAAACCGAATTGGGCGGCGCAAAAAGTACCAAATTATACTGCCAGATGCCTTTTCAATATCATCACATTTTCTAGAGACGGATTTCAATTTTTTTATTGCTTATGGAGATGTTTTATGCGAGATTTTATGGCAGAATATCCTTGAGCCATAAGTAATAATTTCACCCCAAAAAGCTCAAGTCTCTATCTTGCTTCAATTGCTCATCTGCACGGTACAATCTCGGAGCTGCAAGAAATTATGTTACAGAAAATTGAGTCACTTGAGTAATTAAATGTTATTAAGTGAATAGGAACGCTGAAAATCATGCTCATCTTCCGTTGCGAGGTAGCGGCAATCAGGCGACACAGACGCTCATTTACGCCGTACTACAATCCAAGGTTGAGTCTTTGTATAACGAGCTAAATTGAACTTTTTCTTGCCATTCCCCGAATACTGAATCTTAGAAACTTGAGTTGAATTATCTGGGATTTGATAGTTTATGTGAGTCATTTATTTACATTTGTATATCCAAATAACAAATGGGTATTTCTGGAAAGTATTAGTCATATTCTCGAAATAAGAAAAAGTGTGTAAAAAACACTTTTACACCAACTCTGGGAATAGCATGAAAATATAAAGTGTATGCACCGAAAATAAAATAAAAAACTTTCAATGACAATAATTTGATGGTATAGTTATTTATTTATTTTCTCATGACTCTTTCAGTTTTAACTCTTGTTCACTGACGACCTTGAAAGTTCACGTGACCACAACCCTCCTATTCACGTGATTTCAATGCGCTCCCTTCATTCAACCCATCGCAGGCAAACGCAGCCTAATTTACCACACTGAAAGACGAAACGATTGTACATAAATAAATATTTAAATAATGTGTTTATTTGTGGTGATGCTCAGACCACTGGGCCTGCACTTCCACTCGACCACTTTCAAAAGTAGAAGAGAATGAACTGATGATACCAATGGTCACAAAGATTAGAAATGCGGTCAGATCACTGCAGATTTCTCGGCTACGACCTCCCCGTTGTCTTAAGCAAAATTTGATTATATACCATTAGAGTCGTGATTCAATTGTCTTCGTTCTACAACTTATTAAAACAAGATTTCGTCAACAAAGAAAACAAAATAAAAATACCAACTATAAATATTTATTTCTGTATCTATGTACATATTTATTTATTTATTTATTTAACGCCAAGTAACAACTGTGTGTGACGTACTACGGTGAGAAGTACAATCTCAGAACAATTTCTTCAAATATGCGATCTCTACCTTAAATCATATTCAAGTTGAAATATAATTAGGTAGAAACGAGGGGTTTTGGCAAGATTGATAAAATATTTGCTCCCTTCTAATAATAACTATTTGGAAAGACGAATCAGATACAGATTTTGGCTATTATCACTTATCTTGCCCTTCGTGAAGGTGTTAACTTATTGCTGTGAGAACCTGAAGAACGATTACTTTTATTTTTTTAAAATTTATTTTACGTCAAAAAAACAGTTAAAACTGCGTATGACGTGCTATGGGGAAAAGTGAATTGTATGGGGAAAAGTGAAGTGTACTTGAATAATTATATTACTGACTGGGCTCTAGAAGACGTGTACAGATAGAGAAATACCATTTATTTTTCAGAAGCAAAACAAGGGGCCATCTCAACATTTGCTCTAAAGATCAGGGTAACTTGAAATACTGATCAAGATAGGAATAATTTACCCAGAGGCTGAGGTAGAAATGTTTGATACAGGTATATTTAGTCTTATAAAATTATACAGTATAAATGGTAGGAAGGTTTTTGGCAAGAACTAATAAGAAACAATATCATTATTAAAATCAAAATTACTTTGTTTTCTGAAGCTCAGTATAATGTCTAATGTCACATATAATTTTAATGTCATCAACGTTATGAAGCAGTAAAGATTTTACTTAACACTTAAACTTTTGAGACGATTTTAGTAGTTTAATGTCATCTCTTGGCGTGTTGTAAAAACAATATTAATTTACAGTCAGTATCAACAACTCACTACAAAAAATGCACATATTTGTGCATTTTTTATAGTGATTTATGCATGCATTATAATGCACATATTTGTGCATTTTTTGTAGTGAGATGTTGATACTGACACTGGAAGAATATGATTACTACTTCGAGTGTTATAGTTATAGACAAATGCATTCTCTGACAATATGTTCCCACCCTCGAGTAAGTCATTTTTGACAAAAAATACCGATTCATCAATCAATAATTGCATCAACAACGCAACAAATTCAATCAAGAAGCACGATAATGATAGCATTTTTAGCTTAATAAAATGAGACTTAGAAAAATAATGTGTGATATTTGGTTATTCCTACAGTTCTTTTCTGTAATCTAAAATTGTGGGAGCTATATGATGTGTTTCCCCAAAATATTAAGCCATATCTCAGGCCAGAATGAACATTCACGAAATATAAAGAAGTATTAAGGCTAACTGAATTTGAAAGAACTCTGAACTCGAGGCAAAAGTCTCATGTTGAACTTTGTGCTTTAGATCCTTTGTGAGATCAACTGAAATTCTTGAAAAATAATGGTCGAAGACAGTAATCACTGTTGCCAGTTCATTCACTTCCCAATTATTTTTTTTGAAGAGAACTTACTCTACAGTGTTTGCATTTGTTGTCAATTTAAAGGATAGAGTTGAGTTAATATGTTCCACAAAACTTATTTATGAAAACCAAAGGATTTTGATGGACGTATTTAGTCAACTGTAGTTTTTGAATTGAAAGTTTGAATTTTGATGAAATTTTCAATTTTTGTGCTTTTTATAGACATTTAAATTTATTTCTTGTGTCAATTGACAATACCTAAAAAATTAAACATTCCATTTTATGAAACGTACATCAGAAACGTATCAAACTAGGTTTAACTGTGATTTAAATTATCCCAAAGATCTTTCGACTACTCGTAATGAAACTTTGATGTATTTAAGAACTATTGCTGCATGCACGTACTATATAACAATATATTACAATCATTTTCTGCAAGTTCATCTTTAAATATTTTCAGTTTTGAGGTTATGAGGTATTAACATAAAAAAAATGGTCGTGTGGCGTGGCTTGGCTGATTGTGAGAGAACGGTGAGTTTTCTAAAAGTGATTGCACATAGCGTCGGTTTCGAATTGTTTGGAAAATGTTCTGTGAGCTTTGAAAGATGAAATTATCGCTTAGTGTGAAGGAAAATTCTAATAATAAAAGTCCTAAAAGATGAAAAAGTAAGTCCTTGGCTTAACAAAGATTAAGGGGGAAAAATGCACTGGAGTCCATTGTTGTTTCTCCCCCATTGGTATGCGACAGTTATTGTGCAAGTGCGGTGTTCACCAAGGTTTTCAATGCCTAAGTGCTGCTAGATTTTACATTTAACTACAGGGAAAATTGTTCTAAACATCGATGACAGTGACGGTAAAGGATATCCTTAAATTGGTGGTGTCATGCGGAACACAAATAATGTGTGATTTCTAGCACGATGTAGCTTCATGATTTAAAAAAACGTATGCATGCATACGACGAATTGTTCATTCGACAATTTCCTCATCTACCTTGGGCTCATTGTACTTACGTCTCCTGATAATCACAACGCGGTTGTCACAAAACTACAGGTACTTTATACGTTGTATTAAACTTCTTTGTGCTTGATGTTTCATGACGCCCACAGTGATTTCCTAGAGATACGCAATAGCAAGAGCCTTTCCAATGACATAATCTACCCTTGTTGCCATAACTCGGAGTTAATAAATGTACATGATAGAGCATGGTACCAGCAGGGGCTTCGGCAACGCATTTATGACGCCAAAAATCGAAATTTCACCTCATTAAAACATTAAGACAGTAGTAGGTATCGGACGGAAATAAATCAAACGCATGGAACTGGAAGACCGTTCGCTTTAAATTTTCCGCGATAGATTATGCAGCTTGCATGTGACAAGAGGAATAAAGTGCGGGAACGCTGTATATTCCGAGACCTTGCTGACAAGCACCAATAACTGGTGCAACGTTTAGGTAGTAGTATGAACGGTACGACAGATGCACTGATTGTCGGTACTCCCGCGACGTATATAGTTGATTACCTATCCTCCAGGCGCCAATTCATATAATTTTTTTCACCATTCGTCCTGTAATTAACTTCACTGGTACTATTTTGCATTTCAGGAATGATGGGGGGAAGCCTCTGACTTCTGCTCTAAAGAGTTCCGCAAAGATATCCTACGTTTTTCCATTCGGAGGCCATGTTTTCTAGTATGAAGCTGTGAATTCACGGAAACAAATACTTTTTATTTATTTGATGTACGTATCGGTAGTATGTCTAAATAAACTTTTCGATTTCTTTTCTTTCGATTTGTTTTTTATGAAAATGAAAAAGCGCACGTTAACTCAATAACACGACAGAAAGTACCCTTACCCGCTTTACCGCTCAGCCACTTTACCCACGTATTCCATAAAATATATTATCATTGTATTATGCATTTGCAATAAACGTTATATAGTTGAGTGTCAGTAATTCGAATGTCCGAAATCCTGACCGTCGATTACCCGAATTCCCTTCCAGGGAGAAAATGTATGAAGTGAATATTGAATGACCATACCTATTTGTTTAAATGTGTCGACATTGTTTAATTATTTTATTAAAACTATTAATTTAATAATTAAATTAATGTATTAACACGATATAATACATACTTCGTTTTGCGGGCCTAGATTCACCGTGCATAATATAAAACAATCTGTACTAAAGTATAATATTTTTAATAATTATAAACTAAAAATTACCATGTACATGCTTATGCCCTTCTGTAAACATCAGAGTGAATTATAAAAGTTATAGCATTTTTTACCTTATAGACATTACCAAGTTATGTTTCCCGCTATATATAGACATTACCAAGTTATGTCTACCGGTCCTTTTATTGGTTTATTTCTAAACTTCGGACAAATTGAAAAACCGAAAGGAGTCCGTCCCAAATAATATGGATTATCTACTTTCTACTGTATTTTTGCAGATAATGAAATAACGTAATATTACTTAATTAATGTTCATTTACATAAGTAAATGTTCCTATGGTATTTTGAAGACCAGACAAAATCAATATACGACAGACACAAAACATGTTTTAATCCAAGAAGAATATTAGTAAAATAATATTTATGTGTGGTTTGTATTACAAAAACATTTTTTCCTAGTGCGACAGAACTTCTCTGAAACCGAGTGTTAAGTACTTTGGTCATTTCAGTAATATTTCTGGAATAGCACCTAAACAATATGATCACCTCTTCCTGGTTCCGTTTCACTTTCATTCCTTGGGTGGGGAAGGAAGTTGTTCAACCATTTCGATACAGAACACAGCTCGGATGAATTCAACTTAAGCAGTTTTCTATTTGGTAACATAGGGAGTTAGGGAAATCAAGATCACAATTTGATAAGAAAGACTACCTTCCTACCGACTTCCACCCAGTATGAAATAATATAGATCAAACTTGTGACTTGTATTGAACGAGAACAAATTGAATAATAAGGAGAAACCGAAAGAAGTTTTAAGGAATAAGTTCTGAAGTAAAGGTAGACTGGTATAGCAGAGACATATGTTTGAGAATGAGACGTGTGCACAAGAGTAAGGGACAACAGTCTACACATAAAACAAAACAAAAACATGTAATAAATGGGGTCAATATGCAAATTATCTCAAACATAATTTCCTGCGTCACCGAAATTGTATCGTACAGTTTGAGCAACTGAAGTGAGATAAAAACTTGAGATTTTTTATATGTTATATATGGTTTGAGAATATGCTGCAAACAATCCTCGGATAGAACGTCTTCATAAGATAAATTATTGAATTTAAGAGTACATGAGTTTTAAATAATGTCATAATAATACAATAATGTGAACAAGTCGCCGCTAATGCAAATATTAACGACGTGAGAGACAAGTCAAAAAATTACATTTTTGTAATTTTTGAAAAAACAGAACAATAGAGCAATTTTTATATAGTTTATGTCATCGTATAGGGTTCGTTTAGCACTAAGCCTACTAAAAATTTAAAGAAAAATTTCGAACCGTTTTTGAGAAAATCTTGTTTTTGTAATTTTTAAAATTGCAAATATTGCACGCACTATTGCAAGAAAACTACTAAACTTTTCAAAGAAATCCTTGACGTAAATGAAAGAACTAATTATGGACAACAAATTTCATTTTGAGGAAAAATCTCTATCTTCAATTTTGTAATTGTAGAAAGACGCCGAAAAATTTCAGACTTTTGTAATTATCGAAAATTCAGAGCTAACAGTGAAAATCAGCCACCTTATTTAAAGAAAAATTTGGAGCCTTTTTGAGAAAATTTTGAAAATGTCCGGGGGCTTCATGTAAAGTACCCCCAAATTTTAAATTATATTTTTCAAAATTTCATTGCTGCAACTAGAGCCAGATGGTCAGGAGTTTCTTCAATTTGGAAAAAATCCTACGTATGGTTTAGGCGCTAGTAGTGTTCACTGACGGACAGACGGACGTTCAGACTGACTGACGGATGGACGGAAATTTTGAAAAATAACACTTTTCCGGTATCAGGGAACCCCGAAACCCGAATATCGAAATTGATTTTACGCAGCATTACATTACATTCTATATACTATTATATTTGTCACATACGTACGCATACAAGAAAGTAAACATCGACGTCAGTTTTGAGAAAATTTTGAAAATGAGAAAAAATTATTCTTGAAAGTATGTCCAAAATTGAAATATCCGTGTGAATTTCAAGGGTCCCCACCATCAGGTAGCTCGATTGAGGACTACAAATATTGGTGAAAATCCTGCCTCTGGTTTAGCCGCTGGCCTAGTTCACAAACTGACAGACACCGACAGACGAACACACGGACTATGGACGAACGTTTTGCCATAAACCAATTTTTTGGTATAAAGGAACACTAAATGGTGCATTGTAATGACACAGCGCATTAGAAGAAATTAACGGCATGTAGAAGCAAGAATTATCCTCCTTTTCGGTCTCAGGGACCCTTCAACTAGTTTACCTTCCGAAATAAATCACCGTTTTTCGCGTTACTTTACTTTCTTTATACTTTGTAGTAGTGAGTGGAAAGTGAAATTACTATTTGCAGGTAATATACTCGTAAGTGATAAATATGTATAATGTACCTTCATGCGTGAAACGCCAGATCTCTGAACTCACAATTTATCCACCAAAAGGTAGCTTTTCAATTTTATATTAGGATAGTTTTTAAGTTTATTGGCATCTTTTATTCCTCATTGCATAATGTTGCATTTTTACTTTCTCGCCTTTACTTCGTAAGAACAGAACTTTTTTAATTTTGCACTGGAAAACGGCAAATTGTCGACCGTGAAATCTTTATTACCGTGTCCTAATTACGAGAAAATAGGTAAATCGTGTACATGTGTATAGTAAATTAATAGAACACGTTGAGTAGTCATGATCCATGTCTTTTGGTTGCATGATACCGAAAAATCAATTGACAGCAAAAAGTCTCTCTTTCTGTGTCCGTCCGTCTGTGGTCAAAACTAGCGCTTAGACCGTTCAACAATTTTCTTCGAGTTTAATATTCCTCGATCAATTAAAGGAATTCCAGTCGCTTTGAGTTTGAAACGTATATTTCGAATTTGGAGAGTACTTTACATAAACAACATGTGCAATGTTTTTCAAAAAAGACACATTTTTTTTTATTAAAATTTGTTTTCTGATGGCGTAATGCCCGCTTTTGAGACTGGTGCAGGTGTTGAAATCTCCGATTTTTCGAAAATTGCAAAAGTTTGATTACAACTGCATTATTGAATACAGAGATTTTTTCCTGGACGAAATTTATGCTTTAAAAACAGAAATAACACCATGAACAACTTTTCGAAAATATAAGAAGTTTGCTCGTAATTTTGCGTGAACTTTTAATTTTTTATTTTTTTCACAAAAGCGGCTCCAATTTTTTCTTTAAATTTTCTCTTTCTATGTATCAAAGAACGGTAAAAATTGGTGCCAGACTCGTTTGCGACAAACTCTGCATTTTCAAAAATTGCAAAATGTTAAATTTCAAAACTAAAAAATTGAAGATAACCACTTTTGCCTTCAACAAAATCAGTTCCAAAAAGTCAGCTCTTTAGATAAGATGAACAATTTTTTGAGAGAACGAGTAGTTTTCACCTAGTTTCTGGTTGAAATTAATGCAATTTATAAAATAAACATTTAGGTACTCAAAAACAGCTCAACATTTTTTTCTTCAATTTCTTTCCACGATAGAACAAGGCCGCTTAATTGAATGGCTCAGGTCTCATGTTTGAAGTTTTGAAATTGCAGATTTAGAAATAATGCGAGAAAGTGTGAGCACGACTATTTTTTCTTTATATCTCTCTCCTTGCCAGATGCGATTTCTTCCATAAATGTATGTCTGTTGAGCAAAGTGGATGGATGCTATGTAATGTAACTGATAATCGCATTATCCATATACACATTAAAAGGAGTTCAATGCATGCAAGGCAACTTTCGGTCGCCTCTGAATAACAATATGCAAAAGCAAATAAAATATGTTTTGAAATGTGGCCGTGTTCTTTCGGATAGCGTCAAATACTCGATTATATATTCATTTTGTAAATAATTAAAGGTAAATGAATGAAAAGGAGACACTGTGGTAACTGCGGGACACTGCACGAATATCTTTCGATGAGTCACCGCATCGTGCCGCAGTACGCTATCTGTAGAAATCGCGGAGAGACGGAGTCTGCTCTGCTTTAAGTCGTCTCAGCCGCAGACAACTCAATACAGACGCTTTGGACACCTCATGAATGTTGACACGGACACGAGTTCAGGTCGCGATTCGCACGTTCAGTTCATCGGGATCCGTTTTCCTGACGCATGGACATGATGACGTCACTCTGGCTGTCGTCAGGGAAGTCGTGCTTTTGTTAATGTACCTCACGCGGTGTAATACGGACCGGGAGTGCTGTCGATAACTGCGCAGGCGAGGGAACATTTCGGTCGCTGGGCTTGCGCCGTAGAATGCTGCGGACGGCTGGTGGCGGGATAGGCGGGCGGATCGGGGTGGAGCGGGCGGAGCGAGGCGGAGCGGGGCGGAGCGGGGCGGAGCGGGGCGGAGCGGGGAGGAGCGGGGCGGAGCGGGGCAGAGCGGGGCGGAGCGGGGCGGGCAGCGCGGGCGGCGCGGGCGGCGCAGAGGGCGGAGTTCCTTCGGCCCGAAGTCACGCGCTCCCCACATTGCGCCGCTCAGTGGCCCGGTGCTGAGCCGCGCGGCCAAAATCCCCAGAGGACGCCCATACTTATCAATTTCCTATCACTAGCTGGGCGAAATTGCCTAAATGAAATGGCTTTAAGATAACCAAAATTGATACTATTGCCAAGTACATAAACCAGAGCTGACGAATATGGGTTGAAGAACGCATTGACAGCAATGGACGCGATGATGCAACGTCCGGAAGCCAACCGTCGGCGCGCCTGCACACGCAATTCAGTTCTCTTATGAATAAGTGAGCTTACTGGTCTCTCCAAGCTCAGGTGTCACTACGTCGTCTTGGAATGCTCTGACGTAGGTATGTCTATCTCTGGCAACCCAAATTCTTGAAGATATTTTCCAAAATGATATCCATAAAACCTTTTTTTAACATTATATTTCACATAGGCGGTGATCTATATTATAAAGTTCTTATCTCTACAACAAACTAGAGGTGCTAAAACAACATATACTTTCTCGTATTATTTCTAACATACATCTATGCTATTACATAGTAGTGAGATTGGAATTCGGGCTTGTAGTTTTTAAATTTACCTGTTTGTAAATGTAAATTTTTGCAGTTTTCTAAAATACGGAGACTTTGCCGAAAATGAAACAAGCGCCATATTTTTTGACGCGCTTTGTTACATACGAGAACAAAATTTAATGAAAAAAATTGAAGCAGTTTTTGAGAAAATGAGTTTTTTAAAAATTGCTTGAATTTCAAACACAAATTCCACATCTTCCTGTTTTTCAAAAAAATGTATATGATGTTTTTTAAAGAGTTGATTTTTTAGAATCGACTTTAAGGCCATCGCTATTTTCGATTTTGTGTTTTTAAATGTTAACTTTTTGCAATTTTCGTAAATTGGAGGGATCGCTTAAAATTGCATAAATTTCAAGCACGAATTAAATCTACACGTTTTTTTAAAAGACTTGTACATGATATTTTTTAAGTGCTAAGTTTTTGAAACATTTTATCTAAGTCAAAAATATCTATCTTCAATTTTGTAGTTTTGAAATGTTAACTTTTTGCAATTATTGAAAATACGTTCCCGAAAATAGATCTAGCACCATAGTTCTTACCGTCACCTTATACATACGAGGAGAAAATTTTAAAAAAATTGGAGCGGTTTTGATTAAAACATTTAACATTTTTTTAATTGCTTACATTTTGCACAAAATTACAGGAATACACTCATGGTTTCGAAAAAGTGAACATGAACTTCTTTCAAGATGCCTTGAAATAAGTCAATAACAGATCTCAATAAGGATCTCATTAAGGAATCTGTCAAGAACAGATTCCATTAAAGAAAAAAATCTTTATCTTCAAAACTATGTAAGAAGTTTACAACTATGTAGGATGACGCCCCAAAAATTACACTTCTGCGGTTTTCTAAAAATCAGGGATTTCAACGAACATAAGACCTACACCATTCTCCCAACCGTCTTTTATGCTATCCAAGGAGAAGTATTAATCAAAACATTTTTTAAACAAACATTTTTGAGAAAATCGTGAAAATGGTTTTGAAGCATCATATGAAGTACCTTCACAAATCAAAATATCCGTTTGAAATTCCTAAACCTTTGAGTCAGTTCAGATCGATCGTGGAATATCAATTTTGGAGGAAATCGACTGAATGATTTAGGCGCCAGCGTTGACCACAGACGGACAGACGTTTAGCCGTCAATCGATTTTTCGGTACCAACGACAAAACATGGATTCTCTCTACACCACAGGTTAGAGGAAGTAACATTACACACACACACACACACACACACACACACACACACACACACACACACA